>CM024335.1:12727289-13275778 GCA_014170255.2 Drosophila triauraria
CTGGACGAGAAGAGCGGAGGCGCGGAGCAGGAGCGCCGCGGCGAGGGCGAAGGATCCCCCGGCTACGGGCTGCACCGCTCCAAGAGCTGCAAGGAGTTCCAGTACCCCAAGTCCCAGAGCTGGTGCTTCGAGGGCAACGTCTTCGAGGCGGGCGGCGGCGTGGCCAGTGGCAGTGGCAGCTCCGGAGGCCCCGGCACAGCCCAGCCTGCCACCACCTCCATACTGAAAAACCGGGCTGGCGTGCCCAAGTCGTACTCCTTCAGTGCCACCACCAAGACCATGCCCTTCGACATCATCGACTACGAGCTGCCGCCTGCCTCGAATACGCGTCGGGAGAAGCGGGAGGCGTACCGGCGGAACATGAACCAGCTGTGCAGCAGCAGCCTGGACCGCTGCTGTGCGAGGGATCAGTGCACCAGCGCCCGCTGCCTGCTGGAGGACATCTATCCGGGATCGAGGATGCGGCCCAGGGCGCCGGGAGCCGGCAGCAGCCGGAACCTAAGTGCCGGCGACTGGCTGTTCGAGGAGCGACTAGGAGCAGGCGGAAGACTGCCACCCCGGATCCCTGCTGTGCCTCCCACGGTCATCTGTTGCTGCACGGCGGCGGAGGACTGCTGCTGCCATCGCCAGCAACGCCAACAGCCACCGCCACCCGTTGCCTTGCGTCCCCACCCGCGGCCACACTGTCCCGGCCATCATCCCGCCGCCGAGGAGGAGGAGCACATGCACTGCCGCTACGACACCGACCTGGAGCACTTCATACGCGCCGAGCGGGAGCGCCTGCTGCTGCAGGACAAGTTCCTGGACGAGGACGAGCGTTATCTCAGCGCCGCCGCTCCGCGTAGTCCCGGGCGACGCTATGCGCCCGGGAAACTATCAACGCCCCCCGCGCAGCAAGTCGCTGCTGGAGATGCAGCCGCCGCCGACCACGCTGTTCGACGAGGACACCTGCTCGGACACCACTGAGATCGACCTGGAGGACTTCAACATCGACCTGGAGAAGTACTGGGAGCAGCTGGACAAGCCGCCGAGCCCCATCAACATGGACATGCGCCGCAACATGCACAGCAGCCTCAAGGTGAAGAACGTCAACGTGCGATGCTACAACAATGGTCAGCCCATCGACATCCATGACCGGGAGCACGAGCGTCTGATGATTAAGAAGTCGCTGCTCGAGGGCATGCCCTCGCCGCCGCAGCTCGACTCCAGCGAGTCCTCGACCAACGCCGGCGGCTACCATCCCTCTTTTTTTGACTCTGCACCCGCCATTGCGCCCGCGCCCGCCTTCCAGCACCGAACCTCCTACGGGCATAGTCAGGGCTATGGCCACAAGGTGTACCCTACGGTGGACACGCTGCCCTCGTATCAGTACAACAACTTCTACCCGGAGCACGGCCACTCGACCGTGGGCAGTGTGCTCACCCAGCAGCCGACGGCGGGCATCCATCATCCCTCGGCCGGGGGTCACTCGGCTCTGAGTCTGATCAACAACATCTTCTCCATCTACAAGCCCAACAAGTACTCGCCGGAGAACTGCCAGATGAACTACGAGAGCAAGCCGGAGCCGTGCAAGAAGATGAACATGCCCAGCACCCATCGGCCCCTGGGAGCGGCCACCATCCCCCAGCATCCCATGCAGCATCCGCATCCGCACGACTATGTCCACTCGTCGATGAAGCGACCGCTGCTGGTGAGCGCCGATCAGCCGCACTTCAAGATCATCCCCGAGAAGACTGGCCTGAAGATCTCGCCGCTGCTGAGCTACGAGGACTATGGAGGCGGGGAGAAGGCCCACCACAGGCTGAGTAGCACGGCGCGGCCTCTGATGCTCCCGCACTGATGGTGCTGGACCTTTCCGTGGTATGGCAATGGCAATGGCAATGGCAGCTACTGCTAGTCGGGAGCCAATCCCGGCCAGCAATCCCAAAAGACTTGCGAATAGCAACCCAAGCGCACAAACTGGGTCCAGCCAAAAGGAGGAAGCCGGTTAGCTATCGGCTTCCCTTAACACCACTCCACCAACTCGCCGTCTTCTTCTTCGTCGTCGTCGTCGTCGTCCATCCGCACAATTTGCTTTTGGTTTAGCAGGGCAAGTGTTCCATCGATGCATGATCCTTGAGAGGAGACCAACAACAACAACAACAGCCATACCATTGGAAACAGCACTCAGACACCAAAACCAACTACAGAACAGAAACAAAATATATAAAAAAACATGACCAACAACTTATGTCAGCTCGAAGAGGGAAGGGTAGGATTAGTAGTAACGATTTGATTAGGATTAGCTCCCCGAAGGACACACTCTGACACACACATATGTATACAATCAATGTGCTTTTAATTCGCTTAAAATCGCTAGAGAAAAATCCAGAGAAAAGTCGCAGCATTGCAGTTCGCTAACCACTAAAAATAAACCAACAGATACACTAATTTTCGAGCAACTTTTAAGCAATCAAGAGCGTATTCAATAGAACGAAGCGTAGATCTAAGCCGAAAGTATATATATATACACAATATATATATAGTATAAGCCGTTCATATCGCGTTTCATATTCCAATATGAACACATATTGTATACCTTAACTCTGTAGCAAGCTAAACGGATTTTATTAGTACTGATTCGGGTTTTGGGATTATGGAGTGGATATATCTACACTTCCAGCGTCTGCGGAACTTATTTCGTCGTATATCGCGATAATTTTGAGAAGAAACTAAAGGGAGAACCGTTTTTATTGTTACCAAATTTTTTCTATTTTTTATACCAACAAACTTTGAATCAACTAAACGGGAAGAGTTCACCAGAAATTGCTACGATCGATAGAAGCTTTCCCCATGAGTTGCGGCTACTAGAAGGGATTATTATGCGCTATAAATATATATATATATATGTATATGTTTAGGTGAGCTATGGATTACGGTTAAGATGGCGGAGGACTCGATAGAAGCGCTTTTTGTAAACTAACTAGATTTGTATCGAAATGTGAAACATTGAATATGATAAACATGAATTGTACTTTTATGATGTATGCGTATCCACTGGCCTTATTTATTGAGAAGTAACCAAAAACAATGAGCTGAACCCTCACACATTACTCGTACACCCAAGTATCACAACACTGACACTCTCAGAAAAACAACTTGAGAATTACAAACAAATTGAATTTTCACAAAGATTTTAGCTTAAGGCTTCGCGTCACTTTTGTTAATTGTTTTTTGGCGTCCAATTTTACATGATAACTAACGTAGGACTCTAGACGAACAAGCAAACAAATCGAAACTATCGAGCATAGATTAAACTATCGAGTATTTTGTAGTGAGTAAGCTAACTAAAAACCCAAAAAAACCAAACCAAGAGAAGCGAACTTTTTAAGCGCGAGACTCCTTGTGCAAGAAGATTTTGAATTTGAATTTATTTTTAACGACTTTTGAATACAATGAAGATGACATTTTATCAGAGATCGTTTTTTATCTATTTAAACATTTTCTTGAACCACATACAACAAACAACAACAACTATTTGCTAAGTGTACCCTATGGCCTATGAGTTAGTTAGTAAGAACGAGTTTTTCCAAGCCCCGCTTTGACCACAGGACAGATACAGATACCGTTACTGAGAGATACAGGACATGAGGACAGGATAACAAGGGGGAATTCTGCACAAAACCCAATCTAAGAAATATCCATATACTGCACCCAATTAATTGTACGATATATATATATCTAACGAGTAACGAGTAACGAGTATTTACGATCACATCTAGCGAGTAAGTCAGGAAGAATTGTATTGTAAAATGAATGGAATCGACGAACACGAAAACGCCGAAATCTTATGAGTATGTAAGCAAAGCCGAAAACATGAATTCAAACAGGATAACCGCTGGCCTATGGCCTCGGACGTCTAACTGCTGAAATTGGCAATTAAGTATATAGGTATTCACCACAAACACACACCACACACCACACACCATATGTATGTACAATGTAGTAGAACTTTCGACTAAACTAGACCGAACTTGCAAGCGTAGCGCGACATTTGTGCAAGTCCAGGGTCACCCCGGAGAGTCCATCGATTCCACTAGATTCGAACTCGATTGGAACTCGCTCGATTTTGGGGCCTGTCTCGGACCTCCACGGAACAGCTTCTCGTTTTTAGCGTAAATTTTTGGTTTTTACATAAGAAGAAGGTGTGCGTTTAGAGGCGACGAGCTACTAGCTAGCAGAAAATACTTGTAAACAGTAACTAGAAAAATGGAACAATATAATATCAGAGCAACGTAATATATCAGTTAAAAAATAACAGAGGCCGAACTCCACTCATTTAGCACTACCTGCAATTTGAATGTGAAAAGCAAGACACTCCCCCAGGCTCCCCCGCTTCTCCGATGCGACCCCATTAATTTACCTGAATTGCAAATAAAAAGATGTTCAATTCGATGTGAAAAAAACAAACAAAGCCGTGTTTTTCTGCTCTCTGTTTTCTGTGCGGGTTAGTTTATTTATTGTTATTTGCTGACGTAGCCCGAAAGTAGGCTGCAATCTGTACGCTTTCCCGATGGAGTTGTCAGCGGCAGATACAACGTTTCCACTGTTAAAGCGTTTTGTTAAAGCGAAATCGAATGTCACAGTGCGGAAAGTTGATGTCTTTCATAGAAATTGTGACAGATTTCAACAATGTTGCAAAAAAGCTAATATATTTGATGGTTCTTACTTTTTTTTACTTCTGTCGTATATTTTTCAATGTAAAGTGAACGTTAGTGGTAACCTGACATTACGAATGAAGTGTCAGTTCCACGTCTGAGTCAAGTAAGAAAGATCCAGGTTATTAAATTATTTTGAATCCTTTTTTCTTGGTATTCTATTGTGACAGATACATCCTGAAACTAGTTCAAAGGTAAATGTTCCTTTTATAAACTGTCACTTAATTTAATTAAAAATAAAATCCCCTTAATAAAGACTACTTAAACACTTTTCATTTTATTCAGTTTAAATTTATATCACATTAAATTTTAAATTAACAGAGTTACAAAAGTTAGTCGATTCGTCAGTTTGATGCTGCCGCAGCTGCGGTTCTTCTTTACAATCATCATTACATTATTACATTTTCAATTATCGGAAGCTAAATGGGTCTGCCGACAGGACGGTCCTTGGATGGGTTAATCGTTAAACATTACACATTATTCGTTATTCATTATTAGTTAGCATACAGACAGAGTCAATCATTTAACATAGAGTCACACTTAGGGCTATCACTAAATTGGTTTAAGCTAATTGCATCAGAGTCAGTCGAAGAGATGTTGGGACCTTACAAGCTACGTTCTCCAGGTGTGCGACACCTTGTCTGGTCAGGCTTAGGGGCTAGTTCGTTGGCTGTTCCTGCTGCTGCGGCTGCTGCTGCTGGGGAGGATCTGGTACTGCTCCTGACAGGGCTGCTGCTGCTACTGCTGCGGCCGCCGCAGCTGCTGCGGCTGCTGCTGCCGCTGTTGTCGTGCTGGCTGCCGCCGCATCCAGGTTCAGCGTGTTGCTGCTGGCCGCCTTCTGGTTGGGAAAGAGCACCGAGTAGGCCGGCGGCGGGTCCAGCTCCTCGTAGTTGGGCGGCGAGGTGGCGCCCAGGTGGTCCTGGCCACTGCCACCGCCGCCACTGGCAGCGGCCAGCGCCGCCTCCCGTTCATTGTTGACCGCGTGCTGCGACGCGGAGGCTGTAAGGGAACGGATGGATTCAATGTGAGAGCTCAGGCGGCAACAGGAAACTGCCAAGTGGGATTTGGGGAAGTAAAAGTTAGTATAAAGTTAGTCGGGAATCGTTTAGGGGAAAGGCCAGGCACGGTCATGAGTTGGGGTGATGTGCGGGAGAGGTGACAAAAAGGTAAACATGAGTACAACGGCGGATGACAGTGCCTTACTTGGTCGGAGACTAGACTACGGTGCAGTTTAACGTACCCCAGAGGCCGCAGATGAGCAGGGCTCCGCCGCACAGGAGCATGCCGAGCATCAGGTAGCCCCACGGTCCGTACTTGGACAGATCCGAGTGCAGGCCCGACCGCGTCGAGTTGCGACGCGTGAATCCACTGCCACCTCCCGTGCCCGCTCCTATCTCAGCAGTGTCATTGTCCGGCCTATGCTCGCCGCCTTCCGTCGCCAGGCTGGGCCCAATGGAGTTGGGCGAACCATCGCCGGGCTTCTTCATGTCTTTGGTGTGCACCTTGCGGAGCGTGGTCGTCGAAGTGCCCGCCGTCGTCGAGTTGTCGCCGCCACTTCCGGCTCCGTCGCTGCCATTTCGCGGCACTTCCTCCGGCCCCGTGGGCGCATCGTTGGCAAAGAGATTGCGGAACACTTCCAGGGCGAACTGCTCGAAGAGATCCGACTCCAGGCCGGCGGCCAGGTGTCCGGCGCCCGGACGACGCCTCATCGAGCACAGCTCGTAGTCCTCGTCGCTGTCGTACTCGTTGCTGTACGGACAATGGCGAATGCCGTCGCAGGCCAGCTCCTTGGAGATGCACAGAATGGGTTCATCGCTGGGGGATTACGTAAAACCATTAAATCAGGGAAAATATAGAAATCTGATATAGAAACTCACCCTATCCTCAGGCACTGGTGCTTGCTGCCATCCTTGCACTGCTCTCCCTTGCCCAGAACCGTGACCATCAGCTTGGAGCGCAGCGTGTGCATGCCATGCTCCCACACAATCCTTACTCTTCCATGGAAGAGCCTCACTGGATCCTCCATTTCCGAGGCAGTGTCCTCCAGCTGGCAGGGATCCACTCGCCACTGGGCCGTGTGCGGGTCCAGGGAGCTGAACTGTAAGTATAGGTGAAGGTGGAGATATGTAAATAGAATTTTGCAATTAAGGCGAGTTGGCTAAAAGCGTGGCCTAAGTGCGTATCACGAAACGTGCGAGCAAACAGTTTACACGATCGAAATGCTAATCGCTAAAATTCTCGCCTCTCGAAAAGTCACGAAAGCCACGCCCACTGCTGACGTGACACGAATTGCTAAGTTCAACAAAACGATCAGCGATCAAAAATCAACGATCAAGCCTGCGCATGCAAACACATATAATGCAAAATTAAATATTTACGCTGGAACTACGACGAGCTGATTGTACTCTCCTATATACAGATATATAAATAAATCCATTAATATCGGCGCTGTTATTGTTTCACGTGCTATGATAACCAATATACACAAAGTCCAAGCAATGGATACGGGCTCGGAGCGCTTTGTTGTTTAGGTTCAATAACTGGAGACCGTGCCTTGTAAGCGGCAGTAAACAGCAATTATCCGAGGAGTGTCCCCTTAACAACGGTTAAACCCGTTTTTTTAAATAAAAAACAATAATAAACAGAGTGATCAACGACGCCTGCATCGTGATATTTACTCTAACCTAGACCTAGCTCTCTCTGTGGCTCATTAGGAAGACGATGATTTTGCGACGCATCAATTTGCATCGCTGACAGAACAAAGAAGGCTCCTTAGTCGTTGACATGCAAATGAGAATATGTGCCCACTCCCCCGAGTTCTCGAGTTCTGCCAGTTCCCAGTAGCATAGTTTTTGCCTTTATGGCGTCGCCAACTGTCAGTCAGTCGTCAGTCCAAGTCGACGGATTTATGGCGACGCGACGCGCAAGTTGCCGAAAGTGTTGCTGCGGTTGCCTTTAGCTGTTGTGCTTTTGCTGCTGCGTGTGCGTCGCTGTTGCGTTTCGCTTCCCTGGCCAAATGATTCAAACGTGTTTCAAATACGAAAAAAAAAAGAAGGAAAAAGAAATAATGCTGGATTTAAGACTTGGAGATACCCAGTAATATATATATTCCTGGATAATTACAAGTTATTGGGCTTACAAACGATTTAGTATTAGAAATGGCGACTCTAGCTTTTAAAATTTCACTGGTAAAGGTTCATTAGGTAAGTTTGATAGCCTGATCAATAATATAAGCCCAACCTCTCTTATTAATCAATTGTTTAATATGCAAATATTGATTATAAGCCAACACTTCAACAATGTTGCTTAAAACTGAAATAGAAGTCAGCGCTTGTTTGCAATTTTTTAACCCTAAACTAAGAATCTTAACAGAAGGAAAGAAAACAATAGAAATACTATAAATTCTTGTTAAGTGCTAAGCTGTTTACATTGCTTATATCTCTTTTATACCTTGCCATATTTTATTTGATTGAAAAAACCCCTTAACTCCTATATACAATATCCCCCTAAATCCAAAAGGTACCCCGTACCATATCGCCCAACAGCAGAGGAGGCCCAGCAAAATGGTTGAAATTGGCGCTTATGCAAATACGGCGTCGCTTTTTCTGGCTTTGACTAACCAAAGAGAATACTCGAGCGGAGTTTTTGGCTTTGCAGAAAGTGAAACATTCGCCCAGGTGGTTCAATGTCAATGACCAACCACACACACGAGTAGCTTTAACTTTAAATGGAAAGTTTCTTATTTAATCGAGAACACCTTGGCAATGTCAACGATCAGCTGACGAATTACGCCGAGTCGAGACCCGCCTAGCCTTGCCTAGCCTCGCCAAGTCTCGCATGGAACTTGGGAACTGCCGGTAATTGGAGACAATTTCAGATGTCAAACTGTCTCATCGGAAAGCCACAAAAAAGTAACAATGTCAATCGAGTACTTATACCTTATGTAATTCTAATCGATGAGTATGAGCTCTGGTAATCTATTTGGCAATGGAACTGCCTTTAATTTCTAAAACAATTGCTATGTTTCGAGCCACAAATTGCAGGTTAATAAGTCTGGCATAATTTCTGATGATTTCATATTTCTTTAGCTCATTCTGAGTAGAATCCTGAGCTGTGGAAATTTACTGACTGCCGGCGACTGGTGGCTGGTATAATCAGCTTTTTGAACTTTTGAATCCGATTCTCACACTTGAGTGCTGCGCATGCGCACTGGAGTGGTGTTTTTCGAAGCTGAATGAATGGGATCAAAGAAACTGGCAAATAATTCAAGCGGAAGGTGCAGAAAATGGCAACCTCGCACTAATCAGCGAACTAAGACTACACTCGAGGAAAAATAGGCCTCATAAAATTAGAAAAAAATTTTGCATTTAAATGTTAAAGTTTAATGAAAAGATTCCCTTAGTTCCTCTACTATTCCCATTCATTTTTTAACATTTTCTTTCTTAAATCTTATTTTTTAGATTTTTTCTGTGTGAGTCGTCAAGTCTTGGACAACCTTGAAAATAAAGATACATAAAGGTGACTTCACTTACGATGTTCAGGGGGCAGCTGCGTCCAACCACCCGGGAAGTCGCCGTTGAATTGGTCAGACCCAAGGCCATGGCGCCTTCCGACTTGGCTGTCCTTCGCAGTTTAGATGAGTTGCTACTCCCAGCGGCCAAGGAGGTGGCTGCCATTATGTTCGTCGCCGGACTCGTGGTGTCCGGATCCACCGGAGGCTGACTGTGTCGCAGCTTGGGCAGGATGAGACGCACAATGAACCCATAGCTGGGCGGAGCACTCAGGATGCGGGAACAGGAAGTGTGGTCCTCGCCATAGGAACCCGGCTTAAGCTCTATGATGAGGCTGGACTCCTTGCCATCGCTCTCGATGAAGTGCTCGTGCTGGACGCTGCACAGAGGCTTGAAAGTCGGGTGTGAACGCCGATCGCCTGAAATGAAGAGTTTTTATTTTTTATTTTCCGATCAGATCAGTTAATGGAGTAGACGCCTTGGGCATGAATTCACAGGCTGGCGCTAATTCGCAGGGCAAAGAGTGGATTGGTTCGGAATGGCCAGCCATCTGTATGCGGAATCCATCAGCCATCGGCCAACTAACCGCAATGCATGCAGACGACATCCGCGAGTTGTCAATCAATAAATAAACCGACCGAAAATAAAAAGCCAGTGTGACAAGTCTAAAAATATGACATTCGGTGTGAATTGGTATGGAAATGGATGGATGGTTAGATTGGCGCCGAAAGGTGCTTATCACGCTCTCTTTTTCGGTGATGAAACCAAGCCAAACACAATTTCGAATTGGGAAATTCCTAAATTCAATTAATGCGAATAGATTCTACGATAATTGAATGCGAGGCAAGAGTAGTCGTGAGTGTTCGTCAATTATTTTGCACTCGATCTCGAACTTTGCGCCTGGCAAAGGTTAAAGATTCGCACAGCCACTATTAAGTACTTCAATTAATAAAATACAAACACACCAGCAGAGAGCAGAGCGCGCGCACATTGTTGTCGTGTTGGAAAACTACTTTTGCATTGTGCACACTCACATGTAGCCATTTATCCATCCATATATCCATATTCTGGGTCAGTGACTGCACCACATATACGTACACTATTATTATATTATTACCCGAGATGTGGCTGTTGCAGCAACAGCCATATTGTGTGTGTTCATATTTCTCATTCGCAGCCTTTTCAGCCGCCCTCGCTCTTTTTACATACCCTTGGCAAAGGGTACAATAATACTATTAAGACTTTGTAAGCGTTATAAAAAGAGTAAGAGTAACGAGTAATTAGTGACGAGTAAAGAGTAACGAGAACAGTGTAACAAGTAATTAGAAACGTTTAAAGAGTAACGAGAAATTTCTGGTGCCATGAAATATCTTAGAAAAAATTATTAAGGCAAGCAAAAAATAAAGTTCTAGAGCAGTTTTATATTTGCAGGAAATTTTTAGGAACTTTTTTAATTGAAATTAGTTCTATAAAGATTTCTGAGAATTTTTTTTATATTTTCATGCATATATAAAATTATTTTTTGACATTTAAAAACCTAAATCTTATTTTACAAACAAAACAATGTCCCAGCTGTCATAGAAACAATGGAAATGTTCATCACTTTATTGCTTTTACAGCAAAATACATATGACACATTATAGACCTTTTAAAAAATGTTTTCAACAAAAATCAGACAATACAAGTCCCACAAAAAAGCTCGTAAAGTAGGTACATTAAGTCTCTCAATCACAGGGCATTCAAATTTCGTTTAACAGAAGTCAACTTCCTTTCTCAATTGTTTCTTTTCTTGCCGGGCAATTGCCACACAGCTTTTGCGTACACTATTAAGCATTTTTATTCGCTGCCCATGTAAAAACAATTTGCATTTCCATCTCGCACCCAAGTCGCAGTACTCGTGTGTGTTTGCGAGTGCAATTTAGCAGCTAATTCCCATTTCGAACTTGACATTAATAGCCAAGGGGTTCGTTCGTCGCTGGAGTTTGGTTTCAATCATCGTTTTGGCAAATGCACTCAATTACAAGCGGGTTAATGACAGGCATTTCGACAGTTTTATGCGGCCATTATATGGGGAATTTAAGTAATCGATTGACTCGTTCTAGGGTAAGAGAGTTGAACAAATAACACCCATTCAGACCGCCCCCATACGGTATCTTCAATTAGTCGCAATTGTTACAGAATGAAAAGCCATTAGCACTGTAATACAATGAATTCCATACAGTTAACTAATGATTAAGGCTTATTCCGGGGGCCAGGCCAGCCGCAGCGTCATTGCTAATTGGGTTAAAAGCACGCACACACACAGCACTCAAAGCCGAATAAACAGCTTAAAATAATGTTCAACTTGCGTTTGCTTAGGGCCCTAGTGTCGATCCGAGAGTGGAGTTCATATGGAAATGGGTTTACGATTCGGGTAGCCAGCGAAGCGGGCCCAAAAGAAAGGGCCAGCGGCGGCAGTTCCAACCAATTTTTTCCACTAAATATGCCGTTAATAATTTGTCTTCTTTTCAGAGCAGAACCGCTGCGCGTATTACCCTTTTTTGGGGGAAAGCAGAACGATTTCTAGGGGAAAGCCGCCAAGTAAGCTTAGGCTCTATTCAAAAAGTACTCCAAACTTGTAACTGAGGCCCAAGAGAGCTACGTCATTTTCGTTTTGGGCAAGGTCAGGTTAACAGGCCCGATTATACAGATAAACATCAACACAAACGCAAGCCCAAACAGCAAACAAAACAAACGAACTCGCAGGCAAACATACATAACAAATTACAACAAGCTCTTGAACACCGAAAAAAAGTCTATTCAATTGTTTAAATTAAATTTGATCACTTGCTCTATTAGAGACGAATTAAATGATTAATTAAAATCGAATTTATCATATTAAAGTAACAATATCGCTTTGAATTTCTTTTATTCAAGCTGGAGTTTAATAAATAATGAATCTTTCCTCGGGCGTAACACATGTTTTAATGATTTTTATTTATTGTTCAATTGTGGCATTATTATTTTGATAAATTGTTTCATTTATTTATTTTAAATTCAATTGAATCGATTTTTTAATAAATGTATGCACCAAAAAGAATGCCTCCAATGAGAGAGTATAAAAGGTTTAATTGAGTTAGCCTTTAAAAAAATATAGCAATATTAAAGTGTGATAAATATTCATACAAATAGAAACTTTAAGTCTTTCTTTGACTAAAAAAATACTTAAAATTTTAATTATTGTTTAGAATATGTACCAATATATAGACCAACATTTTATGAATCTAATACAGGCTTTTAAGGCAATAATCAAGAAGTATCCCTAATTTTTTCCCCTGTTTACTTCTATTTATCGGCTGATAACTCGCGATGTACAATTTCGGCCGGATGGGTGGTGGGTGTGTGCGTGTGTATCTGTGTGTAGGTCAAGCAGCAACAGCAGCCACTTCAATTTGAAAAGGGCACATTAAAATGCGTAGTCAATGCCGATCCACAAGTTATAGTGCTATATACAGTCCCCTACAACGAATGGCGCCGACGACGAGTGGGCCAGTTGTGAGTTGTTGTTCGGACTTAGATTTAGATTTAGACAAAAACGGAACTTGGCCAAGAGCAAACTGCAACTGCTCGTGCAGAGATTGTCAAGCAGTTTGAGGGCTCGCCTGAATGTTGGTCTCTGCTGCTTCTGTTTTTTTTTTTTCTTCTCGAGTGGCGACTGGGCATAATAAATTCTGTGGCTGCCACGCGATGCGGACGCGTGTTGCATGCTGGATGGATGGATGGTCGGATGGATGGCTGAATGTTTGGATGCTGGATTCTGCTCACTCGTCATAATTACGCCCGGCTGCCTGCGGAAAGGGGGAAGGCCCCGCGAGCAAGAACAGAGAGGAAGGCGGAAGAAGAACAGTAAAAGCGCACGATGAAGAGACACTCGAAAAAAAGTTGTTGTTAAAAATTACACAACACTCGGGCATACACACATATACCGGGGAGAGTGAACGCCACTCGACGCACAAACAGAAGCAAACAAAAACAGTCTACAAGTGCAGTTTGTTATACTCTTCCCGCCGCCCAAAACGGGGGTTCCCACAAGCCAGGGAACCAGTAAAGCCATAAGCCCCTCAGCGAGCTTGAAAGTTTCACAATTGAATTAGGGAATCGATATTTATCTGTGAGTCGTCAAGTGGAGTCAATTGATTTTATTTTTTTAAGTGTCGGTTTTTTCTCATCTAAAATCTCTGTGATACCTTTTAGAGAGCACAGAATCTTTAGGACTCAATTATGGTTAACTAAGTCACAAAATCTATTTATTTATCATTAGGTAGGTCACTTAACTATCAGCAAAGTTATTTAACAACATTTTAATATATTTTAAATAAATAAATTGAGGATAGTAAAACGCAGTGAATCTTGTTCAAAAATTTTTTATTTGGTAAGTAAGAAAATAAATGAAAGAAAGTTTCATCTGTGACTTAGGTTATTGAAATAAAAATCTATTTTACTTAGAAAACATTTATTTTCTCATTTAAAATTCCTTAAGTTTGTTTTATAGGCCCCTGAAATGCTCTCCCTTAAAATCCCCTTATATAGAGCATATGATCTTCTGCTATCTGCGCTCATCATTCCATTTGCTTTATTTTTATTTGTGAAACTGCAGAAATTGGGTCAACTATCAAAGTCAGAATGGCAAGGGTTAAGTGCTTGTCCCTCTTCTCTCCCATCTCTCTCTCATCTGGCTCGTGGCTGTCGCTGTCTCTATCTCCATCTCTCTGTCTGTGCCTCTGTCTCTGTAGCTGGCCTCGCACCTTTCCCGCTTTCCCGCTTTTCCCCAGACCCATCTCTCCCACTTTCCACACCAAACGAACGTGCGGCTGGCTTTGGACAGCGCGCTACATTTCCCGTTGGCCAATTTTCCTAATAGGTCAAGCGAATGTGTCATCATGTTGCTGTTGTTGCCGATGTTGTTGCTGCTGCTTCTGGCCACTGTCGTTGCTTGTCTGTTTGTGCCCGGCCAAGGAACGACAAAATAAATAAATTGTACAATAAACAAGAAATCAGGCAAGTTTAGCAGCAAACAGCCAGCAACTGGGCAATTGTTGCAGTAGAAGTTGCTCCTAGTTGCTGCCTGCTGCTGTTGCGTGCAACACATTGCCAGACCTAACGGCAACTGTTGCTGCTCAACTGGCCAGCCAGTCAGCGGAAAGCCAGTTGAACATGACTCCTAATGGCCGCATACATAAATCAAAGCCCCATTTTTCAGCACTTGGCAGAAAAAGCAAAGTATTGAAGAAGGAGAAGAGGGGCTCGAATCTACGCTCCCGAAAATTGCCTCCACTACTTGGGGCTAAATGGCAGCAGCTTCTGCCATTCGTATTTTTTGTGATGGCCAATTTGCATTTTAATTAAGAGCAAAAAAGTTTCAATTACGAATTGAAAGACGCGGCGAGTGGTGGGTGTGTAACCTAATTGTACCCAGATGACATCGAGGTGGCCAGCAAGAAGCAGCTACGATGTACTATACTTGGAGGAACGTCTCCACCATCCAATCCAATCCACAGATGGCTGCTGGCAACATATGTTAATTCCATTTTATATTCACAACAGCGCAACGGCAAAACAGAGCTGGAAACCAGTTTGCAAACATGTACATGGCTAAATATACATATGAATGTTTATGGCTGGATAAATAACTCTCGTGGCCGCGGTCTCGGCGCTTTGTTGTGTGCCAGCCAAAAAAGTTCGGATAGAGTAAACACTATTCCAGATCAAGATTCGCGCAGTTCGATTTGGATTCCGCAGTTGGGCAAAAACTACAAGCTGCGCACTTACTTTCACAAGGAATTGGTGGCTGATACATTCCACTAAAATCCCTAAATCATCATAAATTTGAAAAAGAATAATTCAATAAATGTTTTGCTTTTAGGACCAGTTTAAATTTCTTCATGTGACTTATCATAATAAAAAACTCATTCCATTTATCATTTCATTATTTGCTTTAGACAAACAGCATTTTGGATTGGAATCACAATGGAAATACCTCCAATATCAGTTTAAAAATAAGACATGTACAGTTTGATATGATTTAATTATAAAATTATCATTTGCATATCAGCTTTAAATTGAGATATTCCCTGTACACATTTTTTTATAATATAAAATCTCTTTTAATCAAATAGCCCGCGTTCTAATTTCTCTTCGGATTCCGCACTATTTATCGCGATCTCAAAAGCCAATGGATCACTGGGCCTCGGTGGGTCCACTTTGATGTGCTACCATTAACGTTAACCCCTTGCTGCAACGGAGGAGATTCAGTCGTGTAGTTTGCCAATCTCTGGCTCTTTGTTCGGGCCATAACTGTATTCAATGAGGTCGTCTGGCGGTTGGCGGGTTGCGTTTTCTGTTTCTGTTTTTTTCTCGCTTTTCTGTTCTCCGCTTTGTGTTTTTGTTTTTTGTTTTTCGCTTTTTAGTTTTCTGTTTCAAGTTTCACAGAAAAAAGTATTTTCTTTTATTTGCATTACATTGTTTTTTAAAAAATTTCTTGCCGCAAAACTTCCGCGTGATGTATTTACGGCTTCACGCCGCCTTTAATTTATATATATTTTTTTATGGCCCGAGCTAGAGAGTCAAATGATTCACGAAGCCTCGCGCTTATCAGCGGACCAAGGTGGCCTGTAGTAATCGAGGCTGGCGTTTTGGCCAAATCGACGACGGCGGCGAGACCATGTGCACGACGACGCTCGGCGGGATCGGACCGTCGCTTCGGTCAAATGCGGTTAAGATCGAGTGTGTGGGGGACTCGGACAACCGGTTTCCCAAACAGAAAACACCACAAATAATCGGTGATAAAATTAAAAGCACACACAACAAATGACAGTGGTTCACAACGCGTATTCTATACCCACGGATATATGGGATGGGTGACTAAAAAAAGAGCCCCATAATAGCAGAGATTAGAAAGGCACAAGTTGGTAACTACAGTCAATACCCGGCAACCGGAACAATTAAGCTTCTGTAATTTAATCAATTTTTAGTTCTTTTCAGATCTTTTTAAAGTTAAGTAGAATCGCTATTGTAACTAATCCAGACCTTAAATTGCAATTAAATGATTTAATTCGGATTTCTAGGTTGCAGGAAATTTTACTTGTAAATAAATTTAAATAAAGAAGTTGGAATTTCGAATAATAAAGGCTTAATTAAATGTTATTGTTAAGAAGACTACTAAAGGCCAGTTTCTACTTTTAATTAAGTACCTATTATAATTAATTGGTAGAAACTTGAGTTGTAAATCGAGTTCAAAAGGTAAGAACTATAAAGACTAATTGGAAAAGAAATTTAAAGAGATCTGCTACCAAAATATAACCCCAATTACTCACAAAAATACCAATTAATCTTGGTAAATTTAAACTTTCTTCAATTTCGATGTAAGAATCTTGATTTATATAGGTTTTACTGGCAAAAAATAAGTGAAATCGAAGTTTTAATTCCGAGTAGAGGGAAAATATCTCTTGTGACCCGGACACCTTCAATGCATTTATCTTTGCAGACGAACTTTCTTGGGTTTACAGTAAGTCAAGATTGCGGAAGTTCAATCTTTGGAAGATCAACTGTAAAACGAGAAGTGAAATCGAAGTTTTTTACTCGTCTGTGTGTGCCTGTGCGGGGGAAGTACCTCTTTTCTGACCAGATCTTGTGACCCGATCACTTCACACCAGTTCCTCGAAAGATGGCAATTATAGACGCGGCGAAAGAGGAGCACTTGAGGCGCCGCAATTACCAATTCCTCCCAACAACTCTTCCCCCGCCCTGTCACCATTTCACCAGCTGAAACTGAAGAGGCGCACCTTCTTCTCACAACTTTTGCACACAATGCGGAGTTTGGTGATTAAAAAAGTAAACTAGACTGATTTTCCCAGGCACATTTTCATTGGGGTCTTTCCCCTGGATTTTCAGGGAACTTTCAGGCATATTTTCATTACGTTTTCATTAGATTTTCATTAGTTTTGTCATGGGAACTAACCAAAGGAGGAGACTGATGCACTTTGGACGATGGCGGCGCTGGCGGCCAGGAGCGTGATCAGCGCCCACGCGCCGTAAATCTGCAGAATCCGATGGCTGCCGCAGTTGCGTCGCTGCTGCTGCTGCTGCGCCTGCGCCTGTTTTTGCTGTATTTGCTGCTCTTGTTGCTTTTCTTGTTGTTGCTGAGCGCAGCGAGCGCAGGCGGCGGTCGCCATGTTGGCCTGTCTGCCTGTTTATTGTTTTTGTTGTATTTTTAGTTAGTTTTTGTTTTAAAACGGCTTTGCAGTGCCGTTGATCGTCGTCGCTTGGCTTTGCCTCTCCTATCGAATTTCACTCGGCGCTCAGACAAAAGCCGTTGCCTATTATTCACGATTCACTCGGTTAATTGCGCAATCTGGTTTGCCGCCTTAAAGCTATGTAGTTTTTTTTTTCGCTACGGAGGATCCGTTCCGGGATCCGTTACTCGCGCAACTCCGCGCACGCGCCCTTTTTCGAAAAGGAGCCGAAACCGTAGCCGAAGCCGTTGCTGCTCTCCGCTTTTTGCTGTGCGCCGCTGTTCGAACTCGCGAACTCGCTGCGACGACCGATCGGATGGAACTGAGCGCAGCTTGGTCTCGCATGGCGCCGCCAACCGAACCGTCAACGCCTGCGCCGAGGCAGAGCTCCAGCGATAGCGAGTAAGAGAAGCGGAAGCTTAAGCCGGCGCTCTTTTTGGTCACGGCGGGCTCTCTTTAAGCTTTGCGAGAGGAAGGCAGCCAAAAAGCAAGCGGAGCTACACAGAAACAAATACCATGAGGAGTCCCCTTATTGCGTAGCCATTCAAATTAAATGAATCATTCAAGATAAATAATAAGATAAACAATTTTGGTGATATGGAGGGCATTGTGCTTTGATTCCCTAGGCAAGGACGGAATGTATATAAAAAGGTATATAAATGAAATATATGTTTAAAGAATCGTACAGAAATTCTGAAAGGGTTAGTCTTGGATTATTTTATACTTACACTTAATTGCAAATTAAATACACAGTACGTAAGAGTGATATCAGTACGTATGAGTGATATAATTTTTAGCCAAATATTTCCTTTTTGTTTGCGAATAGACTGTCAAATTTTAACTACTTTTTTGCAAAAAAAAACTTACAAATTACAGGCCTGAAAGATAATTTATAATTAATTGGATATTTATGCTAAAAATATTAACTTCAAATAATAAAACTAATCGTAACCGATTTGAAACCTTACGTATAACGTATTGACTGATCTATGATCTTTTTTCTTGCCGTGCAAAGCTCGTAAACAACTGTAACGCTGCAAATCAACTATCAAAGCGGACGCAGCGACGGCGCGACAGAAAGACACGAGCCAAGGAAGCAGGCTAAAAGAGAAATCGTAATGGTGAAGGAGGAGGAGGAGGAGGACAGAGGCCGAAGGAGATGAAGGAGGCATCACAAGAGGACAAGAAGGAGGCGGCGAAGGCGGGGTTCTCTTCATCTTCATCTACCACCAACAAGAACAAAAACAACAACAGCAAAGAGGAAGAAAAACAACAACAGGCATCAGCAATCAGTGCAACCGTTTGTACTCTCAGCGCCGCTCCTCTGACTCACGGAGCTTACGGCGTCAAACGGATTTTTGCATTCGCTTGTTTTGTGCATTTGTCGTTGTTAGTGCGGTTGTTGTTGCTGCTGGCCGTGTGCTATATTTTTTGCGGGCCCTCTTCTTGATTTTTTGTTTTTTCCCGTATTTTTCCTTTTTTTTGTTTTTTTTTTTTTTGGCTGGTGCCGAGGGAGTTGCGGGTCTGTAACCCAATTTTCAAACGAGTCAAGTCGATATGCGAACAGAAGAAGCAGAACAAAGTGTGCAAAAAATCAGAAATCAGCTGGAAAAAAACGAAAAAAAACTCAAGGCGACGAACGCATTGGATGTGGGAGACAGAGAATACGAAAATTACACCAAAAGACGTTCTGGCAACAAAAAAAAAGGCAAAAAATCGAAAGCAGTTCAAACAACATGTGTCAAAAGGGATGAGCACGAAACACATCTCAGCGGATGAGAGATGAATGCATACCACATGTTCCTCCTGCAGCCCACACATCCCAATTCTCTGGTGGATGTGGGGCAAATTGGAGTTTACCTTAAGCCCGGCCAGATGACAGGACACCCGGTTGCTTCCAAGGCCAACAACGGATTGGAAAGTGGGTTAAAGTCCCGTTGATCCCCATAAATTTTAAAGTCAGCCAAGAGAGACGGCCACATCCGAGTTTAGGTCACAGGGATTCGTGATAAAATCATTGATTCCTTAGCCACAAAAATTGATTCATGCAGGATAATAATTGCCTTTTAAAGAACACATTTTAGCGCGAAGAAAGCTCAAATTAAGCATATTTAGATTCATTAATCATTAATCAGATAACTTATTACTCACAACCATATTCCGAAATACATTACCTGGTATTCTCTCGAAGACTTAACAACTTTCGCGTCGCTTCCAAAGTCTTGGGCTCTGTTTGTCTGGCTGCAAAAATATTGAAAAACTCTCGCACATTGCATAAGTCAAATAAACATTCAAAACGGACTGCTTGTCCCTCCCTCCATCACCGACTGCTCACTCTTGGCAACAGCAACGTCAATTCAGCCGATATATAAGTAGCATAGTTTGGGCAACGTATAAAACCAGGCTTCGTTATACCCTTTAAGAGGGTATGGGTATGAGAGCTGACTAACACAAAGAAAAAGAACAAATCAAAGATATATAAATCCCCTACAGTTATAATTTTAATAAAACATCGCTTGTGAGCTGTAGAATGCCACAGAAAGACTCATAGAAAAACTAGCCAGGTTTGTTAACTCCACAAAATGGATGAGTCGAACTTGCAACTCCATTCCGCTTCAATTTCGTCTCATTCGCGGCTTAAATAAAGCGTAGCGACCACTATTACGAGCAGGATAATCAGGGCGATGACCACATAGAAGCAAACGCACATCTCACTGAGGGATCTCCGACACTCCAGACAGCACACTTCACCGATGCAAACAATTGTTAATTTATTATTTTATTCACAAACATTTTGAGTGAAACTACAGAGAAAAGAAAACTGTCAAAACCGGAAGCAACCCGAAGCTAGACTAGGTGGCAGCCCTAAACGATAAACGATTGAAACAAGTGGGCAGCCCTACTGTCAAATACATCTGTCCTATTTACTTACTTCCGTTTTCTTTTATTAGTTTTATATGAAATCAGATCAGTTGCTTTATTATAAACGCATCTCTATTTCATTTAATTTATTAAAAGAGTATTCTTATCTTCGGCTACCTTTTTATCGCGGTTAATGTTTTCGTTTTACCAGTATGTGCTGCACTTTTTGTGCTGTTATCGCTGCATTTGGCTGTTTGCCAGTCTACTGGTTAGTTGCCAGTTGGTAGTTGCAAGTTGCTGCCGGGGCAAGTGTTGTGGCTGTTGTTGCTGCCGTGCGTAGTGGCAGAGCTAAAAATAAACTGCATGTAATTATAGTCGCAGCGACTTGTTGCACTTACCGAGACAAAAAAGCGGTTAAAGCCATGCCCAAAAACAAAAACAAGCAGTCAATCAACCGGCCAAACAACTGAGAGAGCGGTCTAAGAGCAACAGCGGCTCAGAGCTCTCTTTTAGGCAACTCTTTGCGGCTAACGCTCTTCGTCCGCTTCTAGTCACGTCGACCGCCGTGGACCAGCCCCGATATCTGTATATATAATATCGTATATTGGCTGGGTCACGTATGCGTGTGATTTGTGGGCGCTGCAAAATCTTGTCCTGCTATCGAGACACGTTTAACTTCTTGGCTTCAGCCACGCGGAGACGGAGACTGCGGTGGCCACCGGCTAACCTTGGCCTAAATTAAGGGGTCCAATCGATGTCGATCTGAGCCGAGTTGTAAACAACAAACAAGCAGGTCACGTTACTGAGAGAGAATTAGCTAGAAATTATAGTAAACAACACTTAGATTCAACAGAATTTAAAAACGATTTGCTTAATGAATTAATTCTTAGAATTTTCTATTGTTTTTTGTTGATTTTTCTTTAGGCTTAAAAAATTAATTATTTTACATGGTTTTTACATAGCACAGTGGCGCCGTCAACAGTTATGGTTTGATTTTGGTACTAACGTAAGTTACTTACTTTTTACAGCTTTACTTCATGTAATTTTGATTTTTGAAACAACTACATGTATATTAATTAATATAATTACAATTTTGACTAAATTGATATGGAAATAAATTTTAGATATATTTAGGGTTTTAATATACCTAATTTACGCTCTGTAAATGCCCTACAAAGCTCTTTAAAACCGACTAATATAAGAAGTAATTTACATGTATAATAATTTACTCAAAAAAACATTTATACATTCCGAACATTAATCTCAAAAACTCTATTAAGACAACAAATCAAAATGATGCCTTATATCATAGGCTGCAAAATAGTGTCTTAGGCATCCAGAATTGTACCACAAAATTCACAAAAATTAAAATCCAAGCAGAAATCCCCCAAAAATTATGAAAAACCCCACAACACTTTAATTTATCTTTCATGTTTATTTTAATATTTGTACGTAAATTAACTTAAATTATGATAATTGTAACATCAGCATAGAATATTTACAAAATGGAAATACTACGAGAGGATTGGATGCATGCAATGCCGTGATCAATGGAACGTGATTATCTTTTCATTTCTTTTCTTTCGTTTTTGTGCAGAAAATGTGCAACCTGAGGACAGAGTTAGGAAAATTAAAGAAAAACTAAGTGAGGAGTATAAGAAAATAGGGGCTTTCAGGGGCGCACGATGATCATGTCTAGTTGAGTAACTAAATGGCATTTGTGTTTGTGGACTGTGGCGGCGGCTCGACTCGATGCGGTCTCTATCTGCGACGCAGATGCATCATGGACTCCAGCGAACTCTGGTCCAGGGTGGCGGCGTGCTCCAGGACCTCGCTGCTGGCGTTCTCCTCGGCCACGTTGACGAACGTGCTCGAGAGCTCTCCGTTCAGCCGGTTAATGCTGCCCGTTCCGATGTCGTACATGAAGATTTCCTGCTCCGCGGATGAGTCGGTGGATCTACAAAGAATAATTAAGATTAGTCAGGTGAAACTGGAAGGTAGAAAGCTAAGCAACTCACTTGGTCACCAGCAGCACTACTGACTGCAGGTCCAGATCCGTGCGCGCCTCCTTCTCCAGCCAGCGCTTGAAGTTGTCCTTGGTGGGCTTCTTCACCAGCGTCTTGATGAGCTCGCCGCCCAGGAACTTGACCTCCTTGCTGTCCGCACTGCGTGCCTCGCTGCTCGCCTGGCCGGGATTCTGGGCCTCCACGGGGGCCAGGACAACCACGCTGACAATCCTTTTGCCCTGCAGCTCCTCGCTGTCGGGAATGGGGAACTGGGCTCCGTTGATCTTCAGCGGGAGGTAGCGATTGTACTGCTGGCGCTCGGCCAGATCCACGGGAGTCACCACGGTGGCATCCGTGCGGACGTACTTCTCGCTCACACTCTGGCCCTGCTCGGCATCGTAGCGCACGACCTTGACGTCCAGGTTCTGCTTCTGGGGCAGGGAGTTGGTCTGCTTGACGCGGTCGAGCTGCTTCTCGCTGAGGACCACCTTGTCGCCGTTGGTCTTGACCACGGTCAGCACCTTGTTGGTCTCGGCAATCTGGGCGCCACCGCCGGCGCCGTAGAAGTGCTGCAGATGCTCGGCGGGCAGGTTCTCCAGGGCAATGTCTCCCTGCTTGTCGTAGTCCAGGATGGAGATGTCGGCGTTGTTGAGGATGCCCGAGGAGAAGAGCTGCTGGCGCAGATCGTCGGGGACTTCGTCGGGCAGCTGGAGCAGAGTCTGGGAAGCCTTGCCATTGGGTGGAGAAGAAGGCGAGGCAGTAGGAGCCGGAGCTGGAGCTGGAGCAGGAACTGGAGCAGTCTTGACAGCCTGCTGCTGCTGCTGCTGCACTTGATGTTCCTTTTGGTTGCGCTGCTCTAGCTCCTTGAACACATCCGAGTGGAAGGTGGACACGCTGAAGGGTGAGTTGTCCCCGGAAGTGGCTGTGATCTGGGAGACGGCTGGCTGCCTGGGCTGCTGGGCAAAGTTGGTGCTGGCCTGAGCCTGCAGGGCGGCGGACTGGGCATTGACATGGACCACTGGCTCGTTGCTGGCCTGCGGGTACTGGCTGTAGGTCACATAGTTCGAGGAGGGAGGCACAGGTGTCACCACCATGACCTTCTGGCCATGCGTGGACTCTGCGTACACAGGAGGCTGTGGAGAAGCTTCACTCGGGTAGCTGGAGAAGTGAGACTGCTGCTGCTGCTGCTGGACTTGGGCTGAGCTGGCCGTGATGTAGTGACCGGAGACGGGCTGCTGCACTGCTGGTCCCAGGTTGGGAGCAGGCACATCATGGATCACCTCGTTGCGGGTATATGCAAATTGCTGTTGAGGCTGTTGCTGATGCTGATATTGCTGCGAGGAAGAAGCAATGGGATTCTGTACCGTCTCCGTGATGTGCTGCTCGAACTTGGGTATGGACTTGAGCAGTTCCGTCTCCTTGGAGGGTTTAATGTCAAAATAGTTGAGGCTGCTCTGGTGCTGGTGCTGTTGAGTCTGGTGCACCTGATGCGACTGCTGCTTCTGCTGGGCGAAGTACTCCGGCGGAGGAGTGGGCGACCTCACCGTGAACTGCGGCTGCTGCACGAACTGCGGCTGTCGGATGAACTGATAGGACTGCTGATGATGTGGCAACTTCTGTTGCTGCTGCGGCTGATAGTGTTGCTGCTGCGGCTGCTGCTGGTAGTGGGAATTGTCCAGCTTGACGGGCACGGGCAGAGGCTTCACCTGGGCAGCGGGCGCGGGCGTGGGACGGAACTTGATGGGTTGATATGGCGCCGGAGTCACGCTCTTTGGCGGAATTGTGGGGAAGAATGGCACCTGGACCTGCTTGTGGGGAGGCTTCTGGTACTGCTGTTGCTGCGGTTCCTGTTGGTGGTGTTGCTGCTGAGCATGTTGCTGTTGAGGGGCATATTGCTGCGTGGCATGTTGCTGGTGCTGCTGCTGAGGCTGGTACTGCTGATTGTGGTTGATGTAGTACTGCGACTGCTGCACCAGCTTGTTGAAGATGCTCTGCGAGGAGGTGGAGGGCAGCTGCTGCTGGGTGATGCTGCCACGATGTGCCTGCTGCTGCTGGACCTGTTGCTGCTGCTGGACCTGTGGCTGTGGCTTGGGATAACTGGGTGGAGGACCCACCAGGGCAGCCGGTGGCCTGAAGTAGTTGTTGCCGTGCTGCGAGGGCAGCTGCTGCTGATACTGCTGCTGCGTCTGGTAGTTGCTGCCGAAGAGCAGGTTCGAAATGGGTCCGGAACCCCGTCCAAAATTGTTCTCCCTGCCATAGTCCGCCCGGGTATTGGAGGCCACCGAGGGCGGCAGAGCCACCACCTGACGCTGAATGCTCTCGGCATCGTGCTCCTCCAGAATGTGTCCGGTTTGGTGCTTGTTCTCCGCCCCAAACGACACATGGATGCCCGAGTTGCTGTGGAATTTCTCCGAGTCTGGGTGGATGATGGTGCGCAGCGTGGTGGACTTTAGGGGGCAGGGGAGTCACTGGGTACTGAATGACCTCCTCCTCCTCCTCTTCCTCCTCGTTGTCATCGTTGTTTAGGGAGGCAATGGGTGACTCTAAATGGAGCTTGTTGTTCTGATCCTTCTTGTAGTTCACATAGAAGACATGCACATTCTCCTTCTTCTTCTTTTTCTTGGTCACTATGGGCTGGGCGGGCTCCTCGGCTATGGTCTCATTGGCATCCTTGATGATGATCTCAATAATGGGCTCCGGGGCCTCCAGGTACTGGGGGTACTGGGGATAGGGTCCAAAGTTGCTGGGATATTGAGCTGGAAGGGGAGAAAGGTTTTTGGGTTTAATTTGGAATTATCTGTAAAGGGTTTTTGATGTTTTTTTGATTTTACTTTCACAATTTTTTACGAATTCAATTTTAAAATTTAATTGAATGAAAGGTTGACATTTACTTTAATTAACTTTAGTTTTATTTTAACTGTGAGACTATTTTGTTATTTTTAAAACCGAATTCATGTAATATCCATTAAGATAAAATCCATAAATATTTACCTATAGCATTCTGGCCATTATAATAACCCGTTTGGGGATAGTAGCTCGCCGTGTTGTCCACATAGCCTGCTCTCCTGCTGGCTATCTCTGGATACAAGTAGCCTGGATTGCCAAAGTCATAGAGGGTCCTCTTGCCGCGATTGTCGCCCGCCTTCAGGGCCTTCGATTGGCGCGTAGTGGAGCCAGAGCTGGAGGAGAAGGTAGTTGGGGCCTTGGATAAAGGCGCCGCTGAAGGCGCTGTCTGCTTCGTAGGCTTCTCTGGCTCAGCCTTGGTTGGCTTGGTCTCCGTTTTTGGCTTGGCAGATGTCGTGGAGGAGGACGAGGCACTCGCCGTGGCTCCAATGACCATCAGCGTCAGCGCCAACTGCAAATTGAATAGAAAGTTAAAGATTAAAGCCAAAAAATATTTTAATTAAATATTCGTGGAACTCAAATTTAGTTGGATTATGCCATAGCCACAGCTATAGAGATACTAATCAGCTTGGGGGAAAATTGTCGAAAGAGCGGCTGTGGCCATAAATCTTGCAGATAAACATATGGGGGGCTCCTGAAAGCAAATATTTTAATTGATATTTTCGTGGACAAGGTCGAGACCCCGACAAAAGCCACTCTTACCGGCCCAAATAGAAGAAGATGGCCAAACAAATTGGTGAATGCCAAAAAAGGCGAATTAAAAACGCAATAAACTCGAACACAGCCTGTTAACGAAGCCACAACAAATTAGCCCAACAAATTGTGGACGTGCCGCGTCTATTTTTCACTTTTTTTGCATTGGGTCAATGTCAAGTTGAGGCTCGGTTAGAGATGGAGATGGAGATGGAGCTGGAAATGGAGTGGCTGGGATTGAGTTGTTGACCACAGAATTGACGGGCTAAAGGCAAGACTCTGTAGCTCGTTTTTGGCCTTTTAATCCAGCGAATCGCCGGATTGCGATACGGTTAATCAGCCATGCTTTTGGCTGGGAGCCATCAGCCATTGAGTCATCGGCTTGGGGCCCCGGAATTTCGTGGCTCAGTTGCCGTGAAAGTTGCCATGAAGTGCGGCGACGAATTTCAATTGACCGCGAGAGCTGCTTTCTGGCCACGCCCACGCAAAAATGCCAAGCTGACAAAAGGAAAACTCAATTCTGTATGCCGTTCGGTCTTGAATTTTTCACCCAAAAAAAACTTTCCAAAAACTGCACTTGGACTGCAAATGTCAGCCGAACGAATGGCTGTGTGAGAGTGTGTGGGCGCCTGACATTTGATTTGAATCTATTTACAGTGGAGTTTCATTAAAGAGTAAGGGAAAAAAGTACAAATAATACTTGAAGAAAATATACTTTATTTTCTATTTATTTAATTTTTAACTTAGCTTTGATTAATGTAATTTAAAAGAAGTTTTTAGAATTATAATGAATATTAGTTTTATAAAAACTTGTTGAGCTTCTTTAAAAAGTATCGAAGAAAAGTAAATGTTATGAATTTTAAGAATATGGGTTATAACCTAGAGGTCTGGGTGCTGGATTTGCGTTTTTTTTTGACAAAATTTTAAGAGTTCAATAAATATTTACTTTATTTTCTGTGCAATTTATATAATTAATCTTCCATAAATTTTATTTAAGTGAATTTTGTAACTTAGAGTTTATTTATAAATGAAAAATACAGTTGAGCTTTTTTAACATGTACCGGAAAAAGTATATGTGAAGTATTAAACTTTAAATAAATATTTGTTTTAGCTTTTATTTAAATAAAAAAATAGGTACTAACTCTTTAGTTTTTAATATAAAATATTTTTCGAGTCTCCACTGTCATCAAGTACGAGTCGCACTCGCGACTATAACACATTTTGGCTGTGAAGTGAAAATAATACACACTCGACCCACTCCTACGTAGATAGCCGCTTTTGGCCCAGTTGATCTCCGGCAATCGGTGGCGTATGCGCGATCTCACGGCAGTCGCCGCTGATTATGGCATCTGTCGCATTGTCTTTCGGGGAGGGAGGCGTCATCCCAACGACATCGAAGTGTCATGTCAAAACGGAAGCTGTGTGAGACCGTGTTTTGACAGCCCCGTCTTAGCCTTTGTCTTGGCTCGTTTTTAACACGCATTTTGACAGCTTAATGATGCTATCTTAATTGCAATTATTACGGGGGCCGAGTGCAGGCCTGGATGCAGTGATGTCACTGCCCTACACTCACTTTTTCGGGGGTTATGCCATAACCTTTGTGTGTGACATATATGCTAATATCCCCAGAGCCCACACAAATAAAGCTATTATCCAACTTCCCCAAAGAAACTGTCACATGGATATTACCATACACTGACCTACGCCCAACTCGGTAGTCAAAGAAAGCCAGCAAGCAGCTCACACACTCGGCTGACCACATACAATGAGCAAATGTCAAAGATTTGCCAAAACAAAGCCAGAAAACAAACAAGAAAAAATGAAAAATATAAAAGAAACAAAATAATCAAATCAACATCAGCATCGACAGCGCGAACAGGCAAAAGCAGTTCATGAAAAGAAAGATGCTAACAATGGGAGAAAGTTACACACAGAGCGGAGTCCAAAAAGCCATCAAAATTCATCTCCAAAACCCCGAAATACTCGACAGCTGCTGAACTCGCACATTAACATAACGAAAATGTTTACAAGCCAATAAATTTGGTGTCAGCCGGGCTGTGGAGTTTTCCTCCCCAAAAAAGAATTACGCAACCCGGTCAGAGACAGAAACTTATTAATGAAAAGATAGAAAATCTTTGGCAAGCATTTGTCGGGCAAGTGTAAATCAGTGGCCAGACGTGGCCAACGACTGCTGTTGTGCAATGATTTTGGCCAAAAAGAAGCGACCGCAGGACTAACAACTTGTGGCATGTGGCTAAGTGCGCCAAGTGGCAGCTACAACTGATTGCCGACGGTTGTTAACAAGCGGCACGTTTCTGCAGTTGATTTTCCTGTTTTGCCCAGTGAATCTCTGCCTCTCAGTCTTGCCAGAAAATTGCAACTGACAAATTGCCGAGCAAGTTCTCATATAAATTGTGTTTATTTTCGACTTTGTTGTCTCTCTAGACTCGTTGCATGCCCCATCGTTCGCTCTTGATGATGAGCAGTTATGATATGTGCCAAGTTGATCTGCCATTGTTAGTTCATTGCAGCCTGTGAATAGTAGATGTTGGGGATTGCAGACACTCCTCGCAGACAATCAGCCTGTGACACGGCACTATTATTCTGAAAGTCATCGCGGTGTGAACCACCTTACAGGCCGCCAAGAATGGCAACTTGTCTGCGGGCCAATTAGCAGTCAGCCAGTCTGACAGTCCGTCATCTGCGAGTGATGCAAAAGTTGCAAAAGTTTAATGTCCCCAGAAATGAGATGCCAATAAAAAAATGCCTGAGAACATTAGACGCCAGACGCCGTAACTGACATCATTTCCCATTTCCAAAAAAAAAATGGAGGTAAAAACCCGTAGCGGATGTAAGAAATGCGTCACTTTCGCGTTCGTTTTCGCGCGAAATTGCCAACAATCAGGTAAATCCTTATAATTAAATCCCAGGCCCTGGTCTTGCATAAGTCGCGGCAGCTGTCCAAATCGAATAACTGTAGCGCGACGACTGCCTGGCAGGAACGAGGAACGAGGAAAGGAAGTGGTGTAGAAAATGTGAGACTTGGGGACTTGCGACTTTGCGTCTCTGCGAAAACAAACGAAAACGAAAGACTCAAGCGACAAACGTGGCGTGCGAGCCCGAACTAAATGGTGTAAAAACCCAGACCCCCGATGTACGAAAATAAAACATTTATCGTTTTCCAGCCGCCGTCATTGTGTCTTAGAAGTGGCATACGACCAGAGCCAGCACCAAAACGGAAGTAAGCGACACGCCAGCCGGCGAAAAAATGTAAAAAAAAAAATATATATGGACCAGGCTGGCGGCTTCAGATAACGCCAAAACGATGACGGCCCGGAGAGAAACAAAAGGTGAAAAATATGATGAATTATTAAATGAGATGAAAAATGAAAGTGTTTTTATGCTTCTTCAGTGCTGTGGCGGGTTAAATGTGCACTGGGAAAAAATGCCCTGTCTTATTAAGACATCATTAATCAACAAAGTTTCATTTTTAAAAAAGGTTTGTGGAGATTTTTATAGTTACAAACATAAATCACAGCTCTCAAAAGGCTTTATTATAAATTTAATGCATGTAATGCTTGTAAAATACTGAAATAAAATTGTGGGAAATAAAATATATTATTAAATAAACTCTTAAAGCTTCGAGAAATCATTATTTAATATTAAAATGCCATCTAAATTAATAGTGATATTTTAAATAATAATTACCCCGTTGATATGCCAAAGTTTAAGACTTTTTCTAACTCTTAACTGGTTATAATAATAAAAATAATTTAATTTAAATTCATTTCCTGATAGATAACTAAATAACCATTTTTAACTTAAAATTTCAACCATTTTTCATTGAATTTAAATTTAATAACAATTTATCAGCAGCATCTACAAAATCTCTCCCTGAAAATAGCATAATTTAACTTATAAATGCCATGTTGATATGCCAAAAGATAAAGGCCAGGTTGGTGTGAAAAAATGCCGAACTAACGACCAATTTGGGTGCTATTTTTCTGTGTAGAGACCCCAGCGTGACATGGACTGGCCCCGGACGAGAAAGCGAGCAGCTGAAGAAGGTCCACCTGCCGAGCGACGAGTGGCAACTGTGCGTGCTGGGAAGTGGGACTTGGACCTAGGGCCCCGTGCGTGAGCCCCGCTAGCTGATCTGCATAATGGGCACTGCGGGCAAATGATGGGAGGAATGAGATGATGCTGCCACTGCTGCATGCCAAACAAATGTAAAAGTTGTCCAACCACTCCAACAAGGAGAGGGCTCTGTGCAGCAGCTCTCGAATTGATTGCAGGCTTTTCCTCATTCAAATGAGGGCGCAAATAATTGTGACAGACACGGCTCAATTGCAATTTGACCAGCTTCATATGATTTTTTGCAATCTCTGCAATGTGTCAATTGCAAATTACCGAGTAATGAGTGAATTGAAATGCAATCGAACAAATATTGCGTATGGGGCAGTGACAACGGGTTATGCAAACGACGACAAACCAGGCAAATTAGCGCCGGTAAGACTCGAATGACCAGGCACGGCCCCAAGTATAGGCTCTATGTGTGCTTTCCATCGACACCTGCCGAAGACAATTGGCCACTGTGCGCGGGGTAATGGTAAATATTGCCACCGAAAGGAGGCACCGAAACGAAAGACTTAGGCAACGAACGCGACGAGTCAGTAGCGAAAGGCAAATCCTAATTTAGCTTTAGCCACTGAAGAAGAAGCAAAAACCAATCAAATGATACAATCCCATTAACTAACCAATTCCAATGCTGTTGAGGGCGGTCAGTGGTCGGCCTGGCGTTGTTTTATGTCCCACTTTTAATTACTTAACCTGCTGCGGTGACGACCTAAGCGATGAGCAAGGTCGTTGCATAAAATAAATAAAATTGAATAAACAAAATCGGTAACCCTCGAGAGATAGAGAAAAAGCCCGCATAAATTAAACAAACTTGGCCAGCAGCCGGAACCACGTTGAACTCTGTCCGCGTTGCGTAATGCTTCTCTCGTCGTCGTCGTCGCCGGTGAAAAGTGAAATAATTAAGAGCCCCCCAAATATGTTAACGCCGCAAATTAGTAGGCAGCCAGCCCCCCGCTTCCTAATCGACATCCGAGCAATTTCGGATCATCATTAATATTCATGGGGAATGCGTGCAGTTGGCAGTTGGCAGTTCAAGATGCTGGCCACTTGGGCAAGATTTAATTAAATAAATACGAGATGACCAGGTACTCCTCTACCTGGGCTTGTAATTGCGCGCCAAACAGAAAATTGTCTGCGGTCGAAAAAACCGCATTCCGAGATATATGAATTCGTGTGTCGCCGCCGCAGTGGCAACATCATTGCCGGTACATTCACATCTGGGCTCCGGCGTGCCGAAAAACTGGCCACTAGCAACTCGTCTTCAGTTGCAAAGATTTTCCTTTCTTTTTTGGACTTCGCTGCATCTTGCAGCAAGGAAATAATTGAACTCAAAGTGAAAGGTGCATTCCTTGTCAAAGAAATAAAGTTAAATATAAACACAGGGCTTTGCTACTTGTTACTTTCGGCGGATCTAAATAAATCGAATCAAAATCGGAACCAAAATCCAAATCCGAAGACCTAATCAACTTTCTACACTCCAAAGCAAATGGACAGTTTGCATGCGTGCAGCATATTAAAATATGCTCAGCCTCGGCCTATTTGGGGGAAGCCCATCAACAGCAGGTGCTGAAGTGAGCGAGTGTCGTGAATAGCCGCTGGCCAAAAACCTAAAAAAAAGCCATTCTTCTGGGCTCAACAAACATGCGCAATGACAATCAGCATTTTCCATGCCGAACATTAGCCATGAAAGCCGCAGCAGTTTTCTTTACAATCGACAACAAATAATACTTTTCTGGGCCAGTTCCACTTTGGCATTTTACGTGGAAAAGCAGTTCAATAAACGAAGTCGCACAGACAAGTCTTTTGCCAAAGGTTACACACACATCACACACGTCATGATCCAAATAGCAACTAATGATCATCAGGGGGATTTTCGATTTTCGAAGCAAAGTCTAGAGTCATCTGTGGCCGCTTTTGCAAAAGCCAGCCGAAAAACTGATGGCCATTTGGCGCCTCGATTTTGAAAGGCAGACGAACACAAAGCCGAAGATGAAAAAGACTGAGACTGAGATTGAAAGGAGGACAGTTTGGATCTGCTGATGCTCTGGGGTTCCATGTTGATTTAACTGATGATGCAGATGAAGACGTTAAATGAGCGAGGCCAAAGAAACTGCCCCTCGACTCATTGGGTTCTTCAGCAGGTGGCTGATTGCAGGTGATTCCGTGGATTGCAAAAGGAATATGGGATTGGAAGGGTAATGAGTTTCACTGGGAGAAAAGAAAGGGGATTTCTGGTTTAAGAGCTTATGTTTTTATAGGTTTCAGTTGAATATTTACTTGAATTTTGTCTGTTATTTAATCATAAGAAAATTTAATTTAAGGAGGACAAGAAACCTGCTTTAGATATTTTTCTACAATTGTTTTTAATTTTATCTTTGAAAATTATTATTCGAGGAAGACCTGATTTATACATCGTTCTTGTATTTTTTTTGTAGTTTAATCTTAAGAAAATATATTTCAAGGAAGACAAGAAACCTTTTCAATATATTTTTCTTGTATTTTTTCTGTAATTTAATCTTTGAAAATTATTATTCAAGGAAGACAAGAAACGGCTACCTATAAAATCTGCAAAAATCTACATTTTATTGGCGGTTGCTATTTGCAACACCTCGATTTTATTTATTTATGGTTAAAATAAAAAACCATAAGATATTTCTTAAACCAAAAGTGACAGAATAAATTTGCATATCTTATTCGCATGAATATTTATTTTTGCCAAATTAGTCAATCAATCTGCTGTCTGCTGTCTGGGACGCATTCTCCCTGATCACGTTTGAGGGCAAGCAATTTGTTGATTGTTAATCCAGGGAAATGTGCAAATCAGGCAATGGCAGCGGCTAACAAGAGCCGAGGGAAACAATGGGACAATTGGCAGAGCACACATGTGCGGATCGCATGGATATCCATGGAGATCCAACAGATAGTCTGGCATTTCTTCGCGTAACAAGTGCCAAGTTGAAGAGACGCCGAGCAAAGGCAGCAAAGGCAGCCGGAAGGCGATTTACACTTGGCTTACTTCGGCCCCCGAGGCAGGCTTTGTTTTTGCTCCGTAATGGAGTGACACGATTTGTCAATGTCAACGTTGGGGCTAAGATATAGGGAAGAGGTCGCAGGTCTTGACCTGAAGCCACCGATGACACCTCTGGAAAATTAACGAGCTCTTGGCCAGGTTACATAAGTAACCACTTAGCTTACCAACAATGGCAGGGTTCTCATCGCGTTGCAGGAAGCACTTTAATCCCAAGTCCTGCGGCAGCTGTAAAATCAAAACTATATTTATTAAGCACTCCCGTTAAGTTGGGTTTCTATATTAAATATATAGACGATCTTGCACTGGCACCCACTCGTTTAGCGATTATCCTTGGACGCGGATCAGGAGGCACTCGGGTTGGGTAAGTGGCACACGCGCGGAGCAAGCTCTGGAGATTGCAACCTGGCCGAGTCGCTGCCGTATTGTAACTGAAACTTGTAGTCGATGTTGGCCAGCAACTTGGCCGAAAGACGAAGACGCAGCCGAAGAAAGAGCGGCCGCAAAAAGAGAGTCTGCGTGCAAGCTGAAGAAGACCCGCTCTCACCTCGTGGTGAGTTTGGCTGGCGGTCCAACTTGAGGATTCCCATACCAGATACAGATACAGATACTCAAGCATTCTCAATCAAAGCATCGAAAGTGAATCTGGGTGCCAGGCGGGAGCAGCAGATTTTACTTTCAATGGCCAAGAAATGAAAGAGAGTAGCCGTTGTAGCCGTTGCCCCAAAATGAAACCGAAATTGTGCCGCCAGCCAGCCACAACAAGTATTGTGTCTGGCCTGGTCGGTTAATGTGTGTTAAAATCGCCGGCAAACTGCCCCAAAAGAGCCACGCCAAAAGTATCGATAATGCTCGTGCAGCAGCCAAGCAAAAGTGGCCCAAAACAAAAACACAATCGAAGACCTAATGAACGGTTCGAGTTGAGGTTTTTGCAGATTTCAGTGGCTCTTGTTTTATGGCTCCTTGGATTACCAGCGTTGTGACATGCCAGACAAAAGAGCAAATAGTGAAAGGAGTTGTCTACAAATTGGTGGTATTAATATTTATATGAACAGTTCTGAGGCGATAAAGATTTGGGACTAGATTTGTGGCTAGATTTGGGCTAGTAGAGCAGATTAAATGGTTTAGAGATTGAATACTTTTGGGTTTAATCAGGCTATTTAGCAAAAGAGATAATCTTACTGGGTTAAAATGTTTTATTTGATTTTATTTTGATGCAAATTTGTAGTCTTAAAAAATAACAAGAAGAAATAAACAAGAAATATTTATCTTAATAAATAAATAAGCGTTGTCTGAAGTCGATAAATGAATACATTCTTTTTTTTAAGCAATCTTTGAAAAGACTTTTTGTAATTAAAAGTAGTTTGTAAGAGTAAAAATATTTGACTTCCATAAAAACTTCTCAAATTTAATATTAAATAATGATTGTTTTATATATAATATTTAATTATTTTGTTGTCGACTCGGCAAACAACATTATAAAAGTTATAATATGTAATTTATTTAATACCTAAAAATTATATTTAATTAGTTGCTACGTGTTAGAGGTTAGAGATAAATCTTCGTCAAAATATTTAACATTTTCATTAGCAAAGTTTATATTTGTAATTATTTTTACAACTTTAAATGTACAAATCTCTTTAAAATACTTAGACAACATTTTTATATAATTTAATCACAATAAATACAAACCAATTACATACAATAAATGCCAAGTGCTCTAGGATATGCCAGCAAATATTGTTGCCATTAAATAACACTCCACTTTTCAAGCCATCAAACCTCCCAACCCGATCGGTTTTCTTTTGAAGTATGTTTATTAACCAAATATTTTCTTGGAAAAATGGACATTGTTCAAAATGTTCGGCGGGGACTGGCACTGGCCATAAACCGAGCGATTCGCCACACACTGGCACGCACGCGGGTGACTGCAGCCAAATCAAGCATACGCAGTGTGGACAAAACACTTTTTTGCAGCCACAGCAGCAGTTGCAGCAACAGAGATGAGTTGTGCTCCACAGCTGGTCATGGCCAGACAATTTGCAGTAACCAAAAATCAATGACCGACCGGTTTTGCATAGGCTTTCGGCTTGTCGATGGTAACGTAACAACTTTCGCTGAAACGTCATTCACAACAGCAACAAAGACAGAGGCACCAGCAGCAGCGGCTCGTCGCTGAGCAAAATGGCAAAAGGCAGGCCCAGAGATAAAGCCAAGATATCAAGGCAGAAGCAGAAGAAATTCAGTCGAAATTCAGTTGGAATCACCCCGCATGTTGGCCATTAACGCAAGGCTCTTAGACCAGTTTACAGCTGGAAATTCGGAAGTGCAGCTGCATGCCAGGGAAGCGACTCATTTGAATAATTGAAATCCACTTGCACTGCAATTAAGAGCATAAAATGAAATGTTTGCGTTTCTACACTTTCCAACGTCCAAGCTCGGACTACAAAGTCACAAAATCGAATGCCAATGAGCCTGAGAGTTGGCTCAAATTGCCGGAAAATTTCGTTCCAGCAATCGACGTGTCTGTCTCGGAAGAGCCCAATCGCTTTCAAGACAAACGAAGTCCAAGATCGAGTTCGAGTTCGAGCTCGATTTGGTGCCGCGGCGGAAGTTGTTAAAGGCCTTTCGGGAAATTCAAATGGGGCAATCTCACGCACAAGGCCAGCAGACTTTGGCTTTTTGCCCTCCAGAGGAGGAGGCCTGCATAAATGTCAGCGAAACACTTACGAATGCAGCCGCTAATTGCTGTACATATGGGGTTAAGCACGGAAATTGCATGTCAATCGTAAGCACACATGGTCTCTAAATGCTTTTTAATATAAATACAAGTCAAAGCACTTAAAAGGACTTGTTACTGGGTGCTTTCCCAACAGTTGCGACATGGCTGCGGGATGGCTCGTCGTTATCCTCGGCTGCCTGGGCCAGTTGAGTGCCCTGAATGTAGCCATTCCCGCACAGAAACTGGAACTGGAGGACAGGTTGCTGCGAGTCCTTGCCAGACTGCGACTGGAGGAGGACTTTAACACTCTTTTAATTTACGGAGAGGAGTGCGTTTTCCATTCACTGCTGAGACACCTAAGTATTCCCAGAGTTGTGGCGACCTCGGGCAGCACCGACTTTGGCTGGAACTTCAGTAGCTCCACTCTTATTCTGACCTGCGGATTGGATGGGGATAGAGAGGAGAATCTAGAAACCCTAATGAAACTCCAGAGAACCAGGCGTCTCCTCTTTGTAAAGGAGGAAAGTCAACCCGATTCCATTTGCTACAAGTACTCCCTGAAGGAGCAGCATAACATAGCCCTGGTGAAGTCCACCTTTTATCAGTCGGATGTCATCTACTCCTGTCGCTTCTTGCAGACGCCCAACCACAAGGAGCTCCACTTCTTCTCAGATCAACCCATCTACATAGAGAACTTTCTGGACATGCGGGGAGCCGAAATCAGGACTGTGCCAGACCTGCTGATACCCCGGACCATGGTGTATCAAGACAAGAAAACCAACGAGACTAGAATGATGGGTTACCTGGCCAATCTGCTGAATACCTACGCCCAGAAAGTCAACGCCAAAGTGAGGTTCCAGAACCTAACCAAGCTGAACATAACAAAGGCCAGCGTAGCGGACACTCTCCGCTTTGCTCAGGAGGAACTCCTGGACATTGCCACCGCCCTGGCCAGTTCCTTGCAGATCCAGAGTATGGATCTCATCACCTATCCCTACATTCTGACCGGATACTGCCTGATGATCCCCGTGCCGGCCAAGCTGCCCTACAACCAGGTGTACGCCATGATTGTGGATCCGCTGGTGCTCAGCATTATCTTCGTCCTGTTCTGTCTGTTCTCCATCTTGATTATGTATGCGCAGAACCTCTCCTGGCGGAACGTGACCCTGGTCAACATCCTGCTGAACGACAAGAGCCTGCGCGGCCTCCTGGGACAGTCGTTTCCCTTTCCGCCCAACCCCAGCAAGCACCTCAAGCTGATCTTCTTCGTCCTGTGCTTCGCCAGCGTCATGATCACCACCATGTATGGGGCCTACCTGGGGTCCTTTTTTACAGAGCCACCCTCCGAGCCGTTCATTCGCTCCTTCCGGGACATAGCGAACTTCGCCATCAAGGTGGCTATTAGCAGGGTCGAAGTCAATATCATAACCTCCGTTAATAACAGCCATTTCCGTGAAATAAGCGAGGATCACCTTGAGATCTTTGAAGATTGGCCATCGTACCTTCTCTTTCGCGACACCATGAACACGAGCTTCATCTTCCCCGTAGCCGTGGACCGCTGGAGCTGCTACGAGGCCCAGCAGAGCTGTTCGCGGAGCCCGCCTTCTATCTCTCGGACCTCTGCTTCAACCAGCTAATGTACTTCAGCCTGCCGGTGAGACAGTTCCTGCCCTATCGCCACCTCTTCGAGGACCACATGATGCGGCAACACGAGTTCGGGCTGGTAAATGTGTGGAAGAGCCAGAGCTTCATCGACCAGGTCAGGTTGGGTCTGGCGTTCATCCAGGACTACAGTCCCAAGCGCGAGGCCGAGGAGAGCCTGCTGCTGGACGACATCTCCTGGATACTCAAATTGTACCTAGCGGCCATGGCCCTAAGCCTTTGCTGCTTTCTCCTGGAGGTCTCGGGTTGCGTGGAGCTGTGGGACAGGTTATGGCGTTGCCGAAGGTTAGGAAGATCTTAATAAAGTCTTTGTTCTGTATAAGCAAGAGTGGGCTTTATCGTGGGAAAATTAGTTGTAGGCTTTTCCTTGATTAATTTTTAATAAAGGAATTATTTGTGTTTCCTCAATTTAAGGGGTCTTCAAATAGGGGTATTCTGTTAATGATTTTCCCAATTTATATACTGACCTTGAGTAAGAGTAGAGCTTTCACCTTCCTCAAATGTTAATAGTTTGAGAGGAACATGAAAAGTGCATGCCTAGAACTCGACACATGTTTTCCACAAATGACACGACCTTTAACATTCCAAACGTTGATTAAACATGTGAACCTTTTCAATTCCAGGAGCGTGGTACAAAAGGAAAGGACACGCAGACAGTCCCACAGTTCATTGGATACCATGGCCTGGTTGGTCGTACTGCTCCTCCTCTGTCTCCGACCGATGAGAGCCCAATTACCGGAAATCTCCCATCGAAGCGAGCCAGTCCTAGAAGAAGACTTGCTCCGACTTCTCCTGAGAGTGAGCCAAGAAGAGTACTACGACACTCTGCTAGTCTACGGAGAGGATTGTATTTTCCATTCACTCTACCAACGCCTGGAAGTGTCCACAGTTCTGGTGTCATCTGGTAGCACCTCGTTTGATTGGAACTTCAGCAGCCTGACACTGATACTCAGTTGCAGTCCGGAAGTTGAAAAAGAAGTGACCTATCGCACTCTGATGAAGCTGCAAAGGAACAGGCATCTGATTCTATTGATGGAGGGCACTCCACCCGAGTCTGTGTGCGACTACTATGCGGAGAAGGAACAATACAATATAGCCATGGTCAGGGAAGACTTTAACCAGTCGAATGTTATTTACGCTTGTCGCTGCTTTCAAGACCCCAACTTCGAGGAAGTGAGTCTAAAGAAGAGTACACCAATTTATATTGAAAACTTTCGAGATATGCAAGGACAACCTATACGAATAATGGCGGATCTAGTGGCTCCCAGATCCATGGTGTATTGTGATCCAAGCAACGGTCAGACCAAGATGATTGGCTACGTGGCCAATCTGATTAACCACTTTGCCCGGAAGTTGAATGCTTCCGTGGAAGTTCAAACCCTTACCGGTAATGTCACCTTCAGGGATATCATAAGGAGGATAAAAGAGGATGAGATAGACATGGCGATGACTTTGGAGGCCTCCTTGCATGCCACAACCTTTGATACAACGAGTTATCCCTACATGCTGACCTCCTACTGCCTTATGCTCCCTGTTCCAGCCAAGTGGCCTTACAATTTGGTGTATGCTATGATAGTGGATCACCTCGTGCTCGGCATAATCCTGGTGTTGTTCTGCATTCTATCCCTGCTTCTCATATACAGCGAGCAAATGTCCTGGCAGGGCCTGAGCCTGTCAAACGTCCTGCTGAACGATGTCAGCCTTCGCGGCCTCTTAGGCCAAGCGTTTCCCTTTCCCTCCAACCCGGGCAAGCACCTGAAGTTGATCTTCATCATCCTGTGCTTCGCCAGCGTCATGCTGACCACCATGTACGAGGCCTACCTGAATTCCTTCTTCACGCATCCCCCATCGAAAGCCTACATACGCTCCTTTGAGGACATTTCCAAGTTCCACCAAACTATAGCCATCACCACATTCAAGGTGAATGAACTCACCAAGACCAACAACACACAGTTTCAGCAAATTGGCAAGGATAACCTGAGGATCTTCGATAAGTGGCAGGACTACCTAGATCTACGCAATGCTTTCAACCGCAGCTACGGCTACTTGGTGACCGAAGATCGTTGGACCACCTACGCAGAGCAGCAGAAGATCTTCAAGGAGCCACTCTTCTACTTCTCGCACGACCTCTGCTTCTCCCGCCTGCTCTTCCTGAACGTTCCCCTGCGCCGACACCTGCCCTACCGCCATCTCTTCGAGGCGCACATGCTGCGCCAGCACGAGTCCGGTTTGGTGAGATTCTGGAAGAGCAGGAGCTTCTTCGACATGGTGAGACTGGGTCTGACGCCCCTAGAGGATCTGAGTCGTCCAAAACCATATGAGCCAAGTCTACTTTTGGTAGATGTCTCCTGGATAATGAAACTCTATTTGGCGGCTATGGCAGTCAGCATTGTGTGCTTTGTAGTGGAGGTTTTGAGCAAGGGAGGATGGGAATTTGGGAAGTATATTAAAAAGGGGCTTAGGAAAAGGATGAGGAACAATTAACTTTAATAAAATGTGTACTGGTTTCATATAGATAATTGTTAAACCCAGTTTGGATAATATTTTTTGAACAATTCTTTTATTTTTCTAATGGATTTCCAAAGCCTGTTAAGCTTTGAGGACTTCCCTTGACCTATGAACGAAAAAAGGCTGCTTTGAGTAACGAAAAAAGGGGAGTAACACGAAAAGTGCATGCTATGCGCTTTCAATCGTGCAAGTCCACTTTTAATTAAATTGTTTTACATAGCTAAAACGTGCTGCAAATTGTTTGGATTACCTTTGGGAATAATACCCATGGGTATCATATGCATATGAGTTTTGAACATGTCAATCCTAGGTACAAAAGTAAATGCCCACCCAGACAATTCCTTTAGTGCAGCAAGGACTATGGTACCGCTGGTCATCCTACTTCTCTGTCTTGGACTAGCAGGGGCCCAGTTCCCAAATATCTCTGATCAAAGTGACCCAGGCCTAGAAGATGGATTGCTGGGCCTTCTTCGCAGACTGCGCCAGGATGAGTTCTTCGACACCCTGTTGATCTACGGCAAGGATTGTGTTTTCCATTCCCTAACCAAACGTCTGGAGGTCTCAACCGTGCTGGCAACCAACTTTAGCACCAACTTTAACTGGAGCTTTGGCACCCTGACCATGATCCTGTGCTGCGACGACGAAGCCGAGATGGAAGAGAACGATCATACGTTCCAGAAGCTGCAGACGAGCAGGCGATTGGTATACATTGGCGAGAATGTCCAGCCAGAGTCAGTGTGCGAGGACTACTTCGGTGGCGAGTCATACAATATAGCCATGGTGAAGGAGGACTTTGACAAGTCGAAAGTCGTCTACTCTTGTCGCGCGTTTCGAGAGCCCAATTTCGAGGAAGTGAGTCTGTGGAAAAGTGGACCGATTTATATAGAAAATTTTCGAAATATGCGCAGACAAAACATGACAGCCATGGCAGATTTAATGCCACCTCGATCCATGGTTTACAAGGACAAGAGGACCGGCGAGATAAAGATAATGGGCTATGTGGCCAACCTGATCACCAACTTTGCCCAAAGGGTGAATGCCACCTTGAATTTGTACAAAATAGGAAGCAATTCCAGTGTCCGAGAGCTGGTATACAGAGTGAGGGTGGGTCAAGTGGACATTGGCATTGCCTTGGAGATCTATTTGAAGACGGAACAGCTTGAGACAGCCAGCTACCCCTTCCTGATGACACCCTACTGCCTCATGATGCAAAATCCGGCCGAGCTGCCCTACAACCAGGTGTACGCGATGATAGTGGATCCCCTCGTCCTCGGCATTCTCTTCGGGCTCTTCTGCATACTGTCGGTGTTGCTGATATACAGTCGAAAGATGTCCTGGCAGGACTTCAGCCTGGCCAACGTCCTGCTGAACGATGTGAGCCTCCGCGGCCTCTTGGGACAATCGTTTCCCTTTCCCTCCAACCCGGGGAAGCACATGAAGTTGATCTTCATCATCCTGTGCTTCGCCAGCGTCATGCTGACCACCATGTACGATGCCTACCTGCAGTCCTACTTCACGGATCCTCCCTCCGAGCCGACTATTCGTTCCTTCGAGGACTTTAGGAAATTTAAAAAGAAACTGGCGATCAGCCGACTCGAGTTGGAGGAACTGATTTGGGCCAATAATTCGCAAATTAAAAAGATACATTATGACAACATTGTGATAATAGAGGATTGGAAGGAGTACCTTGAGATCCGTAACAACTTGACTCAAGGCTATAATTATTTGGTGACTGGAGATCGCTGGAACGCATTTGCGGAGCAGCAGAAGATCTTCAAGGAGCCCGTCTTCTACTTCTCGAACGATCTCTGTATAGCCCCACTTGTGTACCAGGCCATTCCCCTCCGGCGATACCTGCCCTATCGCCACCTCTTCGAGGATCACATTCTGCGGCAGACCGAGTTCGGGTTGGTGGGCTACTGGAAGGGCCACAGCTTCTTCGACATGGTGAGACTGGGCATAACGCCCCTGGAGGACCTGAGTCGTTCAGAGCCCTGGGAAGAAAGCATACTCTTGGAGGATGTCGCAAGGATTCTGCAACTCTACTTGGCAGCCATGCTTCTCAGTATTTTCTGTTTTTTGTTGGAGATTCTTAGTGAGAGAAAGGGGTTTAATCGATGGCGGAGGGAGTGAGAAAGTGTCTTAAAGTAAGCTTTTAACAAATATGAGAGTATTTCCGAAAAATAATGTTTCAGTTCCTAATAAAATCGTATTACAATTAAATAAATAAGCTGTAAATATATTGTAGAGATTCTCTATTTATTTCCATAGTCTTTCATTATATAATCAGATTTTCAGTTTGCTCCCTGACTTTTACCATTGAAAATGATGTTTGTTCTAGAAACTAACACGAAAAGCGCATGCCAGGTGCAAGTTATTTTAGTCCCCAGGGTTGGGGAAGGTTTCGAAGTGCTTAACAACCATTTTAACGGTTCATGTTTCATAAAACCAAAACAAGGTTTTCACCTGGGACGCCGTTTAAATATTTGTAGCATTTATAGGAATTTTGTAACAAGTAAATGGGGCCTAAACATGTAAGCCATACATTGTTAACAAAACATGGTACAAAAACTAGGCGCTAGTCCAGCTGCCTGACAGTTTAGTGGCGACCATGACTTGGTTGGTCATTCTGCTTCTGTGTCTAGGACGGACGAGAGCCCAGTTTCCAGGTATCTCCGATCTAAGTGACCCAGACCTTGAAGATGGTTTGCTGCAGCTACTTCTCAGTCTGCAACAGGAAGAGTTCTTTGACACCCTGCTTATCTACGGAGAGGATTGTGTCTTCCATTCTTTAACCAAGAGTTTAAAGGTCTCTACAGTGCTAGTATCTAATGGTAGCACCAACTTTGACTGGGACTTTGGCACCCTGACCATGATCCTGTGCTGCGACGATGAAGCCGAGATGGAGGAGAATGATCATACGTTCCAGAAGCTGCAGACGAGCAGGCGATTGGTTTACATTGGTGAGGATGTTCAGCCAGAGTCAGTGTGCGAGGACTACTTCGATGGCGAGTCCTATAATATAGCCATGGTGAAGGAGGACTTTGACAAGTCGAAAGTCGTCTACTCTTGTCGCGCGTTTCGAGAGCCCAATTTCGAGGAAGTGAGTCTGTGGAAAAGTGGACCGATTTATATAGAAAACTTTCGAAATATGCACAAAAAACACATCATAGCCATGGCAGATTTATTGCCGCCTCAGTCCATGGTTTACAAGGACAAGAGCACCGGCGAGACCAAGATAATAGGCTATGTGGCCAACCTGATCACCAACTTTGCCCAAAGGGTGAATGCCACCTTGAATTTGTACAAAATAGGAAGCAATTCCAGTGTCCGAGAACTGTTGTACAGGGTGAGGGTGGGTAAAGTCGACATTGGCATTACCTTGGAGGTCTATTTGATGAAGGAACAGCTTGAGACAGCCAGCTATCCCTTCCTGATGACACCCTACTGCCTCATGATGCAAATTCCAGCCAAGCTGCCCTACAATCAGGTGTACGCGATGATCGTGGATCCCCTCGTCCTCGGCATTATCTTCGGGCTCTTCTGCATACTGTCGGTGTTGCTGATATACAGTCGAAAGATGTCCTGGCAGGACTTCAGCCTGGCCAACGTCCTGCTGAACGATGTGAGCCTCCGCGGCCTCTTGGGACAATCGTTTCCGTTTCCCTCCAACCCGGGGAAGCACCTGAAGTTGATCTTCATTATCCTGTGCTTCGCCAGCGTCATGCTGACCACCATGTACGATGCCTATCTGCAGTCCTACTTCACGAATCCTCCCTCCGAGCCGACTATTCGTTCTTTCGAGGACTTTAGGAAATTCAAAAAGAAACTGGCGATCAGCCGACTCGAGTTCGAGGAACTGATGTGGGCCAATGATTCGCAATTTAAAAAGATACATAAAGATAACATTGTGATCATAGAGGATTGGAAGGAGTTAGTTAAGATCCGAGACAACTTGACTCAAAGCTTTAATTATTTGGTGACTGGAGATCGCTGGAACGCATTCGTGGAGCAGCAGAAGATCTTCAAGGAGCCCGTCTTCTACTACTCGAACGATCTCTGCATCGCCGAACTGATATACCTGGCCATTCCCCTACGGCGATACCTGCCCTATCGCCACCTCTTCGAGGATCACCTTATGCGTCAGACCGAGTTCGGGTTGGTGGGCTACTGGAAGGCCCACAGCTTCTTCGACATGGTCCGACTGGGCATAGCGCCCCTGGCGGATCTGAGTCAGCCAAAGGCTTACGACTCGAGTTTAATTCTGGAGGATGTGTCCCAGATCCTGCAACTCTACTTGGCGGCCATGCTTGTCAGTATTTTCTGCTTTTTGCTGGAGGTTCTTAGGGAGAGAGAGGGGCTTTATCGATGGCGGAGAGGAGTGGAAAAGGGTCTTAAAGTAAGCATCTAACAAATATGACAGAGTTCCCGGAACAATAATATTATTCAGCTCCTAATAAAAATCTTATTACAATTAACTAAAGAAAAGTTGTCTAAACAATTTAATTTAACCTGGTTATATTCAATTCTAGCGGGTTTTATATTCATTTATCCTCTAAATAATTTATATATTCAAACATCCAGTTTGTACCCTGACTTTTACCATTGAAAATGATGTTTGTACTAGAAACTAACACGAAAAGCGCATGCCAGAAGTAAGTTATTTCAATCCCCAGGGTTGGGGAAGGTTTCGAAGTGCTTAACAACCATTTTCACGGTTCATGTTTTACAAAACCAAAACAAGGTTTTCACCTGGGATGCCGTTTAAATATTTTTAGCATTTATAGGAATTTTGTAACGAGTAAATGGGGCGTAAACATGTAAGCCATACATTGTTAACAAAACATGGTACAAAAACTAGGCGCTAGTCCGGCTGCCTGACAGTTTAGTGGCGACCATGACTTGGTTGGTCATCCTGCTCCTCTGCCTGGGACGGACGAGAACCCTGTCCCCAGGTATATCCGATCGAAGTGGCCTAGACCTAGAAGATGGTTTGCTGCAGCTACTTCTCAGTCTGCAACAGGAGGAGTTCTTTGACACCCTGCTTATCTATGGAGAGGATTGTGTCTTCCATTCTTTAACCAAGAGTTTAAAGGTTTCAACAGTGCTAGTATCTAATGGTAGCACCAACTTTGACTGGGACTTTGGCACCCTGACCATGATTCTTTGCTGCAGTCCTGAAGCCGAGAAGGAAGCGACGCATCGTACGCTCAGGAAGCTGCAAAGAAATCGGAGATTAATCTACATCCGAGAGGATACCCAACCGGATTTAGTATGCGCTAGTTACTCCCTTAAAGAGCAATACAATATAGCCTTGGTGAGAGAAGACTTTGCCAAGTCAAAAGTCCTCTACGCCTGTCGCTACCTTCAAGACTTCAAGCTTGAGAGAGTGAGCGCAACAGAAAGTAAACCAATTTATATAGAAACCTTTCAAAATATGCACAGAAGGCCCATCAAGGCCATGCCAGATTTATTAGCACCTCGGTCGATGGTCTATCAGGACGAAAGCACCGGAGAGAAAAAGATCATGGGTTATGTGGCCAACTTATTCACCAACTTTGCCCACAAACTGAATGCCACATTGGAACTGGAGCTCCCAGAAAACAGCAGCTACAAGGAAATACTGAGGAAGGTTGACACCGACCAGCTTGATTTGGGGATTACTTTGCAGAGCTCCTTGCACGAAACCGCCATTGAAACGACGAGCTACCCGTACTTGCCGACAACTTACTGCCTGATGCTTCAGTTTCCAGATGATATGCCCTTCTATGAGATATACGAGATGATAGTGGATCCTCTGGTGCTAGGCATTATCTTCGTGCTGTTCTGCATACTGTCGGTGTTGCTTATATACAGTCGGAAAAAATCCTGGCAGGACCTTAGCCTGGCCAACGTCCTGCTGAATGATGTGAGCCTCCGCGGCCTACTAGGACAATCGTTTCCCTTTCCACTCGATGCAAACAAGCATCTGAAGCTGATATTCATCATCCTGTGCTTCGCCAGCGTGCTGATGACCACCATGTACCAGGCTTACCTGCAGTCCTACTTCACGGATCCCCCATCACAGCCTTATCTTGAATCCTTCCGGGACATTGGCAAGTTTCACCAGAAGATTGCCATCACAACCATCGAAGTAAAATTACTGCTAATTACCAATAATTCGGCGTTTCGGGAGATAAACATAAAGGACTTGGCAGTCTTTGAAGATTGGCAGGAGTGCCTGAGACTGCGAGACTCCTTCAATCTCAGCTACAGCTACGTGGTGACGGGAGACCGATGGAGTGCCTATGCGGAGCAGCAGAAGATCTTCAAGGAGCCACTCTTCTACTTCGCGCACGACCTCTGCTTCTCCCGCCTGGTCTTCATGTCCATTCCCCTGCGGCGATTCCTGCCCTATCGCCACCTCTTCGAGGATCATATTCTGCGAATGAACGAGTTCGGATTGGTGCGCTACTGGAAGGGCCACAGCTTCTTTGATATGGTAAGACTGGGCAAAACGCCCCTGGAGGACCTGAGTCGCTCAAAAGAATTCGAAGAAGCTATAGAGATGGAGGATGTCTCACGGATACTCCAGTTTTACTTGGGCGCCATGGTCATGAGCATTTTCTGCTTTCTGTTGGAGTTGGTAGTAGGAAAGTGGAGTCGCTGGCGAAGGGAGACAAGGGAGTAACTACCATTGAAGTCCATGAATTTTTAATAAAGCCACTAATTGCAAAATCATGGGTTATTGCCTGACTTTTCCAGCCGTGTTAACACAAAGCGAGGAACATGGAAAGTGCATGTCAGAAGCATGGAAGGTCGCGACTCTAAAAGGGAACAAAATATGTGGACGCACGGGTTAGTCAACAGTCTGCGATGGCTATGGCCTGGAGGATTATCGTGCTCCTGTACCTCGGATACTCAAGAGCCCAGTTATACCAGCATGTAATCAGTGAAAGGGATTTGGACTTGGACTTGGAAGAGCGACTGCTAAGCCTGCTTTTGAGACTGCAGCTGGAGGAACACTATGACACTCTGCTGGTCTATGGAGAGGAGTGCTTACTTCATAAGCTCTCAAAGAGCTTGATGGTTCCCACTGTGATGGTGTCTTTGGGCAGCACTAATTTCGACTGGAACTTAAGCAGTCTAACCCTTATCCTGAGCTGTGGCTTTCCCACCGAGAAGGAAGAGAACTATCGCTCTCTGATGAAGCTCCAGCTAACCAGGAGAGTTATTTATCTTCAAGAGGACATCCCCATCGAGCCTGTGTGCGATTACTATGCGAAAAAGGAGCAATATAATATAGCCTTGGTGATGAAAGACTTTGGCCACACGGGAATGGTCTACGCCTGTCGCTGGTTTCAAGATCCCAACTACGAAGAAGTTAATCTCTTCAAAGGAAAACCGATATTCATTGAACAATTTCGCAACATGCAAGGAGCTCCTATCAGAACACTCACCGACAACTTGGCACCCCGTTCCATGGCTTACCGCGACCCCAGAACTGGCGAGAAGAGATTCCTTGGCTATGTGGCCAATGCCCTAAACACCTTCGTGGAGAAGGTTAATGCCACTTTGTATTGGGAATCGAACTTGGTGCCACCTGAAACCAGAATCTTCTTTACAAATATCACAAAATGGGCTGCCGAGGACCTGCTGGATATAGGCATGTCTTTGGACTCTACCTTGGACAAGAGGAACTTGGACTCCCAAACGTATCCCTACTTGATGACCTCCTACTGCTTCATGGTTCCTCTGCCGGACAGGCTGCCCTACTATGAGATCTACACATACATCGTGGATACCAATGTCCTGGTCGTAATCTTCGTGATATTCTGCAGTTTCTCGCTGCTTCTCATTTATGGCCAGCAGATGTCGTTTAGAGGTGTAACCCTGGCCAGCGTCCTCTTGAATGACAAGTGCATAAGGGGACTGCTGGGTCAGTCCTTTCCCTTTCCCCTGCAGTCCACTAGGAAGCTGAAGATGATCTGCTTCCTGCTGTGCTTCGCCAGCCTCATGACCACCACCATGTACGTGGCCTACCTGCAGGCCTTCCTGTGGATGCCGCCTGCATTGTCCAAAATGCGGTCCTTTGAGGACTTGCATAGCTCGAGATACAAGGTGGCCATAAATCTGGCAGAAATGGACATCCTAGGCTTCGCGGACAATCGCACACTGGAGCAAGTGAGCCCGGAGCGGCTGGAGGTGTTCGAGGACTATCGCCAGTTCGTGTACTTGCGGGAGACCTTCAATGACAACTACATCTTCCCGGTGACCAGCCTCCGATGGAGAACCTACAACGAGCAGCAGAAGGTCTTTTCCAGTCCTGTTTTCTACTACACCCATGCCTTCTGCCTCAGCCGCTTCAACTTCCTGAGCTTTCCGGTGAGGCGTCACCTTCCCTACCGCCACCTCTTCGAGGAGCACCTGCTGCGGCAGAAGGAGTTCGGGCTGCTGAAGCGCTGGCTGGATATGAGCTTCTTGTACATGATCCGGCTGGACCTAACGTCACTGGAGGATTTTGGTCCGCCGCCTGTGAGTGATCCCATAGACCTGGAGGATCTGTCCTGGGTTTTCCAGATGTACTTTGCAGCTCTGGGCCTGTGCTGTGGCTGCTTTCTACTGGAGCTCTATGGTTCCCTCAGCTGGTGGAGGCGCTTCAAGATAATCATTATTAATTTTTATAATTTCTGCGCTCGCATAAGTTGAATTAAATTAAGTTTTTAAACTCATTCTGCTCAGCCTTCGACAAAGCCATAAAGCAAACAAAGAAATGCTGAATTGGGATTAGCCGCCTCCGCACAATAAATGATAGCGGATATGGAGACGCAGTGGTCATTGTTGGTGGCTTTGCTATGCAAATGGAACCGAGTCATCGCATCGGAGGTTGCGAACATTGAGACAATGCTCAATTTTGGATGTTGATCGATACGCGATATTGATTTTGATGTGGTTTTAACAGACAATCGGATGTATCTATAGCTCTTGATCTCTGCGAGACGGTTGTGCAAACCACAAGCTCGGATGTGCATTCCTCGACCTGGGCAAATATTTGATGACATCTCACATGATTGGCTCTTACATAAATATGACCATAAACGGTGGACAATGCGGGTGTTTCAGTCGGAATCGGGGATTATGCAAAACTTGGACTCAGACCTGGCTACCGCCATAAAGCCACCATAATTCGAGCTCTCATAATTTGGTTCGTCACTTTGGCGCCACTTGTGACGCGTGCTGATTGGAATTGGAACTGTGATTGGGTCTGGAACTGGGATTGGGTAACGCCAACCCCCGAAGCGCTTTAGTGGGTGACCAAACAATGGCTGGGCATTGTCAGGCATCGTGAAATCTTTCACTTTCGATTTAGTTGTAAGCGGAGTTCCCCCTAAAATCGATCATAAATCATGGCCCGAAAATGTATGATAATGTGGCACATCATTACGCTTGCCAGGTTGATCAATTTGTCATGGGAAGTGCTCTAGCTCTGATCCGATCGAAGCTGACCTGTGCTCATCCCTCTGGAAAGTGTTGAAATCCCAATCTCGTTACCAATTGCTCAACCTCTTGACATTTGCAAAAGTCTGACGGAGCAAAACGAAAGTAGCAGACAATCGTTGGTAATCCATAATCCGTAAGCCGTAATCCGTAAAATCTATGGCAGACATTTTTCAATTGCAATCCCCAATCCAATTCTGTTATTATCCAAAGCCGCTGACTGACCCATTCCCATTGATGGATCGTTAGTCTAGTGATCTTCAGGGTCATTTAGATTTAATAGATTTCTGCGGCCAGAGTCATTACGGCGGCCACCTTAACCACATGTGGAACAATGTCTGCCGGCAGTTAAACTGTTTTTCGGTCGTTGTTTTTAACCCCTTTTTTTTATTAATGAGACCTCGTTGGGGGCTTCAGATACAGCTTCAGCTTCAGTCGTTATTGAATACAGTAATTTTTTACAATTATTTATCGAGCACTTCTGCTATTTACACAACGCAGTACGTACTCCTCAGACGGGCTCTTTTCAATCCGGTTGCGGCTCACAAAACTTAAGAGCCAACTAATTCGACCTCAGGCCATTAAGCATTTCACAAATGCTGAAATGGTTAATGCTAAAAATGCATAATTTTCGGTGGCCATAATAAAAGAGTATTTCAAATTTTGTTAATTTAAGAGGTGTTAATTTTTTCGACCGAAAAAACTAATCTGTTTCAATGCCGGATTCGAAGCCAGCGCCGCCGACGATGTTGCATTTTACTAAACCCGTATTTTGAGGTCGCACACATTCCAAATCGCGTCTCCACTCTTTCCTCTTTTGATTGTTTTTCTTTTTTTTTTATTCATCGCAGCACCTAAAACAAAGGCCCATGCCGAGCGCAGGTCCCAATCCTACCCAGACTAGACGGCCAAGTAATTTATTTCCTTCCTAGTTTTTGTCGCTCAGAGCCATTAAGGGAGTTTTAGCGAAGATTGGCAAAACAGTTGCCACCTTTCAGCGGTTCAGCAGTTGCTTCCCACAAATGCTGCTCGGGCGACGAAGCCGAAACTCCAATTACCATGGCTCGGGAGCACTTTGAACTTTAATTTAGCTGCTGGCCATGCTATTTGGAGTGGCTGCCTCCGCCCGCTGATCGGGCCTGTGGCGACTCCCCCGCGGCGACACCGATGCGTATACGTAACGTATTAATTATGCCGCCGAAGACGAGAAGAGCTGAGTTAATTAGCAATATTAATCACAGACCGCGAAATGGGCACAGACTTGTTGGCATCATTCCGAGGAATTACAAAATGAAAGTTGCGCCGAGAACCGCACTCAATTAGAATTAAAATGAGATTTGACCAGACTCTGGGGAGGGCACACTCACCTATCAACATGTGGTTGCATGTCGCGGGCTTAATAGGAAACCCATTTGTTTCGTTTTAACAAGAAACGAACATGCCATTTGTGCATTAAAAGCCGCCAAACACAAGTGTCAAGTGCGCCGGCGGCAGTCAGTTGGTCAGTCAGTCCCAGTGTCAGTCCCAGTCCCCGTCCGCAACCCGGTCCCTTTCGTTTTTAAACGTGGTCCACAACGGCACTCGAGTACAGAAAGCTTTTTGATTTAAATTTCCGCTTTTTTCAAGTAATTGCGGCGGCAAACTACGGCACAGAGTTTGCAGGGAGAGGGACTTGCTTACTTAATTAAACAGACGACAATTAGACCATAAAAATAATAATAAATAGAGTACAGTAAGTAAATATGAGGTGTAAAATGCTTTAAGATTAAATTTAATAATTGGTAATTAAGTCATTGAAAGTGCATACAGTTACGGTTAAAATAAAAGCAGCACAAGTTTTAGGTATAACATGAAGTAACTCTAATAATTTACTTTAAATCTATATTGTTTATGTTTAATTTAATCAAGTTCATCGGCTGAGAGATCCAAAGCATTAAGCGTTAAATTAAAGCAGAAGAAAATGAAAACTTAAATCTAATATGACAGAACGCACAAAATATATCATGCTAAGAAAATATTGCTAGAAACATTTTTCACTCTGAAGTTTATCACCCAATCGTACTTAAATCTAAGGAAAATACCTGCAAATCCTTTAATCATTTTATCTGTAGTATGTAGTAAAGCTTGCAGCTTGCTTATTAAGAAAAGGCATAACTAAGCCATATGTATGTATATTTCAATTTGGAAAGCTTCTCTGTGCTAGTTTTTATTAGGCTAATAGATCTGCATATTTAGTTTCAAAATGTAGACAAATATTTTTTTTTTCCAAATTTTGACAATTATAATGATGTATAGAATTTTGAAAAATTGGCCAAATTTTTTTTTCAGATTTTTTTTCAATTTTTTGTATTGAAATTATTAAGATTTTAATGGCGAATCGGAAAATATGCGGCTTTTGGCTATAACTTGCTTTTTGGCTACAAGACGCTCCCAAGAAGACCTCAAATTCGTGCATTTTTAGATTTCGAAAAATACAACAATTACAACAACAACAAAAACTACAACAACAGGAACTACAACTACAAATGCAACAACAACAACAACAACAACAACAACAGCTACAACAACAACAACAACTACAAAAACAACAAAAACAACAACAACAACAACAACTACAACAACAACAACAACAACTACAACAACAACAAAAAGTATGCTACAAAATTTATTGAAAAAAATTGTAGCATACTTTTAGGCTTGTTGATAGGCTTGTTATGTTAAAATAGCCCATTTTTGACCATATAACAATCCTAAAAGTAAGCTACAACAATTAAAAAAAGGTGTAGCATACTTTTAGGCTTGCTGATAGGCTTCTTATGTTAAAATAGCCCATTTTTGACGGTCGATTTATGTGAAAATGTAAAATTCTACATGTAAAATGTACAAAACTTACATAATTTTCACATTTTTTTTTTTAACATTACCAAAATGGATCGATTTTTAATGATCCAATTTCAGACTGCAAGGGTATACAAACTTCGGTTTACCGAAGTTAGCTTTCTGTCTCGTTTTTTCATTAATTTCGCCATCATTCCTATGGCAGCTATAGGATATAGTGGTCCGATTTCGGCCGTTCCGACATATATACTGCGTGCTAAAGAAAGAAGACTATGCTGAAAACTTCAGCCCGATAGCTCAAAAACTGAGAGACAAGTTCGCGTAGAAACCGACAGACAGACAGACCGACAGACAGACAGACGGACAGACAGATGGACAGACAGACAGACGGACTGACAGACAGACGGACAGACAGACGGACAGACAGACGGACAGACAGACGGACAGACAGACGGACATGGCTAGATCGACTCGGCTGGTGATGCTGATCAAGAATATATATACTTTATGGGGTCGGAGATGCCTCCTTCACTGCGTTGCAAATATTAAAGGGTGTTATATTTGGAAAACAAATCTTCAAATGAAACCCATTTAGGGAAAATATAAAATAAGTAATGGCCAAGGCTTAAGCTTAAACAATTACCGAAGTCATACCAAACCTTGTTGCGAATAAGCCAGTGCCTGCTCTTAGGCCATAAACAACTATTATGTTAGCAACACTTATCATACCAAAGCCTTCAAGAACTTTATCCATTCCCATTGCCCTTTTTGTGCATTTACCAGTATCGGAGTATCGCATGGATTAAGCCGAGTCTAAAAGCCAGCTAAGAAAGGAGGGCAGCTATTTTTCGAAGAAATATCCGTACAAATTTTCACAATTAATATGCACTTCCTTGGCAGACGACTCGCAACCAGCCTTTGAATGCCAGCGGCAACAACAAGTAGTTGCAGAGGAGGAGGTCTCTTTCTAGGGGAAGGAGCATTCCTCAAGCAAACCCACACTCGTAAATAAAGCAGCTTTAGTTGATGATTGCCAAATGATAATTCTTTTTTTCCAAAACAGGTGTTATATAAAAATTAGTGTAAAGCAATAAATTTAAGTCCTAACCGTTAATTTTGTTGTAAGTATTATAAAAAAGTGTATTGTGTAATGTTTATTATGTGACCTAACTAGCTTCCAAAAAGAAATGAGACGAAACGTCCTTAGCAGATGCCCTCACACGGGTTGAAGTGCAAACGCCATGCCAAGTAATCAAGTTGGGAGCAGCGCTTGGAGATCAGAGCGGCGCTTCTCTTGTCGATGTACACTGTCAACTCTTTGTTGGGAAAGTCCCTGCTGACCACCTTTTTCTCGTACTCCTCGCTACAGGGGTCCAGGAGTGCTTCGTGAATTACACACCACTGGGAGGTGTCCAGCGGAACGTTCTGCTTTTCCAGGACCTTAAAGATCCTGCACCAACTCCGCTCGTTCGGCATTGGAATGACAAAGCACCAGCGCTCCAGCTCGAAGAAGTGGACAAAACTCACGCACCTGAAGGGAGGACAAATGGGACGGGTGACCCGCTTTACCCACTCACTCGTGATCGAGTCTGCACAGACAACGAGAAGGCCGTTCTTGAAGGGCATCAACGGGGTGCAGATGCTGAAGATCAGGGACTTGGCGTCTGGCGAGCCTAACATTTTGTCTTCCAGGTACACAAGCATACCGTCTAGGTCAAAGCAGGTACTGGGATCGCCCTCGATGGCCACCGAATACATTCGGTTTTCAGGCATTACATTTGCATACGGAGGACGATCCCCGCATTCGTCGTGGCAGCACTTCTCCGTGTTGCAGGTGAGAGTGGACCTCGCCTCGCTAAATATGGACAGGTTGCTGGGGCTACTGCTAGCCTGAGAAACGCACTCCGCGTCCATAGCGGGACCACAGGCCTGCTGTCCATTCGAGGTGCTGCCTCTCAAGGTGCTGACACTGGAGGTGCTGCAAGTAGAACCGTTATTGGTAAGACACCTGGAACTTTGAGCCAAACTTACGTCGGCCAGAACCGACTCGCGTGGTGTGCTGCCATCCACAAATCTCAACCGACACATTGGCTTATCCTGATACAGGACCAACATGTCGGTCATGAGTGGACCGCTTCGGAAGGCAGACATGCCGTGTTACTCGCAGCGTTCATACACCCAGATCACGAATTCGTCATCCTGAAGCTTGCGACCAAGGAACACAACCTCCAGAAGCGATGCCGGCGCCTTAATGATCTTCTCCAGCTTTGGTTTAAGATCAGAGAAAAGCGCCTCGTCATCCAGCTTGATCACTGGCAGCTGACCGTTGAAGTCTTTCAAGAAAAGTTTTAGAAACATTTTTAATCGGACAAAAATCACAAAAATAAATCGGAAAAGTCACGACTAAAATTTACTAAAAACTGAAAATGAACGTGTGAATTGTTGAAACGCTAGAAGCGAACTGAGGATAGGTTACAACCGGTTGGCTCCCTTAGCTTGACATTTCTCGAATGGGCACTTCAAGGCTAAGTTGATCGTTAATTTTTGTAATAATACTTGTAATAATGCTAATAAAAAATTGTATTTATTCGTATAGTCTTCATTAAAGGGTGTTATATTTGGAAAACAAATTTTCAAATGAAACCCATTTAGGGAAAATATAAAATAAGTAATGGCCAAGGCTTAAGCTTAAACAATTCACCGAAGTCATACCAAACCTTGTTGCGAATAAGCCAGTGCCTACTCTTAGGCCATAAGCAACTATTATTTTGTTGGCAACACTTATCGAAGCAAAGCCTTCAAGAACTTTATCCATTCCCATTGCCCTTTTGTGAAATTAAAACCGTAATTCTAGAACTATAAAAAACGACTATTTCTCGAAGTTTATAGAAATTCGTTGAAAAACAGAGAAGTTAAAATTTTTTTACATTTATTTCGCTATCATCCCTATGGCAGCTATAGGATATAGTTGTCCGATTTCGTTCCGACATATATACTGCGTGCTAAAGAAATAAGACTATGCTGAAAATTTCAGCCCGCTAGCTCAGAAACTGAGAGACTAGTTCGCGTAGAATCCGACAGACAGACGGACAGACAGACGGATATGGCTAGATCGACTCGGCTGGCAAAATTATAATACCCTCTGCAAGGGTATAATGATAATATTAATATATTATTAAAGTTTCATATGATTAAAATATATAAACAATGCATATTTGCTTAAATATGCCCGCCACCTACCATGGCAGCTTTCCAACACCAACAGCGCGAAACAACGTCTGGCAACGCTGCTTATGGCAAACAAATCAGCTGTTAGTGTGACCAGGTATGGCCATTCAGCCTCGGATAATCCGCGGAGTTGAGTTGTTTAAGTGCTCTCGGTCACACTTGGAGAAGCAACAGCGTTGCAACAAAAACGTTTTTCGCTTTTTATTGTTGTTGCCGCTGCTGCTGTTGTTGTTTTTGCGGCCGAGCGTAATGGGTGGCGAGGGACGGGTCGCGCTTAGAATTAATATTTCCCTCACCATTTTAGTCTAGTTTAGGCCACTTCACAAAGCGGCGGTGCGCGGCGCTCGAGCGATAGCAAGAATAAACTGGAATTGGAGGCGACGGCGAATGTGACTGACTGCGAGACGTATGTTTGTATTTTCGCCAACGAGACGCCGTGACAAATGAAGCAGCAGTAGCGCGGATCGTCGGACGCACACGATCCGATCCCAGGCAGCAGGCAGGCAGCAGAGCCACGTCTGCGTCGAGAGTGACAGTGCTACCTCAGCAACCCAGACCACCTTCACCACCAGAAGTAGTTCCCCCACACAGCCGTCAGGATGCTGCCTCGGTTCCGTTCCTTCTACGGCAAACTAATCATCTTCATCCTGGTCGCCCTCTGCTTCATCCTGTACAGCAAGGTGCAGCAGAACAGTCCGGCGGACGACACACCATCGCCGGCTCGGGCGGCCGCCCTGCGGGGCCACGGGCGCGACACCTACAGGGAGGACCACGACAGCGAGAATGAGATTGCCCGGCCCGCCACCCAGTCGCCGTACGAGCAGAGCATTCAGCTGGACCTAGAGAAGCAGCACGTGGGCTTGGGCGAGCAGGGCGTGGCGGTGCACCTGTCCGGCGCCGCCAAGGAGCGCGGCGATGCCATCTACAAGAAGATCGCCCTGAACGAGGAGCTCAGCGAACAGCTGCTGTACAACCGCAGTGTGGGCGACCACCGGAATCCTCTGTGCGCCGCCCAGCGCTATGATGATGGATCCCTGCCCAGCGCCAGTGTGGTTATTATCTTCTACAACGAACCCTACTCGGTGCTGCTGAGGACGGTACACAGCACGCTGAGTACCTGCAATGAGAAGGCCTTGAAGGAGATCATCCTGGTGGACGATGGCAGCGATAATCCGGAGCTGGGCGGCAAACTGGATTACTATGTGCGCACGCGGACTCCGCCGGGCAAGGTGACCATACTGCGGCTTAAAAATCGGTGAGTTTAGGTCGTGGGAAGCCCCTGGGAATCCCCTGGGAAAAGTGATATGAAAGGTTTCTTACCTTCAAGCAAAGTAGAGTGTAAATTCCACGGTAGAGGTCCCATTTTATTCGTTTTTTTATTAATAGCAAAAGCTGATTAAATAGTTTTCTTAGCTTTTTAATTTCAAAGCTATTTGCACTTAAAAAAAATATACTGATAAATATAGAATTTTTATCAAGAAATAAACAGAAATACACAGAATATCTTTGGTACTATCTTGTTGACCTTTGGCATATTCAAATTTCCTATGTGTTGATAAGCTTTTAAACCAGAATTCTGTCTGAGATTGTATCATTCTATCGCAGGCGGGAGAATACTCTACTTATTATAATTAAAAGATAGAAAATAGTGTCAAAATCATTAACATTTAATTAGTATTCTTATTGCCAATCCCTAAGTAGGTATGACTAAAGTAGGAAACCCATAAAACACCTAGAAGATACTCCCCTTTTACTGCCACTAGACTAGGAAAAGTTCAGCGGCAAATTCAGCTAATCGAATCGCTGGCGGCCTGAACTCATTTGAATAACTTGTTTGCCATGTCAGACGACGGCGTGCCATGCGCATGGAGCATCTTCTTTTTGGCCAGAACCGACAAATGCTCAAATAACCAAAAACTTAAATGTGGAGAAAACCAGTTCGTCAAGTTACGATGTTATGTGTGGTGGAGGGAGCTTGAGTTTTTGTAACTTTGTTGGTTGTTTCTGCGTGCATTACACTCGGCAGCACGAGGTCTGGGCAGAGTCTGCAATGACTTCACACCGCCAGATCGATGTAGGATAGTGTTAATCGTGCTTGCTGCTGGCAGCAATCGAAGGTTTTCGGTTGACCCAATAAATTTCTGTTTTCTTTTGTTTTTTAAAGAAAGTTTCCGATTCTTCTCTCTCCCTTTTCAGACTGGGCCTGATTCGTGCCCGCTTGGCCGGAGCTCGCATCGCCACGGGCGATGTGCTCATCTTCCTGGACGCCCACTGCGAGGGCAACATTGGCTGGTGCGAGCCGCTCCTGCAGCGCATCAAGGAGTCGCGAACGAGCGTCCTGGTGCCCATCATCGATGTGATCGATGCCAACGACTTCCAGTACAGCACCAATGGCTACAAGTCATTCCAGGTGGGCGGCTTTCAGTGGAACGGCCACTTTGACTGGATCAATCTGCCCGAGCGGGAGAAGCAGCGTCAGCGTCGCGAGTGCAAGCAGGAAAGGGAGATCTGCCCGGCCTATAGCCCCACCATGGCTGGGGGTCTGTTTGCCATGGATAGGCGCTACTTCTGGGAGGTGGGCAGCTACGATGAGCAAATGGACGGCTGGGGCGGCGAGAACCTGGAGATGTCCTTCCGCATCTGGCAGTGTGGCGGCACCATCGAGACTATACCCTGTTCCCGGGTGGGACACATCTTCAGGGACTTCCATCCCTACAAGTAAGCTATAAATCTATAAATCAATCAATATTCAACGCTGACCCGCTGTTTACGATCGAATGAAGTATTTATTTGGTCATAAACTTTACGAACTCCGTTTTTTTGTCTGGGAATTGCCATGCATACCTAATAGCCTCATTTAAATCCCTTACAGATTTCCCAACGATCGCGACACGCATGGCATCAATACGGCCCGCATGGCTCTGGTGTGGATGGACGAGTACATCAACATCTTCTTCCTGAACCGGCCGGACCTGAAGTTCCATGCGGACATCGGCGATGTCACCCACCGAGTGATGCTGCGCAAGAAGCTGCGGTGCAAGAGCTTCGAGTGGTACCTGAAGAACATCTATCCGGAGAAGTTTGTGCCCAACCAGGACGTGCTGGGCTGGGGCAAGGTCCATGCCGTTAGCTCCAACCTCTGCCTGGACGATCTGCTGCAGAACAACGAGAAACCGTACAACGCCGGCCTCTATCCTTGCGGCAAGGTGCTGCAGAAGTCGCAGCTCTTCTCCTTCACCAACACCCAGGTGCTGCGCAACGAGCTGAGCTGCGCGACGGTGCAGCACAGCGAGTCGCCACCGTACCGGGTGGTGATGGTGCCCTGCATGGAGAACGACGAGTTCAACGAGCAGTGGAAATACGAGCGCCAGCACTTCATTCACAGCAACACGGGCATGTGCCTCGACCACAAGGGGCTCAAGAGCCTGGACGATGCCCAGGTGGCGCCATGCGATCCCCACAGCGAGTCCCAGCGATGGACCATCGAGCACTGAGAGGGAGTTAGGAGGGAGGGGTATGAAGTGGGTATGGGATGGGGACCAAGCCAACTGAGACCGACTGAACGGAACTGACTCGAATTCAAAATAGAGCAAAAACTGTAAATACCTTAATCGAATGCTAGAATTATATATATATTTTTCAATAAGGAAAGACGGACGTACGAATGGGTAGCTAGTGCAAATCAAATCGAATCAAATCAAAAAACCAACCAGAAAATCAAACGCAAATCGCAAACGAGTCATTTTGAAGAGATCTTCTCATAACAATTAACTGTGTGTGTTGTGTGCGTACTACTCGGTGTGTATAAATATATAGAGCCAGAAGTTGTAAAGATACATCCTATGTAAATGCTATAGTCGCCATGTGATCACGAACGATGTTGTAGGGGCAAGAAGGTGTGTAACAATTGCATTCCGTTTGCCACAGGGATTCAGCAATAACCAACTATGTAAACTGTAAACTAAATACGTGTCGTAAGCATTTATCTACTAACATTAAACACTTTGCCATTTGTTTTCATAATAAAAGTAAAACACTTCCGACTGGAAGATGCACATCTTCAGACGACGAACCTGTAGTAGCCTCATTTTGAGGGAGACCAGAGGTGTTGGCCCCCACAGCACGCAAATGGAACCAGTTGGCCATAGCAAGGTCGAGTTCAGCTGACTGTTGGGCTAATAGCAACAAGTCGCCTGGCCGCCGACAATGAGCCCACTCCAGCTGTGAAATTAAAGCCAACTCCATTGAAAAATATGCATTGCATGTTTGTATATTTCTGTATTTATAGATATATATATAAGTACATATTTCATATTCTCTTTTGTTTATTTCTTGTATTTGTTTTACTGAAATTGTTCAAATTTGCTGATTACGCGTGTGTTTCTCTCTGTTTAATTTTCTCTGGCGTGTTTGTGTTTGCTTTAAAATACTTAAATTGGAGTAAAACAATTGTAAATGACTAAAGTTATCTGTATGGCTTCCGCCGCGGCTGCTGACACCTATATAATTTTTCTGTATTCTGTGTGAGCTCAACTGGATTATCGCTACTCTCTGTACCTTACTTACAAAACGAACGAATCAAATGCTTCAACAATGGTTTAGCTTCGCATATGTACTAAGTCTGTTTGTGTGCAAGTATGATAAAAGCAGATCTAGCATATGGTTTAGTTTATTCATTATTAACCCTTGGTTACGTTTACGTTTATTTAACGGTTGATGGAGTCGCGTGAGCTACAATTGTTGTGTAATAACATTTATTCGTTGACCGTGCTAAAAGCTCTAAGAGTGCGCAAACTTACGATAGTATTTTGTATTCCGATTTTCTATATCCCATATAATATGTGTGTGCGCCTACCACTCCGACATGCTAGATTGCAAACTATTTTACTTGTTTTTTTCAGGGCTGATTGCGTGAGAGCTAACTTGCACTAGATTGCACAAAAATATGATTAATTCTTTAATAACGTCAAGGTACGATTCAATTTGTCGGCTCTACTTAATTTCCTTGCGCTGCTGCACTCTCTGTCTCTACTACAACTATGGATACTCTCGATCTATTTTACAATTAAAACCCAGGCTGCGGCTACTCAATCAAACTCTAGTCGAATGTCACTTTTTTGCGCTCGTTAAATGCCATAATTTGCGGGTGATTTTAGCCGGTAATAATAATAATGCCCCACTATGTACATATTCATGTGATTTAATTAGATCTAAATTATAATGCGTGCACACACATATACACACGGCTAGGGACTGCTCCCTGGTTGGGATTTTAGCTGGGGGACTCCCCCAGGGAGCACTACCGAAGGTAAATATTTTGAATAGTTCGTGTCTTGCTGTGGTAAGGATTATCATTGGTAAATATTCAATACGTATTTGTTTTCATGAATATCCATGCAGTTGTAAGTATATATCGTAGTTGAATCTTTAATTTTGGACGTATTTTCAAGTATATTTTTTGGTAGTTGCTTTTCGCTTTACGCAAGTAGAAAAACAGTTCGAAAATATATACCTAATATATATATGTATATATAATAAGTAAGTGTATATTAATGCTTGTATACACTGGATGAATGGCTGTAGATCGTCCAGTTCGGGCTCTTCTGCTGGATTTTAGCTTTTTCTTTGGGTTCTCCAAGTGTAAATCGCTCTTATTGTTTGGTTTTAAATTGCAATTTATCTCAGACTCAGTTTTGGAGTGTCTTGGATGTTGGTTGTTGGTTGGTTGGATGGTTGGATGGATACGTTTACGGTTTTTACGTACAAACGTTCGTCGTCAGCCGGTCAGCCACTCTCTATCCCCTTTCGTGTACGATTATTAGATTATCTTAACATAAAATTGAATATTCTCAATGCAATTATTGCTTTCTTCTCGCCTTGCTTGGACTAACACCAGCTGCTGGCTCGGTGTTCGGTTTATGTTACTTCTAACGCTTCACAAACATAGTCGCACAACCTTCTTCGACACTGATTAAATACAACTTAAGGAGCCTAACACTTATATTGCACAGATTGCGGACGGGTCAAGGGGGAACGTAAAATCAAAAGTAAAGATAAAATCAATTTTATTTATAAAGGGAAATTATAAATACATCACATCAAAATAATACAATTTACACATATAGCGGCTGCTATATAGAATATGTTGCTCTCTCATTATTACTAAACACTGTATTGGTAATAATTTGTATAGATAAATGCGCCTAACAGAATGTGAGAGCTCAGAGTAAAGAAAGTATTGCAAGGTCTTAAATGTAAATATATATACAAATGATTTATATATTGGATATAAGGTCGATAACAATTAAAAAATATAAGCTCATCGTTTTAACCAAGTCACAAGTTGATATCAAAAAACAATTGAACTAAACTAAAGGCAAAGAACCATTACAAAAATATATAAAGAGATATATCTGAATCGAAAAGCAATAATTTAACATTTAACTACGACGAACACAAGAACAATGGAATCGGTTGAAGTGCTCGTTTCACACAAACATTACTCGAAAGGTTGCCTGGCTTAGCTTAGTTTCGTTTCATTTCGTTTTGTTTAGTTTAGTTTTAGTTTAGTTTAGTTTAGCTAGAGATTAGTAATTAGTTCTGCTGTAGACACCGCGCCTTAAACTACTTGGAGAAGCGTGGGGTTAAGTGTACGGCATTTCATTTGCGGCATGGTGTGAGAATAGTTAAGTAAGCTAGAATATGGTTGGCATGTGGATTATGCTCCGCATTGTTCGTTGCTTCTGCTCCTCCTCGTCCTTGGGTGGCGGCCTTAGAAGGCCGTCGAGCGTCGACTGGCATAACACTTTTTGCCATGACTGTTCGCATCTGCAGCGTGGCTGGTTGCACGCAATCTGTGGCAGGTCGCCGGCTGGCCGACAGCAGCAGAAGCACTGGTGGCCACCGTCGATTGCCTGCAATTAGTCCAACGCTGCAGCTGATGCGAACACTTGGGGTACAATCATTTGCGCGCAGCCACATTCAGCGATTCACCGCGGCTCTTGGAGCGTGTCATCGAGCCCGTCATCGAGCCGGTCATCGAGCTGCTCATCTCTGCACAAAACAAATAATTCATTATAAATCGATAAGAGATCTACTTGAATTCAATTCACCTTTGCTGATGCTGTTGCTCTTCTCGGCGGCCTTGTAAGCCCGCATCGCCTTGCCGCGCTTGTCCAGCATCAGCTTGTCGGAGCGCACGAACATGCCGTGCTTGGGCTTGCACTGGAAATACTGAATGCCCTTCACGCTGCCATCGTTCTTGCCCGTTGGCGTGTCCAGCTCAACGCCGATCCAGGCCCCAGGCTGGAACTCTGTGGTGCCCACAAACCGAATGACGCCGCTGGTATTGTACGGACGTATCAACACCGATTCGCCCACCACAATCCAGTCGGGCAGGACCAGTTCCAGATCCTTACTTTCGTCTGCAAAAGTTCGGATATTGACATGTAAATTAGGTTGTATATAAATTGGGTTAAATTAAGTTGGCAAACGAAATAAATAAACTATGAATTTACGCACAAAATTCAAATGCAAATTCGCTCTCATCTGCTTATTTCCATTATAATGCAAATGTTTAGCTGCTCTGAGAAGCTTTTAAGCCACTCCAAAGCCCAAAAAAGATATTATTTTAAGAGACAAACACTTACCATCAACTTCTGTGCTGCTAGACATAATGCTCGAGTCCAAGTAAGCGGCTAGACCTTCCATTTTGGCCACCGATGCCCGGTGATTGATGCGCGCAGCCTGAGTTGTGCTGGTGTTGTTATTATTGTTGTTGTTGCTGATCGGTGGCTGCTGCGGGTTTGACTTTTTGCGACGCACCACCTTGCCAGCGGGCAATTCCTCGCGGACAATGCCATCACCTTCCAGCAGCTCCTCGGAACTGTCCGAGGACTTGTTGCCGTTCTGATTGTCTGTGGTGGCAAGCTCTGGCTGGGATTCGGGCTCCGCTTGGCCCGAGGAGATTAGTTCCTTCTCCTTGACCAAGTCCACGTTGTTATTGTTGTTGTTGTTATGCTTTGGCAAAGGTTCAAGCTCATCTTCGTCGCTTTGTGCGTTCTCCTTGGACTCGTTCAGCTCCAAGGGGTGCGTGAAGGTCTCCTGCAGCTTCTTGGCCTGCGGCTCCGATGGCTGCTCCTGGGTTTTGGCTTTGGGCAAGTCCTTGAGGAAGGGATTGACTCGTGCCTGCCGATTCGGTGGCGAGTTCGAGTTGATGCGATCGAAATCTGAACGAGAAAGCAATTATAGTTCACATAGAAAAGAAAGGAGAGAAATTCCCTTACCTGGCGTCTCATCAATGCTCATGGAACGCATGGAGGCAATGTCCTCGTTACTCAAATTGTTGCAGGACACCGCCTGAGAGCCATAGCCACTGCTGGTGGAGGAGCTCATGCTCAGGGTAGGCAAACCATTCAGATGCTTCATGTTCGCATTGGCGCTGGATGTGTAGCTCAAGTAGCTCGAGTGATTCGAATGGCTGCTGACGTCCATGAACGAGTCCATGGTCTTGGAAGCCGTGAGGCGGGACCGCGAGGCCAGGCTCTTGTTCTGCTGCCGCTCCTGCTCGTACTCGGCGGCATATTCCGAGTCGCTATAGCTGTCCTCGGGCTCCTCGGCCAGTGAACGATGCCCGCCCAGCGGTTCCTCGTGCAGCGTGGTCATGCGCATGCCCAGCAGCTTGCTGGTGGCCGGCGAGGCTATAGGAAATATTCAAATATCCTGATTAGTATTTGAGGTTCTTTAGGGTTGGAAAGGTTGGTATGGTAATGCTTAGTGCTAGACAAACCACATACGTTTCGTTGGCGCAATTCTCAAAGTGTTCAAGTTCAAATTGAGATTCAAAAATGTTGGACGCGCTGCATTCCACATTTGCGGGGGCGGGGGAAGATAATGATTATGCGTTATGTTTAGTTACAATGCAATTTACAGACTTTCGGGGGGCGAGTGATCAAACCAGAGCCAGGGATGCGACTAGCCCGCATCACACCGGCAACACACTAGGGTAACACAAACTGGAAAATAATGCAATAAACTAGGTTCTAGTTTCTAGTTTCTACAAAAACGCGGCTCGTGCTTCAGTCTCGTGCTTCTTGTGTGCTCTTGGCTGCTGTGTGAGTTGTGCACCGGATTGCAATGGTTGGGAATGTCCTGGTGATGTCTCGAATTTGATTGGATGAGCGATTGGAGAGCGAGAGAGTCTTGGGTATGATTGACGACAGAATTACCAGCAAACAGAACTAACACAAAACTACATTTAAATATACTTCTAGAACATGGGGCTGCTCCTTGCTGCTTGGACGTGGATATAGGAGGAGTTTCGAGATGTCTGAGTGGGTGAGAGTGTAGACGATGGGGGAATGTGAGAGACAGACAAACTTAAACTCCAACTAACAATCAATGCACTTTCGGATTTTGTTTCGTTTTGGGCATTTCTTTACCTGACAGCAGAGATATAGAGCCTGTTGGCGGTGAGATTACGTTAAGTTTGAAAGCACAGAAAAGAGTTTGGACAAGGTGAGAAACCATACAGTAAATACGAGAAGTAATGGTTCATGTATCTGTCGTGGATGCATGTCAATTTATATGATAAGCGGTATGGAGATGTGGCATGGCGAAGAAGAGTCGCTTGAGTTGCTCTTGCTAATTGCTTGGTTGCTGCAGGTGTTGTTGCATCGAAGCAAAGCAAATAAATTGGGGTTTCGAACGGTTTTCAAACTAAGCAAGGCCAGAGAAGGTCACAGAGTTGGAACTGTTGCTGTTGCCTTTGGGTAAGTAACACTGCTTGCTCTGGGACATATGAAGTAAGCGTAAGAAAACAAACATTTCGAAAAGGATTTATCTTGTGGCCATTAATTTAAGTATTAGGTATAAGCTATAGTATACATCAGGGAAGGGCACGCCTTTGATCTGAGAGCAGCTCACTGCTCTTTCCGTTATAATTTTAATGGAAATTGTGGACTTCTGCACTGAGGGAAAACGTTTTGACTTGTTCTTTAGTCGTTCTTTTAAGGCGGGCACGAGACCACCAAAAATTACGTACGAAACGGAAAGTTTCAAGTTTGAGATCTGATTTTTGTCAGTGTATTTCCCTTGCTCGCACATTTTGGGTAGTTCATGACTGCGACGCAGTTGTTGTTGCTTTTGTCGTCTACCTGCTCAGTTGCTCTTTCCGTTATGATTCGTGCCCAACTCTGGTATACATAGCTATAGTATATATAAGTATAAACTCAAGTACAACTACTGGTTACGAGTTACCAAGATCTCTACGATTTCAGTTACTGATTACAAAGATAAATCCCTTGCTCTAGAGCTTGGCTGCAACTAGATCGCACGCGGTGTTTCGTAATTAATAATTTTGTTGGCTGCGCATAAGCATATGCAGAATTACTTGGTTAAATAGTGGATTCAAAAACTCGGTTATATGGTTTATAGTTTCAACATATAGTTTTGCTCAAAGGTTAATGGTGAGTATATAAAAGATAAACCGATTTGAATATAGAGAAAAAGGCTGCCTCTATCCAAGGAATACTCACCGATGCCAAAGGCTTTTCCAGGCGAATCATCGCTGCTGCCTTTGCCCCCGAAGCTATGGCGATTGCGGATAACTCCTCCGGCTCCAGCTGGACCTGCTAGGGGGAAAATTGCACGATTAGTCTTCGTTTGAGTTCCCAGTAGCTTAGATTCTCACCTGGCGTAAACTTATTGCCCAGCGCACTGTTATTGAGATCGGCAAAGGACTCGGAACGTCCCACATTCAGCAGCGACTCCATCGACGCATCGAAGCGCATAATCTGCGTAAGTTTATTTATGAGTTGCTTGCATCATAAATTTGTACAACAAATGTTATTCAACAGGATGAAATAAAAATGATTGAATAAAACGAAAAAAATAAATGAAAAAACAAAAAAATAAATGAAAATACAAAACACAATCTGAAACCAACATCAAGTACGGAAATGGCAAACTAAAGGGCGCACACAAACGGTTATAAGATATAGTTTGTAGTAGGAAAACTCGTAAATATCAGTTGACTTCGTTTTGGTCTTCGGTTGAGGGTTCTAGACTCTTTGAGATTCTTTAGGGGAATACAATATTTTCATCTGGCAAAACTGCACAATGTATAATTTGAGTTTTCGATGTTGCTGTCTGATTTTTGCCTCTGTGGAGCGTTGGGTAGTGTGCTGGACTACGAACTAGTGCGCAGTACTGTAGGGTATTGATTCGGTTGGGCTTACGCCAATTTTGGGGCAACTGTTACTTACGAGCTCTCTATTTAGTAGTAGAATAGTCAAGAGGGAACTAAAGAAAACTCCAGCTACTAAAGCTTTATATACAAAGCTGGACACAAGGATACAGAGTATAGAATACAGGATATAGAAAACACAGAGAGTACAGGAAGAGGAAACAGAAACAGAAAAGAGGATACTCTAGTTACTTACACTCCCGGTATTGGTGGTGTCTTTGACCGCCTATGTGCGCAGTGAGAAGCGTTTTGGGTCAACACACACACATAAACATAAAGACAAGGATAATACCAATACACGCACACACACACACATAGAGAGAAATTCAAAATTTGCAGAAAGTGCGCGCCGAATTTGCGGATTTGGTTAATTTTTTGTTTGGATTTTTTTTGCAGTTTGTCGGTGGGGGGTTAGTTTTTTTTGGTGGTAAAAGCGCATAGAAAAAAGTGTGGAAAAGAGAAAGAATTTGCGTTTTAGTCAGATGTTCTTTGTTAATTTTGCTCGAGTGTGTGAGTAGGTGAGTAGTAAGTGGAAGCACAAAATTCAGCAGCAGCGGCGGCGGCGGCGACCAAGTGAGAAAGCGGCGCAGCGGCAGCAGCGGCTCGATGGGATGAACGGGGGAATGGGGGATCCTTTCAGAGCTCGTCCTTACCTGCGAGAAGTTCGGCACACTGACGGTCTTGCGCATGCTCAGCGGCTGGCCATGGGCCGTCTCCAGCTCCTTGACCGCCACATTCTGCCGCAGGCGGTCCAGGGTCAGTATGCTCTCCACCGCCGAAACGCCACGCGTGTATTTCTCTGCAAGATCGGGAATAAGTAAGAGACTTCTATGCTCCTTTAGGGGACTCACCTATGTATGTCTCGCCATCGCTTGCAGAGCAATCATCCCCGCTAGCCGCCAGCTGGGCCAGCGACTCGCGATCCTCCAGCTCTTCCGAGGCCTTGGGAATGTTGGAGACCACCTCGTAGGTGACGCCGCTCTGCCAAATGGCATTCTCGCCCCTTACCAGCCGGAACTTCTTCAGGCGATCGGTCAGGGTCTGGCCCTTCTTGATGTTGATGCTCAGCCGCTTGCGGAGCACCAGATCCATGGGAGCCGGATGCGAGAGGCGCACCGTGGTGCGCAGAATGAGATAGACGCGCTCGTTGGCCTCGGTCACGCGGTTCAAAGCCTGGCTGTCGTGCATCGACGAGTCCCAGCTGGCCACACTGCAGACGTCCTTGTCCAGGTGCTGCAGGATCTGGAGAGTGTAGAACTTGTGGCCATGCTCCTTTGACAGAATGGAATTGATGCCGGCGATGGAGAGCTCGTCGTTGGTGTTCTGCGCCGACAGATCGTCGCCGTTCAGATTGAGGAAGAGTACGGGCACGTGGGGCTCCATGCCAGCTGGAGGCTCCCAGGAGGCGGGGGCTCCGGGTATGCCAGGAGCCCGGTGCCGGCACCAGCACCGCGTTGCGCTCCTCCGTCAGCGAGACCCACTGATGCACCAGGCTCAGCTCGCGCTCCGCTCCTGCTCGTTCTTCTCCTCCTTCTTGATCAGCATCTGGATCTGCTGGTCCAGGTACTGCCGCCGCCTGCCCAGAGCCTCGCTCCACTTCTCGCGCAGCACGGTGAGGTCCTCCTCCTGGTACGAGTCCAGGGGTCGCTGCAGCCGGGATCGCACCGTCACGCTGCCAATGGCCACGTTCACAATCGACTGACAGATGATGGGCAGCGTGCCCGAGTTCTGGACCGGCTTGACGCGGACATTGACCCGCCGCTGCTGGCCCTGGCGCAGCTGGTAGATGCCGCCGGTCAGGACCTCGTTGCGATTGGTCACCTCCACGGGCGAGTACTCGCCGTTGTCGTTCAGCTCGTGTATCTCCACCCAGAGCTCGATCTTGCGGGAGAGCTCCGCCCAGCGATCGACCAGGGAGCGGGCCTTGGCCTGCTGCTGCTCCACCTCCCAGCCCTTGGACCGGGAGAAGCCGGCGCTGCGATGGCCCCACACCTCGATGGACAGGGCTCCCTCGATGCAGTGCTCCAGGAACTCCTCGTTGATGGTCACGGTAAAGTCCTGCGTGTGCTCGAACCTGAAGACCATGTTCTGGTCGTGGGCCGTGGACTCGGCATTGATCACCGGCACCACCATCTCCTGGTGGCCCCAGAACGTGTACTGGCAGAAGACGAAGTTGGAGAGCGAGAGGGGCAGGCCACTGGCGCACTTAATGGTCACGCGGCAGGTGATCTGATTGGACGTGGGATCCACGGGGTCGTCGTACTCGTCCCGCGAATCGCCCGATGACTCGGAGACGGACTCGCACATGCGATCCTGCGGCATCTGGCCGGCAATGCGCTCGATCTCCACCTGCAGTCGCCCGGCCACCTCGCCCTGCTGGCTGATGATGGGCGTGTGGTAGTCCAGCTTGACGTCGTGGAAGAGAACCTCCAGGAATATGTTGGCCACGCCAATGAGATTGTGGTTCTCCTGCGACTCGTAGAACGGATCCTGCGGCTTGGCGTTGTCCTCGTCCTGGGGGAAGCAGAGATGGATTAGCTTTGGGTGAGCGGGTCCTAAACAATACTAGCTACGTGTGTGTGGTGTTCATGTTTAGGGGTGCTGGGGTGGAGGTGTCTCTTAATTACCTTGTCGTCGTACTCATCGTCTGAGAATGGCTCTACAAGGGGCTGTAGTCAGGGGTTAATATTGAATGCGTGTGTGAATCGGATACAATTATAAATGGTTAGTACACAGCCCGACGGCAACAAATGGTGAATGAGAGAGGATCGATTCGCATCGATTTGAACATACCAGTCCGTTGAGTATGCGGTCCTTGTGGTCCTGGTACATCTCGCGCATGTCTATCAGCTTGTTCTCCAGCTTCTCCATCGTCCAGATCTGGCTGCCCGAATTTGTGCGCTTCACCAGGATGGCGGGCTCGCTGACGAAGGCCCCTCGCCTCCTATTCGGACTCAGATTGGCCGGCGGTATCTGCAGGGTCACCGAGAACTTGGTCTTCTTCTCCATTTCCTCGGCCAGGAAGTTGGCCTCCTGCACCAGCGAGTTGGCCCGCATAATGTCCGTTTTCAGCTGACCCAGGCTGCGGCGGAACATCTCGTCGCGCTCCTGCGCCCACTTCTCCACCCGCATCTGCGAGGTGGGCGTATTCGGTGTGATCTTGCCCATGCGCAGCGGATCGTACGGAGCGTAGGGAGCGTACGGTGTGCTCGGGGACAGTATATTGCGCAGCTGCTGGAACTGGCGCTCGTACTCCTGCCGCTGCTTCTCCAGGGCCACCTGCTTATCTTCCTCGTGCTGGCGCTCCAGGCGAGCAATGGCCGTCTGAATGGGGTCGTTGCTCAGCTCGTTCTGCATAATCTCATCGCGTGCAAAGTTGTAGTCGATCAGCTGAGCCGGCGTCTGCGGCTCCGAGGCGCACAGGCTGGTGTTGTTGCTCTTCGGCGAGTTGACGCGGAAGAAATGATGGTTGCCCCACAGGATACGGTCGCCGTTCTGCAGCGGCGTCTTCTCCACGGCCGCCGAGCCATTGACAAAGCAACGGGCTCCCTGCACGGGCTCCATGAACAAACCACTGTCCTCGATGGTGATCACACAGTGCTCTGGCTGGATGCCCAGGCCAGAGAGTTGGATATCCGGCTGCTGGCCACTGATGCTGCGACCACCAATCAGTGTGCGTTCCTAATTTTAAGAGGGGAGAGATTATCAAGCTGTTTACAGGGACTTTCTTCAAGGACCCACCTTCAGGTAGTAGACAAGCAGCTCGTTGAGGGACGGATCTGCATTCAAATTGACCAAGTAGTACTTGTTCTTCTCCACCTTAATGCCACTGGCCTGCACGCTGATGCCCATCTTCTCGAGCGCCTGCTGCCGCTCGTTTTGGATGCGCTCCGTCTTGACCAGCTTCTCCTCCCAGGTCTGCGAGATCTGCTTCATCAGGTTCTCGCTCTCGGCCAGCTTGTCCTGGACATCGCCCACCGGCGAGCCAGTGGCATGCTTCAGCATACTCCTCAGCGTCTCCACCTCGTGCCGCAGCTCGCGAATGATGCGGGCATTGGGATCCTCGTTGACCACGGCATGGTTGACAATGCGCTTGGCCCGATCCGCATAGCGGAGCGTGGACAACGTTTCCTCATAGTTATCCGCCGAGGGAGAAATCGTGGCCACCATCACGGTCCTGGAGTTGCCGCCCAGATTGTCCTTCAGCAGCCAGGTGAGCACGGAGTCGCGGTACGGCACGAACTTGTCGTTGCCGGCCCGCTTGCCGTTCGTCTGATCGGCCAGCTTGGATATGACCAGGCCCAGCGTGGTCAGAGATCTGTAAGTGGCATGAGATTAGCGAAGAACTTGAATTAGGTTGACTCGCCACTGATAATGGAGGCCAGCTCTGCAAAGGCATTGCTAGAGACCTTCATAACCAATGGAGAGCAACGCAAAGCCAAGATTGTTGACTAATTTTCACCCACTTGTTGATGTTGGATCCCTCCTTGAGGCGATCGCCTACGGCTCCCGTCTTCACTGCTCGCTCGGAGCCAGCCAGATCGACGAGGGACATGCGCGACACCTTCTCGCCGCTGACGCCCGTCGCCTGATCCGTGAGTATCTGGGTAAGAACCACCGAGAAGACGGCATGGGAGCGCGATGACTCGGCGTTCATGTTGGTGGCGGCCACCGTTCGCGACTTGTTGCCCTCCGTCATGAGGTTGTCGATGTCCTTATACGAGGTCACGGCCAGCTGTGACAGTCCGTCCACGTAGGGACCCCATGACATTGTGCTCGCGCACCTTGAGCGACTGCTTGTTCGGCTTCGGGTCGAGCAGGTCGTGGACCTTCTCGTTGTAGATCTCCATGTAGGACACCTCCACCTTGTACATCAGCTCGGGCGTCGATTTGTTGGCAATGGCCGAGAAGAGCTTGTCGCACAGGCGCGGAATGATGCCCTTGCTCTCCTGGGTGCCCATCATGGTGTAGGACTTGCCAGAGCCTGCGAGGGAAATGAATTATGAATAATTATATTATTGCAATGAGGGGAGGGGGACTTACCTGTCTGGCCGTAAGCGAATATGCATGCATTATAGCCCTGGAAGGCATTATCCAGAATATCACGTCCCACGCAATCGAACACCGTCTCCTGGGAGGCGAAGTTGTCGTCCTCGGGGTTTAGGGAGTAGAAGCAGTGATCGAATGCAAATGTCTTTGGTTGTTTTCTGCTTTTTCAAAAGGGAGTAAATAAAGTTTAATAAGTATTCTTTAATTATAGAGTCTGAATCGTGACAATAAATATTATTTTTGATTAAATAACAAACAACACTGTTGTGCAAGCTGTGTTACCTTTCGATTTTCTCCAATGGCGGCGGATTTTGCAGTATTGTCTGCTGTTTTTCCATATCCACAATACATTTTGTACCCAACTCGATTTCTGTAAATAGCAAAAACAAACCAAAGTACTTTCAGTCAGTTGCCTGTTCCGGAATTTCATTTATTTTATGTGTGTTATGTGCAAAAAAATTGAGATAATTTCGCGTTATTCCGCGCTTGGGGTGATAACAAGTTCAAAGTAGCAAAAACAATTTAATATTATACGTTTGTTACAAATATATAACGCTCGAGTTGGGGCGCTTTTCGTACATAAGTGCGAAAACGGACTCACAGCGAGAAGGGGCGATAAATGTGTGCATCATGGATGGGCGAGAATGGCCAATGCCAGACGTACAATCTCAATGGAGAGAACGAACCTTTCAAATAAATTGTAAACAAACGTAAAAAGGCCGAGGCACAAGTTGCCCAAGCCAGCCAGCCGAGTTGCTGTCCATGTAATAAATATTTTAGCAGCAATAAAACAATGAGCGATAAGATACTCCCTTCTCAAGTCGAATTTCAGTTGCCCTTGGCATTATCGAGCTCAGATTTTTATGAGATCTTTTAGTAATAAGCCTTGTTGATAGAGTTTGATTAGATACTGGGAACAATGTGACATTTAATTCATTAGAATTGGGTTTTCTATGAGCCCGAAATAAGAGAAAAAAATTAAATTAGGTTCCAACAGAAATTCAAGGAGTTAACTTTGATATTGTAAAGAATTCTTGGAAGAATGACTTGTTGTGTAATAATTAGATACTGGTTAAAATGTGACATTTAATTGAATTACTATGAGCCGAAATAATGTGAAAAAAATATTTAATAAGGTTCCAACAGAAATTCAAGGAGTTAACTTTAATATTGTAAAGAATTCTTGGAAATATGAATTCCTGTTTAATGTCTTTAAAATGTAAAATAACTAGTTTTCCCTTTCACTTCCTTAGATTTTGCCATATTTAATTAAATTATCGTTCTTCAACCTTTCAAATGGGTTAATACATAACATCTCCTTAACATCCCACTCAAAATTCAAATTTAAATCGAAACACACATGTAAATACCTAACAAAATATGTGAAACCTTCCTCAATTTGCTAATGTGCTTTTTTAGTATTCATCTTCTTGTGTTATAAATTCAAAAGTTCATAAAAAAACAACCCAAACAAGGTGACTTTGTCAAGTTTCTTCTGATATCATTGTTATTTTTTGCCGTATCCTGACTTGTTTATAAATAAAGAAAAAAAAGGGCCAGCTAATAAATCGTGAAAATATTTCAGTTCCGATGTCCTTCGCATACTCCATTCACTCAGAGCTCAGAACGGAACCTTTCGAAATGGCAGAGAGCAGCCAATGGCTCACAAAACATCCCGGGAAAGGGAGTAGGAAAGGGAAGCCGGGGACACAGCAACGTCAAAAGCCAAACCCAGACGGGCAGACACATTTGAGGCCCACTCACACTCACACACATGGCCGGCGGCGTGTGTATCCATATCCTGACTGGCTGACTGACTGACTGCCTTGCCTGGCCTGGCCTCTGGCACTTCCGTTCCGCTTTACATTACACAGCCGAGAACGTGACATGACATGGAAATGAAAGCCGCAAAAGGACCCACAGTCCGGACACCGGACCCTGCCACATCTACATGTCTTGGCCATCGGCCGGTTGGTTGCCCCGAATGTGACGAAGGCGTGCCATAAATTATTTGATGGTCTCATTTGTAGTTCTGGTCAGTTGATTTGATAGCGACGACGACTCCATCTAACCTCAAATGGTTTTCTCTTTGCCATTGTCCAGCCCAAGTCCAGCGCTGAAATTAACATACACACACCACTCTAACAGGCCAAGTGAAAACAGGTTAAGCTTTTTGGTAAGAGCTCTGACTTCATTTCGAGCCCGTTCGCCGCCTGACTTTGTCTGTCTTTGCGTTTGAAATTGCCTTTAGCTGTTTGTTGGCTGTGTTGGCTTGCCTTTTCTGTTTTCATTTTACGCTCCGCTGCTGGCCAGCTCAACCCGAAGAGGTCACTAGTTACGGACATGGCCCAAATAGGTTGCCCACGACGATTGACTAATGTCTGCCACGGCTGTGTAACTTCCCATCGCCAAATAAAACTAAAGGGCCCTTATCAGAGGCCTGATAACGAATCTGCACTGCTTATCGCAGACATACATCTGGTGACTACGAACGAGCGACTACTCCCTGCTACTCAGTCACGGAAACAGCAACGGATCATGCCAAATGGCAAGCAAGCGAATAAACATGACAACATACAAGCAGCGAGTGGCCTGTACTCGTACAATCGAACTCCTATAAATAGATATGGCTACTAACTTTACGCCTAAGAATTAGTTGGAAGGGAAATGGGGCAGGTGACAAATTATGATGGATAAGCATGCTTGTTTTGTGTGTTTACAAGTCACGAAAAGCTTCCGGAGATTATCAGTCTTATTAAAATATATATAGAGAGCAAACAGAAAGTGCCAGTAACGTCTAGAATTCTCAGAAAACGAAAGTTAGCAACTCAAAAAATCACAAATTAAGAGGAACTTCTCTAAAAACCGGAAGGAAAATAAGGTTTTATTGGAAAACTTATATTTTAAGGGAAGGTCTAAATGGAAGTAAAATCAAATCCATTGGATATGCCTCATATTTCATCAAAATAAGGCTGTTTGAAATTTATTGCCTGTATTTATTATTTTCAAGAACCAAACAACTCTCCCTTATTATTCCTTAGTCACAACCTCTAACTCAAATCCTTGCAAAATTGATTTTTAGGCCCCCTTCGACAGTTTATCCCTGTAGATGTTCGACTGTAAACGCGACTGGCCCAGTAATTTATGTAAATATAAACAAATAACTATTGAGGAACATTTGCCATTCATTCAATCAATAAAGCGAGAATCCGCGCGGACCTTGCCCCACGCACATGTACACACATAGCCATATGCCAAACATGGCCCCTATCCGCGCTGCCGCTGCCTCATCCTTCACTTCCGCTCCGCTCCGGCTCTCTGCTCTCTCCACGACGGGAGGTGAGTCACGGATAAGCCAAATGAATGATCAGTGTTGACATTGGAAATGCTGACGCCGCCATGTTGTTGTTTCTGTCTTGTTTTTTGCACTTGCAACACTTCACGGCTATAGTGGGAAACGCGAAATTAGCTGGAAACGACGAAAATCGTTTGTCAGTCGAGCAGGGAGACCATCACCATCCATCCGTAGGTAGTCGTCGTCGTTGTCGCTGCAGTAGGTACACACACATAATGCCATCGAAAAATCCGCTGGCGCAGCAGTGGAAAACGAAACCGAATTTCAAAGGAAGCGAGAAGAAGCCCATGTAAATTTTTGTTAGCCTAAAAAAACAGTCTCTGCCTGTGCTGTGCTGTTTGCATTATTGATTGCAGGCACAACTGCAACTGCAGTACAGCCTGGGGAGGGTATTGTTTAGCGACAATTGATGGGAAAACTGGGTCTACTCCGAAGGTGATTTCTTATAATTTGCAGTCAATTTGGGTTAAAGGATTGTCATCGGGGGAGGCCGAGCCAGAGAGGTCTTATCTGTGGTGAAATCTAGATTATTCTGCGGTTTTAACGTACAAGAGACAGAGTATTAAGTGTATTACTAACTAAAAGGTGTTTTAAAAATGTCACAAAATTAGGACCTTTAGCAAAAAAGGAATTAGATTTATTAAACTGTCTAGGAAAGTCTTCATTTCCATTAACATATCATGTTAAACAAATGATAATACTTTTTCAAAAGTTTATATTAATTTTAATACAAAATTTATGGTAAAATAATGATTTCTTAAAATTTTCTCGAGGCTGCAGTCTAAGATTAAATGAATCTTTTCCTACTTTTAATCATGAAACGAAAAAAATCTTAGGTTTGGATTCTTAAAAGTGGAAACATTGTTTCTCTCTTAGAAATTTCGCTTTCTTAAAAAGTGTTCCATTTAAAAATTAACAGTTTAAACCTGAAATTCTGACATTAATGAAAGTTTCCATCTTCTTTTTGGCAAAATAAAAAAAAAAACTTAAATCTTAAGCCGTGAAATATGAAACCCTTTTCAAAAATTATGGCTCAAAGAAGCGAAAGCGAATTTCGTACTCACCACGTCGATTGAAGGGTCGCACCCTGACAGCGACTTTGATCTTGTCGCTGGACATTTCGGAGGCTGTGGCTGTGGCTGTGGCGGCGGATGGATCAGATCGGGATCAGCACAGGATGCGGGTGCGTCGCTGGGGGGAGCGAGTGATTCATGCACCACTCGCGCGTGGCGTTGGCAGGCAGCTCCTTCTTCGGCTCCTCCTCCTCGTCGGCGCTTCACTGTTATTCTGTTATTACTATTATGCTCGGCTGGCCTGTCGTCCTCGCGGGAATTGTGTGCACGCAATCTGGAAGGCAGGTGGAGGAAGTCAGTCGTAAGCTGACTCACAAATATGGAGCGCCAAAAAGAATAAATATATACACTTGTACACTTGTTCAATTAGCGCCACACACAGGCGCAGGTCTAACAGTAACACGGGGCGGTGGGTGGCGAGGTGGCAAGGGGGTGGATTTCCATTTCATTCTCGTCGACTTTTGTCATTCACTTTGTTTTGCTTTTGCCTTTGCTTTGTTGTTACTGCACACACACTCACACCACACTGATATGTTTTATTGTCATGTGCGTTGGCATTCCGTTATTTACGCGACGCACACTCAAATATTTGCCCGAAATTAGCTAATTAAGATTATGATTCGAGTGTCCTGTCCGATTTTCACGGCCCGTGCCTAATAAATAAATACATACAGGAGCGTGGAATTCTTTTCGCACTTGCTCACTCACACAGACACACACACAGAGCACTCTCAGATATTCGCAGGTATGCACCATGCACAGGTAAACCTTTGACCCCCCTCGCGAAACGCCCCCTCTCAAAGTATATATATACTTATTTCGTGGCCCCCAAAACGGAATTGGCGAAGAGTAAGAAAACGACAGGCTCCGCCGCCCGCGCGAAAAAAAAGTCTCATACGCAGTGTGCGACTTCTTTGAAGAATCGATTTTTATGGCTCCCCTTTTCTTCGCGAGGAGCTTCACTTTTTCCGTCGCCCACCCGCGCACGCGATGGTTGTATTTATATTTATTTTTTAACTCGCACCTTTTGCTCCGTCGTAGCTTAAACTTTTTTTACAAACTAATTTTGGGTCTCTCTATCATTTTTCGCGTTTTCGTTTTTCCCAGCAGTGTTGCCAGATGAATATTCAGCTTTCACCCTAAAAAATCCTGAACAGAAACGTAACGATCTACAACGTAAGTGAACAAAAACGTGAAGATTTACGATATATTTAATCATCGTTACGTCTCTTTTTCGTCTTTCGCGTGGGAGAGAATAACATAAAATAACAAAAGAAAAGAATAACATAAAATTCAAGCGCGGCGGATTAAAAAAATATAGATATTTACCATTAAATTTAAAATATTTTATATTTTACAAGTTTGGTTATCATGAATTCTACATTCTTTAAAATGCAAATCATAAGTTAAATACGCAGAATTTAATGCTGTTTTATCAGCGCACGCATAAAGAAACAAGCATAGAATTATACATATGGACGCAGCGTACGACCCTAATATCATCCACGTTCCACATAGATTCTATATTAAATGAAAGCCACATTGCGGTCGCTTCGATTTTAAGAATTTGGCGGCGCTTTGTCAAAATTCGGGTTAACAGAGTCAAATTTCGGGTTAACATGTAAATGGGGTCGAATTGAAGCCGATAAGAACAACAGCCTGCTAAAAGAAGAGGAGAGAGCCGAGAGCGAATATCTCTGAGAGCTCTCTCGCTATTAATACTAGAAACTACTAGATACTAGATTTTACGACGTAAGATACTATCGATATTCCAGCAATTTTACTAGTGATGGAAGTATAGAGGTGAAAACATCGAAGTTACTATCGATACTATCGATATGGCTTTTAAATATTCAACATCGATAACTTCACGCATCTGGTCACCCTTAATAATCGCATTAGTCGCTAGACAATGGCATTGCCACACTGTTCGAGGAAATTCGAACTTTTCCGATTTGGCGGCTATGGGGAAAATCGATTTTCAGTATAAAATCTCCGGAAAACTCTCATTGTTAGAAGTTTATAAATACTCAAGAAGACTCACGACACGGCGTTGCCAAACTATTATTACATCAAATCGTGTCGAATTATTTATACACCCACGTAAAGACCATTTTAAAGTGCGTATAATTCAGATTTCTACACATACAAATGGCGTATAACTTTCTACACGTCCAATGTATGGATAAAAAAGTGTATAAAACGGAATCAACATATTTGTGCAGAGTTTTTTTTTTAATTTTTAAAATAAGGATGCCTTTTCTTCACTTTGAGCTGTAATTTTATTTTTATTTAAACTTTTTTTTTGTGTTTATGTGTAATTTTGTATTTTGATTATGATTTCCAAAAGAAGCTTGTATTAGCATTAATCCGCTCTTAAAATTAACTCACTAATTAGACCGACATTGAAATCGTTTCTGTAGTTGTTCTCTTAAAAATTGCATATTAAATTATTTTATAAACAAAACGAGATTCCTTTATCATAGCCACTAATTAGGTGCCCATGTTTTAATGAGACATTCATCCAGCAGCAATTACCTTTCGAATTGAGTTCTTCTTCCTGAAATTTCTGGTGTATTCCTATAATTGCCATTCACCGCTGCAATTGCATTTTTAAGTAGTACTTCCGGTTTCGCAATGCTCTTTTTAGTCACAGTAGAACCTCTCTAAAATAAATCTTGAAGGTTTTCTTGGATTATAAAATAATGAAAAACTTTATTTATTGAATAATTATATTCAGGTGACAAAGGTGAAAAAAAAATGCATTTAAAAGAATTAACAATTCTATAGCACCTCTCTGATTTGTAAGTAATTTATAATTAAGCTCTGGAATGTTTTATTGGCGGCAAACACAAATGTCAGTTAAGCTTTATTTTGAACTAGTTTATACGCTATCAAATCTTAAGAGCTTGACCCAATTTGCAACCGAGTGATAGAAAGACACGAGTTAAGGTGGTAAGAGTTACACAGAAAATAAATGTGATCGTATGTTATATTCAAATAATTTGAAAAATATAAATATTTTGTTTTCAAGAGTACTTAATTCATACTTTTCATAATATAATTATTTTGTTTCCTATTTTGACTTATTTATGTTCAAAATGATTTTTTGTATAATTTAAATACGCATTTTAAATTTAAAAATTATATAAAATGTTACAAGAATTTTAAAAATATTTTAAAAAGATAAAGTTGGAGAGTTTTGTAAGTGCAAAAAACTTACCCAAGTTCAAGCCGCCCAAGCCCGCCTGTATTAAGTATCACATATGGCCCCACAATTTCGAAGCGCGCCTTGACTTTCCCAATTCTGGAGCTGGAGCTGGAACCCGCCCCCTCGTCATCATCGCAGTGTCAATGAACGCGGCTGCAGGCAAGACCGGCAATCAAATTACAAGCCCCGGCTCCGTGACGTACTGATCGACAATGCAGGCCTGACGACCTGACTCCGATTGCCCAAAATAAACAACGACCGATACGCCGAGACCGAGAGCAGTTTTCGCTTTCATCTCGCGCTTGGTTTGCTTTTTTTTTTTTGTTTTTTTAATGGCCCGCTCGCTTGATACCTGTTCACGTGCGTTTAGGCGCTCGCCGAAGTTTATAAAGGTTCGGGTCGCAGCGAAGGGCGCCACAGTTTCTCGGAAAGACGCGAAGCTGCGTGAGCCGCGCTCGAAAATCAAACAGATCATTTTAAATTTCAAATCCGCGGTTTCGATATCAAACACACTACGAAAATAACAGCAAACAAACGACGAGAAATAATAACAAACAAACAAAAAACCGTCTTGTTGAATTAAAAAAGCGGATGCCAAGGACAGTTCTATATTGATTGGATAATAATTGTTTGCTTCGCCCCCCAAAAGTAGGTCGATTTGCCAATTGTGTATTTGTATTTGTTTGCATTTTGATTAAATCCGGGATTTGAATTCAAATCCGCGCCTTGACCCCTAAATCTCGGATCAAAAAGCTCTATTCAACCGGCGGTAACCGAAAAGGAGCAAAAAATACATCTCCATCTCTTGCTTATGACACTTTCATTAATAACAAATAGCGAAAAAAGAAGGCAACAAACTATTTAGACATGCAAGCCAGCAAACATGGCAAAACCAGAGTCCGAGCCAGTGCCAGCTTTGCGAATATTAGTTACAAAATCTTCACAAAAGACGAACCTCATCCCGATTCGCTGGCAAAGTTAAGGTGAAGGTTCATTTGCATAGCAAAAAATAATTCGATGTGAAGCCAAGCGCAGTTTTACGCAGATTTACGATTTACCCTTGAAACGGATTCATCGAAAAGCCATTAGCTGCCATAAAATGCAAACTGGCTATTGGGGGCTTTACATCCATCTTGGCGACGTCTTCGAGAGCAAAGAAAACACTGGAATTGGGATGTACATATATGTATATGGTATTATTATGGCCCACGCCTGTGCCAAAATTGGCGAAAAAATCGCCCGGGGGGATAATTCTCGCATTTCTAACGAAAATTAACCTAAGTCAACATCGTTTGGGTTAAGTATTTTATTTATATTTTGGGCAAACAGCAAGTCGCTTTGATAATTTATGCATGTAAATTCTCTATTAGGTCTTGTATTAATCCCAGCAAAACTGACTGAGATATATTTCCCAGGCACACGCACTCTAGTCGTTGACCTCTAGCCAATTTCGCACTATTTCGTACTATTGGCCACCATAAAGGCACATAGTAACATTGAACTTTGGTAATGAATAAATACTGTCTACTTAAGACCTTATGAATCAGCTATAGTGACAAGTTCGATTGGTTTTTTAAACCTTCAGGTGACTGTTCATTATAGAGCCACACACTATATATTTTCACAGGTGAATTTCGCTTGAATTCATCAAACTAATCCGCAACAATAGAGGTGAGCTCTGACATTGAGGCGCACTTACGGCTTGGATGGGGCTAATTGATGTTTGGATTGAACTCCACCTTCCACTTGGCCTAGCCACTTCCATGTTCTGCGACGCACTTCCTTTTCCATAGGAATTTAAGCGAGCTCCATGTAGCTTAACCCTTTTTTCGGCTTTACTAATTAAGAGTTTTTAATTAGGAATTTATAGTTAATTTTATTGGCACTTAAAACGAACCTTTAGTCCTTTAGTTAGGCATTCAAAGTTTAAATTTTTTGGCATGTTACTTACTAAAAAGTAACCCTTAATCACTTGGTAATTAACAGTAAACTTAGCTCAGTATTAATAGTCCATTCAATAAACTTTGCCTTTGGAAGGCAAGTCATGAAAGGGTTAACACACGTCAGGTGTCATGAAGGCTGGGTGCGGGGGCTTTACACCTGAGTCACAGCCTCTCCCTCGGCCAGTCTGTTCCGGTAGGAAGTCGTCGTAACCGTAGCCGTGTTTGCTTTTTCCAAGTTCTCCCACTTGAGATCCCTGAGGGCCTGCTAAACAATCAAACAACTGCAACTCAGTTACCACTTCCAGCTGCCGCTCGTTAGCGGTCCATCGGCATGGAGCTGCACTGGAGAGTGGTCGCAGCAGTCGGCCTTCTGGCCCTGGCCATCGATGGGGCCATCAACGAGTCAACTTTGCGCCGCGATCGCTACGATTATGGACTTCTCAACGCCAGCCTGGACTTTGCGCCGGAACTGGACTCGTCCGATGTCCTGGCGGATGTCATTCTGACATCGAAGCACGAGCCCTATCTCATCCGGAGCTCTGTGATCTTTGGGCTAACCAAAGCGGCCAACGAGAGCAATGTGAGTCCCAGCTGTCAGGCCCATCTGCAGCAGGTGCAAAGGGGAATTCTCACCAAGCAACCATGGGCCATGAAGGGTAAGTAACCGGGGGAGTGCTTGAAGTGGATATATCCTGTTACCTGTTCCCTGTTCCCTTCCAGTTCTCGACGCCTCTGGGAGCAAGCCGTCGGGCTTCGTTTTCGGCCAAAACTACTGGCTGGGTAGCCGGGCGGCCTGTCGTGGCGTCCAAGGACCCGTGGGCATCACCCTGTCCCGGAACTATGAACGCGTGATGAACTACGGGATCATCACCCAGCAGGCGCCCTTCGCGATGGACTACCGGGTGATGTACCTGCGCCACCAATCGCCCTGGCAGGTGGAGATCAAGGTGATGTCCGAGCAGGTGCTGCACCTCGGTCTGTGCCTGCCCAGCGCCTGTGGCTCCGAGGAGGTGAAGCAGCTGGCCAGAGACTATGTGACGGGAGAAACGTTCGCCGAGGATGACATTTTCGACATGCAGCCGGAGGTGCTATATATGAAGGACCTCAAGCTGAGCGAGCGCTTCTTCCAGCGTCCAACCTTCCGGATGGTGGTGGCCGCGCTCCTGGTGACCGGAGCTCTGATGCTCTGCGCCCAGCAGCTGCGCGTGGCCAAGCGGGGCGACGATCCGGTTCCGGGCCTGGCTCCCGTTGAGTCCGAGCTGTGGCAGGCGCTGGACTCCCTCCTCAAGTGGCAGCCCATCCAGAGTGTCGTGTCCTGCTTCGATGTGGCGGACAATTGGAAGAGGATATCCGCCATGCGCGAGAACCGGTCCGGGGAGATTCCCATTATGAATGGCCTGCGATCGGTGTGTGCCATCTGGATCCTGATCTTCCATGTGGTGTGGTATATGTACTTCACCGTGCACAACAAGACGGTGCTGATCTCGTATGCCGAGAAGGCGGCCTTCCAATATGTTTCAACTGCTCCGCTCCTCGTGGATGTCTTCTTTACGATCAGGTGAGTGTGGAGGATGTCCTTTTCCTGCTTTAAATATATTTTCATTCCTTTATTCCCTTATTAAAACCCCTAGCGGCTTCCTGCAAACGTACAACTTCCTAAGAAACACCAAGCAGCTGGACGCAGTGCGTCGCAACGGTCTGGCCGGCAACGTGATGCTCTTTGGTAAGCTGCTGTTCCATCGCTATCTGCGTCTGGGTCCGCTCTACCTGGTGGTGATGGGCAGCGTGGACCTAGCCTTCGCCTACATCGGGGACGTGTCCGTCTTCCACATCAACGAGCGATTCGACGAGCTGTGCACGGAGCACTGGTGGCGCAACCTGCTGTTCATCCAGAACCTCTTCGATCACCGGGAGATGTGCGCCAACTGGAGCTGGAGCCTGGCCTGCGACATGCAGTTCTTCCTGCTGGCGAACCTCGTGCTCTTCGTCTACGCCAGGTGAGTCCGTCTCGAGGAAGGCATGATTTCAGGGTTATTGATATTTTTATCCTTTTCTATCCTTTAAGGCACCCGAAGGTGGCCAAGGCAGTCACGCTGGCCGGACTCGTGGCCACTATAACCTGGTCCTATGGCATCGGCATTAGCCACCAGTTCGAGTTCTCCTTCGACGCCACCTATGCAACCGGCACTCAGATATACACGAGTCCCTTTGTAAGGATCCTGCCGTACATCGTAGGCGCCATTGCCGCCTGGTGTCTCCAGGAGCAGCGCTTTCAATGGGAGCTAAGCGACCAGCAGACCCGATGGCTGTGGCACCTCAGCGTCCTGGTCTTCCTGGGCTGCATCTACTCCACGGTGAAGCGGGATCTGGGCCACCTCATCACCATATCGCTGTTCGTCCTGGGACGGGGCCTGTTCTCGCTCACCGTTTGCTGGATGGTCGTGGGCAGTGCCTTGGGCAGCGGCGTCTGGTGGTCACGACTGCTGGAGGCCAAGTGCTTCCAGCACCTGAATCGCCTTTCCTACGCCATATATCTCCTGAATCCTGTGGTGATTTCCCTCGTCTACAGCCTGACCAGTACGAGCTCCGATGCCGATCCGTTCATGCTGGTGTGTTACAGATACTGTTGGAGAATTGGGTGGCTTCCCTTCTGAAACAGCCTGCTTGCTGTATCTAATATCTAATATTATTTTCCTATTTTTTGCAGAGCGTCGTGTGTTGCGGCTTCACGATGATCGTCTACCTCGCCTCCATCGCCTTTTCGCTGGCCTTTGAGCTGCCATATAGCAATCTGTCGGGATTGCTGCTCAGACGAGAGGGAAAGCCCAAGAGCGCCTAAACTGTGATTACTATCTCCCCCACTGTTAGCATTGCATCTAAGTCAGTTATTGATAAGAAATTATAGATTTAAAAAAACACTCTTTTCGGGCTTTGATGGCAGGAACGTCCTATAGTTTTTAAGACTGTTTTCCACTGACATTTTTTTATTCTGTGAGATGATATTTCTAACGATCAATCAAGATTAATTTTAAATTTTTCTCGAGTATTAAGTTACTCCTCTGAATTCATATATACTGCCAACAATTTTGAAGAAATCATTCGTTATCATTTGGGTAAGCATAAATGTGTGGATCGAGCTCGTATCGCCTTAAGCGCTCAGCATATTGGCCAAAGAAGAAGGCCTCAGCCCTAAACAGCATCCAGACCCTGTAGTAGGCCTCAGATAGATATCGAAGATTCATAACCCATTGGCAATGATGGGTCTGACGATGATTTGTGATGTGCGTAATGTCATAATCGCAGGATTGATGCAGGGTAAAGAAATTGAACGGCATCATCACATCATAAAGAACATTCCTCTTTGACCTTGGAATATGCGTAACTACAGCCTTTTCAGTGACTGAATCCAGCGTAGACCCGGTGGAGTTTGTCTTCTTGCCGGTCGCGTCCAGAGTACCGTTCTTAGTTGAGTTGTTTCCCTCTACATGAGGTGCGGGTGCTATAGTTGGAGCTAACGTATTTTTGGCGCCTCCGGAAGACTGATGTGTTGCACGGGGAATATGCCGAATAGGAGTAGGCACATCCCCAGTGGTCCTGATGGAGGCAACGATGCCATCTTTCGGCTGATCGCGAACTGAAGAAGGCGACGAGGATTCCAAATAAACGGCATTGACATCGGCGAAAAACAGCAATACCTGCAAGGCGGTTTTTGACTATTTTCTTTCAATTAACTTTCTAGGATAACTCACGGTTGCAAATACAGCAAAACAAAGAACAAATCCACTCTTCATACTTAATGTTGTTAACTCACTCGAAAGGAAAAAGATTCTAATAATTCGGGTTGTTTGACAACAAACTCAAAGTTGCAATGGTAAAATTAAAAGTGCATGTTAAGATAATTTTCTACAGTTATTTTAATGGACTAATTTTATTTAAAAGCCAAGAATGTCGTTCTTTTTTACATGTTTACACTATATCTATATAAATTTGAAAATAGCGGCTAACGGAAATTATATCGACCATCTTCTCCACTGTATCGACTTATCGGCTTAGCGTTGCCACTGCTTTAAAAAAAGGAAATATGGTATTTTTTGGTATTTACTGTGGACCGAATAGTATTTTTCATTGTTATCGGTGCGGTCACGCTGCTGGGAAAAACAAATGCTTCGCTCAATTAATTAATAATAAAGATTCTTAAGAAATATATTAATATATAAACGTGCGAGTCCAAGCAGTTGCGCCACTCGTCACAGCGGCGGTGTTTGTGGAATCGGGGGCGACGGATATTTGCAAGATGCCCAAAGAAGACGCCGACCTGGCGGGAAGCTGCGCTGCGAACGCACCCGCCATCAAAGACAACAGCGAGGTGCCGCCGCCGGCTGAGAGCGCGATCAAGGAGACCGACGCATCCGGCACTGCCTCTGCTCCTGGCTCGGTTAGCGTCTCTGCCAGTGCCAGCAGCGACTCGGCCACGCCCCCGCCCGCCAACGAGGAAGCAGAGGATGAGGCGGAGCTGCTGGAGCGCATGCGCGGTGATGCTGTGGGTGAAACGATGTTCAGCCGTAAGTTCATCCTGCAGACGATAATGAAGTTGGTACAGCTGCAGCCGGACTCCCCCCTGGAGCAGGAGCTGGAGGACGACCTGTGCAAGGTGTGGGACATGTCTGTGGCGCCAGAGGTGGTCACACTTCTCCTGGAGAACGACGCCGTTGATCCCATAATGTACTCGCTGATTGACGGCTGCGAGGATGTTCGCCTCTACGAGATCCTCATCGGACTGCTGGGCAACATGTGCGCCCAGGTGGAGTGCGCCGAGCTGCTCACCTGCTCACCCCAGTCGATGGAGACGCTGTTCAAGCTGGCCAACTGCCTGGATACCGGTATGCTGATCCAGCTGATGCGTCTTTATCAGTACATCATGGCTCATGTGCTAAGCGGCAAGGAGCAGTTCGCCGTCGACTGGTACGTCTGCTTCTCCGCCTTCGAGAACTCGGCCCAGAATCTGGGCAGGATACTGCAGCAGTCCGTGAGCGACGAGCTACTGATAGCTGCCCTGAAAGCAACAAATGCCATCTTGGCCAGTTGCGCCTTGGTGGAGGAGGAGAATGCCAGCTCGTCGCTTAAGCTGAAGCCTTTTGCTGAGGTCTTTCTCGTACAGGAGCTCTGCGACGGAGTCAATAACGCCTTTTGCGACTCATGCGCGATGATCAGGCCAAGCTGGCCGATGAGGAAGCAGGCGAGGAGAATGGAGAAGCCCCAGCTGTTGGCGCTGCCGCTGCCGCCGCCGCACCCCAAGACAGCGAAGAGGATGCCGACGTCGGTTACGAGTCGTGCGGTCCGAAAATAACCTGTGATGTGGAGATCATTCAAACCTATCTCAACATATGCACCATTCTGGTTCAGCTGCCAGAGGCGCAGGCCTCGATGGATGTATATGCGCCCAGCATAGTCAACTGCCTCGCACGGATACTGCAGTTCCTGCAGCAGCCACTACAACTGATTCCCTTGGGCGAGCGACAGGAGGAGTATCTGGAGGATCTTGCGCACATATGGAGTGTGAGTTGTCTATCCTTGGGCGTAATATATTGCGTTCTAACTACTGATTTTTGTTTTAATTCAGCGCCTCAAGTACTGCTATCAGAAGGAGGCATTCATAAACCTTGTGGAGGTCTGGTACAGGCTAAAACAGCACACTGATAACTATACAGAGAAGGACGAGGAGGCCAACGACTTCGAGGAGGAGGATGAGGAGGACGCTCCCAAGGAGCAGTATGTGGAGAACTCCTTCAAGATGTTGCGGCTGTTGGCCTGCGTTTTGATTAAGGCGGAAAACTCAGATCTCCAAGAGATTGGCAACGAAAAAGTGCAGCTTTTTGTGGCCTCCCTGAAAGCCGGGGAAGATGCAATCTTCTCCAAAGCCCTCGAATGCCTGAGCGATTTTTCGGATGAGTCGGCGGGCAAAGCCTAAAGAAAATACCTCCATGAAAAGGAAAAACAGAAATGACTGAGATTGTAGCTTACAGCACAATATATTCGTAACTTAGTGAGCATCTCTTCTGCATTTAATTGGACGGGGATGCGGGAGGTTCGGTGGCAATGGCCTGCAGTTTCTGGCGCATCATATCGCTCCACGACTGTTTTCCCAGGCGTACTCCGTTTTGTCCTGTGCTACTGACCATCAAGTGGTGTTTGTTTTCGTTGCTGAGGAGGAATCGGCTCTTGTCCGCGTTTAGGGCATGTGCCAAATGCTCCAGTTCGGCATCCAAACTCACTTTGGAGGCTCCGACATCGATGTTGAGATCCTGCTCAATGGTCTGCGATATATAAATGATGGCCTCATCAGCCAAGTTCTGGGCATCGATGTTGTTATGTCCCACCAGCTCGGAGAGCTGTAGATTCAAGCTGCCACCTTTGGTCACCACCTGCAGATTGCCATGAACTCCAGCTAGAATTTGGAATGAGATTACACTTTGTCGAAGAGAATTTCATGCCTTTACTCACTCATGCTGAGATCCGCAGAGTCGTGGACGTGAACTTGGCTTGATTTGTGGACATTTTTGAGTTCTAAGCGGCCAGTTTGCGTTTGAAACTTGGACTTTTCAACGTAGCAGCAGTCCGTTATGATGCTACCAGCCTTGGTGGAGGCTGTCAGGCTGTCTCCCTGCAACTTGTCCATGGTGATGTTCTGTGGTTGGAATTGGAAGTTGGAGAGAGTTGTAGGACATGGTTTGACTCTATTCTAATTCTATTCTCACCCCATTGTGTGTCTCTATTTCGGTGATCTTGCCTAGCAAAGTGCCTAGGCAATTGATGTTGCCATTTTCGGTGTACAGGGAAATGTTGGTGGCCTTTACATTCTTCGTGAGGATTCCGCCCTCTGCCTTGACTTGCAAGAGCTCGCCTTGGATACCCTCCACCCGCACATTGCCCTTGCCCACAGCGGAGACATCGGAACGCACGGGAATTTGTAGAATGCACTCGATCGACGTGGGCTGCTCCGTCAGTTTCTTGACTACCACGCTGACCTCCTTGTCGTCGTCTGCTACCTTGACATCCAGCGAGACATTGCAATTCTTCACAGGGCCCCCGCATAGTTGGGCTATGAACACGTCCCCGCTGGTGTACTGATGCACATCGGCAGGCTGGACGCGCACGAAAATATCGGAGTTTACGTTGATTCTGGCAAAGGGATTTACATAACGCAGGATCTCCTGGTGCACCATGCGCTTGTTCGAGGCCATAGCTGGTCTGAGCTGAACCCGAAGCTTTTTGGCGTAGTGCCGCTGGTGGTTGCTTATTGCTTGAAGCCAAACGCGCTGCAGCAGTTGCATTATATTTCAAAAAGGCAACCCAAATCTGTCACTTTTGTTTACTTTTTTAAATGCACAGCTGTAAATGTTTCTGGAAATGTTCAACACTGTTGTCCAGCGTACTTCATAGCACTGCCTGTTATCGATTGCCGCCCCCGTTAGCCAACACTGCAGTCCGTCATTTTCCAGTTGGAGTTTTTCAGGGTTCAGCGACAGTTGCAGTTTTTTTGGTGCGCAGCAGAAAATCGTTTAGACAAGCCAATTTTCCCACGAATATATCCGAAAAATGTCTGGCAAAGATAGGTTACCGATTTTCCCCTCCCGTGGCGCCCAGATGTTGATGAAGGCCCGTCTGGCGGGCGCCCAAAAGGGTCATGGACTGCTCAAGAAGAAGGCTGACGCCCTGCAGATGCGATTCCGCATGATTCTGGGCAAAATCATCGAGACGAAGACCCTGATGGGCGACGTTATGAAAGAGGCAGCCTTCTCGCTAGCGGAGGCCAAGTTACCTCGGGCGACATCAACCAGGTGGTGCTCCAGAACGTGACCAAGGCACAGATCAAGATCCGCACCAAGAAGGATAACGTGGCTGGCGTTACTCTGCCCGTCTTCGAGTCGTACCAGGATGGAGCGGACACCTACGAGCTGGCCGGACTTGCCCGCGGTGGCCAGCAGCTGGCCAAGCTAAAGAAGAACTACCAGAGCGCCGTCAAACTGCTCGTGGAGCTGGCCTCGCTGCAGACGTCGTTCGTGACACTGGACGAGGTGATCAAGATCACCAATCGCCGTGTGAACGCCATCGAGCATGTCATCATTCCGAGGATCGATCGCACCCTGGCCTACATCATCTCGGAGCTGGACGAGCTGGAGCGTGAGGAGTTCTATCGGCTGAAGAAGATCCAGGACAAGAAGCGCGAGGCCAGGCAAAAGGCCGATGCCAAGAAGGCGGAGCTCCTACAGCAAGGCATCGATGTGCGCGAGCACTCCAACATCCTGGATGAGGGCGACGACGATGTTCTGTTCTAAGTATTATCTTGTCCGGTTTCCATGGATGTTTATTCCAGCCAGCAATATTATTGTTAAACTATTGTTCTATATCTGTTTCCGTATTCTAATTCGCAAAGGCAAGCCACAAAACTTATTCGTCGTATGTAGCCCAATGTGTGTAGTCTATTCCAATAAGCAGAAAAAGTATGTATTCCATTTTTGTAGTGTAGTGTAAGCTGCGCAAATCATGCATTAAAGTCTTGTTGTTTCATACAAAAAGCATTGAGTGTGTTTGCGTGAGGAATTTAAGGGAATTTTCATTGCAAAAGGGTCATCTGACTTGTTTTATACAATAGCAAAAGCAACAAAAACAATGACGCAGTCACATGACAACGAACATATGTCTGATTGGAAACAGTGTTGGGCACTGCGCGAAGCCGTAGCCTCAGCCTCTTGCAGCCAATCAGCTGTTTGCGTGGCTTTTTTGTATTCGCACGCTATTTAGCCGAATTTTCGATTTTTGTGTGGAAATGACCAACTCCGAGTTCCAGGCTGTGGTTTTGGCAGCGGGGCGAGGCACCCGCCTGCCCGAGGTCCTCGGGGATGCCCCCAAGTGCCTGCTGCCCGTGGGCCCGTATCCGCTGCTCTGGTATCCACTGAATCTGTTGCAACAACACAACTTTTCAGGTAATTCGGTTAGCAGGACTCATATCGAGGTTCTAATTGTCTTTATTGCGTTTCGCAGAGGTAATTGTGGTGGTCTTGGAGCAGGAGAAGCTGGAGATTCAACTGGCGATGGAGAATACCCCCTTGAAGCTGAAACTGGACTATGCCACGATTCCCAGCGACAGTGATTTCGGGACTGCGGATAGCCTGCGCTACATATACGACAAGATCCAGTCCGACTTCGTGGTCTTGAGCTGCGACCTGGTCAGCAACGTGAGTCTCTATCCGCTGATCAACAAGTTTCGCGAGCACGACGCCGCCCTGGCGCTGCTCCTCTTCCCAGCGGATTCGAGTCCGATGTGGTAATGCCGGGCCCAAAGAGCAAGCACAAGCCGGAGCGGGATGTGATTGGCATTCATGCGGCCACCCAAAGGCTGGCCTTTCTGTCCGCCGCCAGTGATTGTGAGGAGACCCTCAACATCCAAAGGCATCTACTGAAAAACCGAGGCCGCCTGGATGTCTATAGCCGCCTGCTGGACGCCCATGTGTACGTTCTGAAGAAGTGGGTCATAGACTATCTGCACAGGGTGAGTAATGGCATGGATATAGCTGGAATCCCACTCTGACTGACAACTGACTTTTTGCAGAAGGAGAATATATCCACGTTCAAGGGCGAGTTTCTGCCGCACTTAATCAAGAAGCAGCATGCGAAGAGGCCAGCCAAAACGGTGCAGGACACCACCTCGGAAGTGGGAGTGGTGACCAAGAACGAGGATAACGTTTTGCATGTGAGTTAGATCACCACAAAGTTTGCAGCAGGGCAGCCTTAATCATCAACAAATCCACATTCCAGTACGTTCCCCACACCCTACTGGACCAGAAGATCACGCAGACCTCGCTGTTCAATCAATCTCTGTCTCAAACGCCCTACCATGGCGACGTGGTGCGCTGCTATGCCATCCAGGCGCCCAAGGAGTCCATCGGAGTGCGGGTCAATAACACACTCAGTTTTCTGGCCATCAACCGGAAGTTGGCCAGCATCTGGAACGATCTGTGTGGCGAAGCGCACCCACTGATCTCGCCCGGTGCCCTGGTGAAGTCCACCCAAACGAAGGAGATCATTGCGGCCGACAATGCCAAGCTGTCGGAGAAGACTTCGCTGAACTTTAGTGTTTTCGGTCCCAACTGCATCATCAGTCCCAAGAACATTGTCGCCAACTCGATAATCATGTCCAACGCCGTCGTGGAGGAGGGCTGCAACATCGACAACTGCATCATTGGCCACCGGGCGCAGGTGAAGAGCGGATCGGTTCTGAAGAACTGCATTATCGGGCCCAACTACGTGGTGGAGGAGGACACCCACAGCCAGGCCGTGCACCTGTCCAACGCGGATCAGTACATGGAGATAGACATACAGTGAGCGGCTAACTTAATGTGGCTTCCTTTATTAACGAATTGAGTTAGAAGGAGGATTCTTCTAGCAGGACATTAAATATTACAAATAGGTACACAAAACTCGCGCATGGATTTCGGGTCAGAGCTGGGAGAGACAGAGAGCGAGAGCTTAAAGCTACATACTTAGATGGAGGGGGAATGTACAGGTAGGTGGTGGAGAGGTGGATCGGATCCGAGGGAACGACAAGACTGTTTTCTGCTCACTCCGGAGTCCGGACACCGCCGTCCTCCTCACTTCTCACTTCCGCCGCTCGTAGAGGTACTCGTCCTCGTAGTACCTCGGCGTTGTGGCAATGAACACCTGCGGCCGTCGCTGCTGCAATGAAATGTTGATCTCCTCGGGCGTGCGGAAGACCTGCTGGTGCGGATGCTGCTGCTGCTGTTGCTGCAGATGCTGCAGGGGTGCCGTGGTGAAGAAGCGATACGGCGCCGGCGTCACGGTCGGCGCCAGCGTCTGTGGCCTTTGCTGGTGCAGCTGCAACTGGGGCTGGTGCAGTTGATGCAACTGCAGCTGCGGCTGGACTGTGGTCGCTGGCAATGGCTTCCGGTAGGCCAGGGTAGTTGGTTGCGGCTGCGGCTGGTGCCGGATCTGGGTAACCACTTGTTGCTGTTGAGGCTGTGCCTGTTGCTGGTGCTGGACTTGGTGTTGCTGAGGCTGCTGGTACTGTACCCTGACCTGTTGCTGCTGCTGCTGGTGCTGCTGTTGGGGCTGCTGATAGACCTGGCGATGCTGCTGGGGCTGCTGTTGCTGCTGGTGCTGGATGCGCGGCCTTGGGGCGGGCAGCTCCTCCTCCTCCTCGTCGTCGTAGCGCTCGTGTTCGTAGTAGTTCTCCGGGAAGTAGCGCTCCGAGTAGCGCAGCGTCACATTGGGCTTGCTCTGGTGCTCCTGCAGGTTGATCGGCTTGTACAGGTAATCGTTCACGATGTGGTACTTAGAGGACTGCTTGCAGATGTTGTCGTGCGAGGGCGGCATGCAGATCAGGTGGATCTGGTGGAAGGTGAAGCCCTCGGGGCAGATCCACGAGTGCTTCTGGCTCTCCTGGCAGTAGTGGAAGACCTCGCAGCTCAGCGATTCGTCGGCATAGTATCTGGGAGAAGGGAATTATAAAGAAACTGTGGCCTCAAATTCTGATGAACTGGCACCCACCCGGAGTTCCTGTCCGTGCAGCTGAAGGAGGACTTGCTCAGCAGCGTGGAGAGACGGTCTGGCTCCTCGATCTCCTCCTCCTCTCTTCGCTCTCCTCGCTCAGCGGCTTCTTCAGCTGACCCTGGATCTTGAGGAAGTTGCTCTGCTGCTTGGCATTCCGATTGACATACACCTGACGCGGCGCCTCCTCCTGATCCTCCTCGCTGTACTCGTACAGCTGGCGCTGCTGCTGCTGCTGGTGCTGCTGCGGCTGCTGCTGGCGATAGGCCAGGTGCGTCTGAGCCTGTGTCTCGAAGTCGTCAAGCTCCTCCTCGTTGACGTCCAGGGAGCGCGCCTCGAATCCCTTGGGCCTGGCAGTGGTGGCCGTGGCCGAGGGTGCTCCGGTGGCCGCTCCCTCCGCGCTGGCCCACAGGCCAGTGGCCACAGCCAGGACTAGGAGAACAACTCGCGTCTGGAGGCTGCAAGGGAAGGGAGGCAATTGATGAGCAATTGATGAGTCAGCCAATGCTTTATGATATGGGAAACTCTGTGGCAAGCACACAATCAGCCAAAAGCCAGCAAAAACGCGGGAAAATATTTCTGCGAACCTTTTCGCGTTGCCGCGAAGATGCCGCCAAATTGCAGCCAAAGAAGGCAGCATCATCACAGGCACAGGCACTGGCGCAGGCATTGGCATCGGCATCGACATCGGCAGCCCAGCGACCAGTTATGCAAGAGACCAGACCAGACCAGGCCAGGCCAGAAAACTAGTTATAAGGCAACACGGACTGCAAGTCCCCCAAGATAGAAACGGGCCACGGCGAGGTTGGGGTACATGAAGATGCAACTGCCTGGCCTGGGAAGGCTAGGAAAGTCTGGGCAATCTCACGGATCATGGCATACATTTAGAAAAGATCTTTAATGACCCAAAGGGGGTCTTAGAGATCTTTTAACGAAAACCTTTCTTTTGAAACTCTTTCTAGTAATGATTTTCCAATAATTAATAGGTAAACTTCCCTCTGGGCGACCCTGTTACCATAGCTTATATACCCCAAACCAAAGATCGGTATGATGAAGATGCTCAGCCTGCGGCGGGTTCAATTCGAACGCCATTTACCCGCTGATACCCACTCCACGCCGCCGACTTGGCTGAATGTCAACTGCTGTTCGTACGCATGATACGACTCTCTGGTATTCCTGGCCTGGAAACCGCACAGGCCGGACTCCGAGCCAGTCCAATTAGCCAACGTTACGTGCCTGCCTGCATCTAATTGGGGCCATAACGTCAAAGCCCGAGTAAGAGTCGCGAATAGTTGGGCAAGGTAAAATATTTGCGATTTGAAAAGCAAAAGTCGGGCCGGGACTGGACTTTTACTTTTCCCCTGCCAGTCCGGCTGTGAGTGAGTGTAGCGTGTGACTTTGAACCCGAATACCCGACAGATTCTGCTGGCCAATAATAAATCTGGAGAGAAGTCGTCTTATGCAAGTATCGAGTATCTTCCAGTTACAGCTGGCAATTTGTCAGCCCTGTTGCTTGGCAGCTGGCGTTGCAGTTGCCAGTTGCCAGTTGCACCTTTGAACTTTAGGAGCTGCGGAGGAGCTGCTGGCTGAGAGTGCCACTGTGCACGGAGTGTCACTGTCAGCGAGCGAACCTTTTGCGCAACTCTCATGGGAATCCGTAATCCGGGGAGCATCCCATGCAAATAGCCCAAGCCAGGAGCCTGGAGTGCTCCACTTGCCCCACTCTCAAGCACCACTTTCGCAGTCGCAATAGCCAGTCTATGTCTGTGTCTGCCATAAATGGAGAATTGGTTGCATGTCTCGGGATCTGTCTCTCTCTCGGCTCTGGCTCTGGCTCTGGTCCAGATGCAGACGTTATCGCACAGCAGTTACATCATATATGGCGCAGACAGAGCAGGCACATGGCCGATGCGTTGATGTTGATGCTTTTCGTCGGCCTCAATCTCCAGACTCAGAGACTCAGAGACTCAGCCCACCGCTCACCCACTTCTGGAAACCACAAGACAGGCCGCTGGTTTCGTTATACATTCAAGTGGTGCCACCGGGTTTTCTTGCGTATGGAACTCGGACTATATTTGCTTTTGATTTCCTTAAATGTTGGGTGTGCGTCATGTTAGGCGGGCATTTTTGGGGTGACATAAGCCTGGCCAGTCTGGGATTACGACACTCCAGCTGGATTTTCCGATGATAAGTGTGTGGAGCTCATACGTTTTCGTTTTCCTGGCACTTTGGTTGGATAACACCCAAAGAATTAAGTCCCCGCTGTTTTCCGCTTTCCATCTCCATCCAATTTCCATTAACCATTTTCCATTTTGCATTTCCATTGCCACCTCAGGTCTTTAGCATGTAATTTGTTTGCCTTTGCTCGCAGCGGCAAGTTTGTTGCCCAAGTCTTTTGTTTTCACTTTATTCAAGTGCTTAATTAAACACTAGCTCTCGTTAACACCGCTCCCGATGCCATTAAACTGTGTGAAAACATGAAAGCCCAAAAATAAATTACATTGCCCGGCTTTAATTTCATTTTTTCACTTTTCTTTTGTTCGTTTTTTTTTGTAACAAATTAAACTCTGTTAATGTGCGTGCAGTTAGCGCTGGAAATTCACGTTTGCCTGATTTCGGGCATCTGGATAATGTGCTTGGCAATGGACTTTATGTTCCACCGTTTTTCTTCGCTCTGTTTTTTTCACAAATCTACAAATTCGCGACCTTGGGTGGGTGTGTGATTGTTTTTATTTTGTGGTCTCGATGATGGGCGAAATCCCAACGAGGCGAGCCAAAAAAAAAGTGAAAGAAATCAATTCGCTGGCAATTTATTAATTGCTCTCAAACACACCCCAACGCTGACCAAAAAACGAAAGCCATTACACCTCTGAGGGGGCGGTATGTGGTCGCTGGGCGTGGCTGATGGCCGATGGCCGTTGGCGGCACGCTTGGGCAATTGCGCATTTCTGTGCGTCGCCGTAATTCCAAACGATGAAATATTGCGTATACGCAGCATGCGTCGCAGTGCGTGCATTTGATACAATTGCCGCTCATATTTGCAGTCACTTATGTAACGGCGGGGCAGCCAGCACTCATGAGTAATCCACACGACTTTGTTGGACTTTTAGAAAGGACCACCACTCGAGTGATGCAATCTGTCACGGAGATTGGATCTCTCACCGTGTCCAGAAGGCGTGACCACCTGGAGATTGATCTGGTCTGGGACAAGCACACAAATTATGGGCCATTATATTGACCACCTGGAGACCTCTAAGAGATGGATCTCGTCTGGGATAATATAAGCTTTACAATAAGCTAATCTACACAGTTGAAAAGGAGGGGCTTTAAATAGAAAAGTGGCTAAGGGAAAGGGTATTAAGAAGCACTTGGTCTTAGGGAGTTAAAAACATGGAAATTATGTTTCGAGAATTCTGGAAATCTAGATCAGAATAACTTTTGGAATTATAATCATCTTGAAAACCATTCCATCTTGTATATATTTTGTTCCTTTATTTTATTTATATAAATATGACTTGGAAATATAACTCACATTAATTCTAAGTCCAAAGTTGGCTTGTTCTGTGACCTTTAGAAGATAGAAAGAACAGACTCAAGGTCTAGACTGATTGATATACCAAATCAAATCCAAGACTCGAGGTTTGCCAAAGACAAATGTAGAAGCTTCCATAAGAGACCTTACTTAGCTTTTTTATATAAATTATCTAGCTGTTCCAGCCCACCTAATTCCCTATAAATATTATTAAATTTTCACCATTTTAATAGCCTTAAGACACCCATTTTTTTTTTGTCTATAACAATCGTTACAACTCATATATAAATATACAAGTACAAGTATCCCCCTGGGTCTTGAGGCAGCTGCCTTCTCAATGAACTGTCTGCGAACAAAAGCGAAAACTCCCACGCCGCAGACACACAACCACACACACAGCGAAGCAGTACAACCGAAAGATATAGAAGGAAAAGTCGGACCGACTTCGGTTTGGATTTCTGTCTCTGTTACGTATGTCGCTGCCGCTGCCGCTGCTGGGTTTTGAAATCGTTCGCTTTGCCCAAAAGAATATTTCGTGGTTGCCAAGCGGCCCCGGGAAATTGGGCCGAGAGAACCCGCAAGACCCAAGACCCGAGACAATACCGAAAATGTTAATTTTTTGGTTGCAGCACGAATCGGTGGCCGCGGGGCGCCAGGCCAAGTCCAGGTTCAGATCCAGGTTCGGCCTGGTACCCATGATTCATAGAAGAACTTACTGCATTCTGTGGCGATGGCTCTGCAACGTATCCGTAATATCCGTAATCCCAAGGGTCTTTGGCTCCGGATCACACATTGCACACTCACTGGGGGATATATCTCACTTGACTCGGGTATATCGATTCTGTATTTATCACTCTTGGGTTGCGTTGCACTGGGCAGCTCTTGGCTCTTCTGCTGGCTGCTTCTGCTGCTGCTGCTGCTGCTAACGGTTCACTCGTCTCTGGCTCGAACAACAAAATGAATGACTTTCTTTGGCTTGTTTATGTTTTATACCAAAAAGTCCACACACAATTGAAGCCGCCCATTGAGAGTCGCCAGTCGCTGTGGAGAGGAAAACGGCCACTTCTCTCTGTCTCTCGAGAGGGGTTTCTCTCTGCAAGTCGAGCTCTCTGGATCTCTCTCTCTCGGTGTATGTCTCGGTTTCTCTGGCTCGGTGTTTCTGCCTCGGTGTCTCTGTCTCAGTGCCACTCAAAAGTATCTGCAAGTTGAGTGAAGTTTTCCTTATTGCCCGCCAAGTTCGTTCCTTAAGTCTTTTGATTTGCACAAAAAGAAAAATAAAAGTAAATAGAATGGAAATGTTTGAATACATTTTAAAGGTTTATGTGAAATAAGCTCGAAAATTGTCTTGTTTGTATCATAACAAAATGGTATTCTTTATTTTTATGAATTAAACTAGAATATACAAATTATATTGAGACCTGTGTTTGATATTTATAACTGTTTAATAGCTAAATTAACTACTACATTACTAAAACTATTTTTTAAAATAATTATAATGCTCTTTTAAGCGTCCGAAGTATTGAAAAACGTTTGTATTATTTTTATATCTTTAAAAACTATAAGAAGAATACTTAAATCCTTAATAAAATTGTTAAGAATTTATAAAATGTGATTAGGGCAATAATAATAAGTGTAGACTTGCAGAGCTGGGCTAAAAATAAAATAAAATGTTTAAAAAAAATGTATAAAGTGTCTTTTAAATCAAAAATAAATTTCATATTGATTTTGATAATTTCGTTTATTGAATTATAAGTATTTTAATGGATTTTGATGACATATTTTATGAAAAGGAAGAAAATCTATTTCAAATCAGTTTAAGGAATCCTTCAAATATCTTTTAACACTCATATAATTATTAATAAAATCGAAAATCTAAGTTTCTTTCACTAAATTAGACTAAATAAATATTATTTCTATTGACTTGTATTTTTTCGCGTGTCCCGCTAAACAGGGTTTTTGGTTTTCTAGGCCTCTGACCATTAGTCATAATCCAATTGATATTAGTCATGCCAGATATAGGCTTGATATAGGGAGATATATGGCGATATCTGTAACTGTAATTGAAGGTTTCGAAAAGGCAGGTCCGCACATTTGCATCCATCAGATACACTTATTGTAAGTGGCCGTCGAACGGCCAGATAGAAGCGGCTCGGGCTCAGATATAGTGTAATTAACATTTTCGCCGTTGATTTTCTCAGCCTTCGCTGCGCATTTTGCATGTTTGCTATTTTCAATACAACAACAGTTGCAGCAGCAGCAGTAGCAGCAGATAAAAAAAGAAATAAAAATCATTTGCGCCGGTTTCTTCAACGAGGCTGCGATGCGATGCTGATGCTGATGCTCCCACAACGAACTTCAGACCGCAGAAACCTGTGCGGCAACTCATCCGCCAAATGAAATGCTAAAAGCTACTCACAGATACGGCACACACATGCTAGCATTTGTTTAGCTAATATGAATTAATTTACAATACTGCAAACGCCTCCGAGCGCCTCCGAGGGGCCGCCACCAACGCCTCCAACTCGTTGGCGTCTGTTGAACTTTTGCGTTTCTGTGCCGCACTTGTATCTGTATCTGCGGCCGCTGCATCTCAATCTGCATCGGCATCTGTATCTCCTTTGAAGCATTCAATGTCTGGACACTGACCGCATGCATCTATAGAGTATATAGCCGCGGATATCTGGCGTGGCTGGCTGGCTATATAAACGATTTGGCAATGCATGCAAAGAAGCGTAACGCTAACGCAAAGAAAGTGCAGCAGCGGCTCTTGTTATGATCGCCGCGGCGCCACTCAGCTCAGCTCTGCTCGGCTCTGAAAAGTGTTTGAAGCCAGGTGATATAACAAGTTCACATAATTTGCTGGCTTTTCTTTTCGGTTTTTTGTAACTCTCCATCCATTCCCCAGTTTGCCACATGTACTTCCACTACATAGTATGGGTATTAGTATAAACTCAGCAAACAAAACCGCTGGCAGGCGGTGACCGAATCGCAAAACAGCCTCACGACTCGAGGGATAATTGCTGGCGGCAGCTAATCAAAATTATTCCCAGGCGGGTGCCTCAATTACAAGGCATAATTAATAAATGTTTTGACGGATTAGTCAGAGAGCGCCAAGGGAAAATCCAATGCACAGGAAGAAATATAAATTCAATTTAAGACAGATGAGTCTGAAGGAAGTCATTAATTTAATTTCTTAGCTCTGGGAATAAAGCTGAGCCATTTCTGAGTTGGCAATTGAATACTTACTTAAAAGAAAAACTCTCCTTGAACCACTTAAACTTAAATATTTTATGAGTAAGTTATCTCCCCACATATATGGCACATTTCAGTCTCTTTTATTTCATTTTCTCCCATTTCAGTTCCTTATTTTTGGGCCACAAAAAAATTACACCCAATTGCACCTGCATTTGCAATGTCGCTGACTCTCCGGCCAGCCAGCAGCTATTGTCCCCTAATAACACAGGTAAAAATTCATTACACGAACTAACTGGCTAACTGGCTAACTGCTGGCCAACTGCTGGCCATTATGCAAAGTCCAAGTCCAAGCCAAAGCCATTCCGCGGCGGCACGTTTCGAGGAAGTTGATTGTCACAAAACCTCTCATAATCATAACTGTGTTTGCTGCTGGCCCATCAACAATGGCAACCGATGGTAACCACCAACGACAACAGCCACGACGGTCAGGTTCAATGGGGGAAATTATAAACATTGCAGCCGCCACAAGACTAAAAATAAAACTAAACAAAATATTGTAAAACCCGAATCAGACTTGGGCAAGATACTTGGCCAAAAAGTGTTGGAAATTAGCCCCTAGTTTTACCGTTTACTAATGCGCCTGTCAGATTTTATGTCTCCAGTTGAATACCACTAAAATTTTGGTTGAACTTAAAAAAAACCAATCCAAAGGCGTAGAAATTAAAGCACAATATTTTAAAGCCTCTTAAAGTATTTCCTTTCCTTTCAATTCTGTGGGTTTTATCTCCATCCATAAACTCAGGCAATATGTCTTTCAGTGCAGCCATTTACGGCTGCAATTGAGAATTGGCCAGTTGAATAATTTCCAGCGGACAAAAAAGAAATCAAAACAAAATACGAAATACGAAATAAAATAAAAGAAAGAGAGATATTTCGCATGGTCCAGTGTTTTGTTTATTAACTAATTAGCCCTAATGCTTAATGCTCCACATATTTTTCCTCTGAGATCTGCGAGTGCGTAAGCCTCTCAGCCAGCCATGATGACATGGCTGCTCCCATTTGGTTTTCCCGCCTGCCAATCTCTCGGATCTGGCTGATTTCTCAAGAATTGCGATGGCAAAAGCGAAAGTCTAGCAGCTCTCAGCTCTACCATTAGCGTTCTAATAGACACGTCACTCTCTGAAGTTCAAGGCCGCGCTCGAAGAGTGGCGAATTGAAATTAATTACATCGAACGTGCCTCGAGTTCTCGGGGCGTTGTTTCACTGCTCCATTAATGACTTGGGGCCGGGATCTGTCTTAGATTAGCAGTTCGTTTAATTCACACACGAGTTGATTGAGTAATTTTGTGCGACTCTAATTAGAGGAGGGGTTTCTTTGGGGCTTGTTAGGAGGTTTGTTAAGTTAATTTCATTATAATATCATTTAATAAGTATTTATTTAATATGAAATGAGTAGAATTTATATTTAAAATATTTTTAAAGTAGATTTTGTAGTCAGAAATATTGAAAGTCATCTTAAGATATATTTAATCTAGCATTTATTTATTATTTTGATATAAAAATGATTTTTTTTCGGCTTTCTATGATGTTCCTTTAGTTAACTTCAATATATTATAATTTAAAAAATATTTATTTAACGTAAAATATTTTAAAGACTCCCGAAATTGAGTAGAATTCACATTTTAAATAATTTGTAAAGAAAATACCTCTCTTTTATAAGCCAAAAATATTGAAAATCATCTAAAGATCGATGTAATCTTTCCTTTATGTATTATTATAATATTAAATAAATTATATTGAAGTAATTTATATATTTAAACCATTTATTTATTGTTTATTATCTGCATAACAAAAGGAAATGTTTTTTATTTTAAAATTCAATATTCCCAAGAGCACCCCCACTTCGGTTTATTTTTCCCCTTGATAATCCATTCCCCTTGGAATCTTTTGGGAGTTAATTGGCTCATATTAGCTCCGTGTGCTTAAAGTTATTTAATAGATGATTAAAGACCTCAAACAACTGACATCACCAGCCAGCATCCACCGGCAGACAGGCTCTATCGCACACCCACAATTAGCGGGCAGTCGACTCGAAAACCGTTGGGATTAATTCATCGCACATTCACATCGTCATAAAAATTATAACCATCGTTTACGCAGAGCCAACAATGGCTAGGTATTAGACCATAAAGCCCAGCTCCAGCTCCAGAGCTCCAAAGCCGGAACTTGTCCGCCCGATGATTTGTAAGTTTGGGCCGTACTTTTGGATTGTTTTTCGTGGCTATCAAGATCAGATCGGATCGGATCAGGTCGCTGTTGGGAGTTACGTGCTGCATTTGCGGGGTTTTCGTCGCGGAAGTGACTGTGAACTTGACATTGAGGGGGCGTGCCCCCGGGGTCCAAAGAAATGCAAATTTTCAGACCATTCTCACATTAAAAAGTGAGAGATTGGCAGCGGAAGGAAGTGGAAATCGGCAATGATTTTTAGGCAGTTACTAATCGGTTTGGGAAGTTGTGAAGTGTAAAAATTAAGCTAAGAAAGAGTGAGAATTATTGTATTTATTTGTATATAATATTTTTGTCTATTTGCTCTGGGCTTTTTATACCCTTGCAGAGGGTATTATAATTTTGCCATGATATTTGCAACGCAGTGAAGGAGGCATCTCAGACCCCATAAAGTATATATATTCTTGATCAGCATCACCAGCCGAGTCGATCTAGCCATGTCCGTCTGTCTGTCTGTCCGTCTGTCTGTCTGTCTGTCCGTCTGTCTGTCCGTCTGTCTGTCTGTCTGTCGGTTTCTACGCGAACTAGTCTCTCAGTTTTGAGCTATCGGGCTGAAATTTTCAGCATAGTCTTATTTCTTTAGCACGCAGTATATATGTCGGAACGGCCGAAATCGGACCACTATATCCTATAGCTGCCATAGGAATGATGGCGAAATTAATGTACAAAAATTTTAATTTCTCTGTTTTTCAACGAATTTCTATAAATTTCGAGATATAGTCGTTTTAATAGTTCTAGAATTACGGTTTTAATTTCATTAAGATCGGACAACTATATCATATAGCTGCCATAGAAGGGATCGGTCGATTTATATGAAAATGTAAATTCTACATGTAAAATGTAAAATTTACAAAATTTACATAATTTGACATTTTTTTACATTACCAAATTGGATCGATTTTCAATGATCCAATTGCTGACTGGTTTACCGAAGTTAGCTTTCTTTCTCGTTATAAATAAAATAATATATTACATGTATTTTAAATAATAAGAAATATAAACTAACATTTTATTTGCATTTTTAAGGTCTTGCAACGTCACAAAACGGACGCTAGTTGATTTAAATTCTTGATATAATTACTCATTTCGTATTGCCTGTCATCGTTAAAGCAAACTAAGTCTAGGAAGAGCAATAAATGGGTTTAATAATTTGATAACACATTTTTATGACTCGCCATAAAGCCATAAAGTTGGAGCTCTGTTTTTCGATCCAATTTTTGAAGATTTGATCCCGTTTATATTTACTTAGATGCCAAAGGGCTTTATATCTGTATTGCAATATGCAGACTAATTTTCGGCAAGCAACAAATTTGCGCCCCTCTCACTCGTACAAAGCTGAGAGCGTTAAGATATAAGATTCTAATGATTTTGCTTCTACGATAAGACTAATTAATGTTATCTTAACAAGTCTAGTTATGGTGTTAAATTAATTATGTATTTGATCAACTATCACTTGGTTTTTCAAGGTTAAGTTACAGTTTTTCAGCTCAGATTTATATAAATTTAATCAGATTGTTACATTATTTAATTCCAGAATTAAAGATATGTACATACATTAACGCACCTTGACTTTAAAATATTAAAAAAAAAACTTTATAGAGATTGCCTAACCACTAAGAAAAATATTTTAAATTGTAAAAATCCATTTAATTAATATGCTCTCGTTAGGAGTGAACCGATTCAAAGGTAACCCCATGGTGGCAACTTGGAATTTAAAGCAATAAATAATAACATTAGATCCGAAATGATCTTGTTCGGTCTTCGCGTAATTCAATTGAAATCAATTGCAATGCCTCCGCTTACAAATTACCAATCCACGCCAACCTCAAACATCAAGTGGCAACAAAGCAAATGGAAATGGACAATTGGACAGAAAAAAACCCAAAGAGACGAGAGCCAAGAGCCAAAAGCAAGCAAGCCAAATCCGCTTTTGTCCAATTGTTGCGCACTTGAAGCATGAAGCGTGCCCATGGAGCGGGCACTATGTGGCACCTGACGGCATGGGATTGCTGGGACGGATGAACTCCTCCGCCACGGACCGGCCAATTGGGCATGGCTGGCTGCATTAGCGGCCCCCTTGGAACGCCACAAAAGAAATGCTGACTCGGATGGGGTGGGAGATGGGGCTAACACCCCGATTCAGGCTGATATTCGGGGCTAGCGGGCTCATTAATTTCAGTTCAAGGCATCGACGCCGTATTTTTTTTCTTACTTATTTTAATCTTTACGCAAACTCGCTCGTTCCGTTGCCGATTTGTAACAATAAAAGTTGTGAAGAGAGAAAAAAGCAACTACTAAAACTAAATTCGCAATTTTGTTACAATTTCAATTGTGTGCAGTTGAGGTCCGAAGGCAAGACCTACCCTCCGCGGACACTCCCAGGCCAACTATTAATTATCACAATTCAGCAACAGAGTCTGTTTGTTTGTTTTTTTTTCGGGGTCCGAGCGCCGCCCTATAATTACCCGAGCGGCTCGCTTTAATTGCCACAGATTTATTAAATGGGTCAGTCGCAGTGGGTTTTTCTTGTTTTCGGGTCTCGTTGCTGCTGTGAACTTGAAAATTAAAATTGTTTCGCCGCTGACCATTGGCGTACAATGCAAGGGTATGCCGAGATCATGACTCTGTACTTAACTGGGCGAGTTTGGTGTTTTTTATAATTAAAGTGGGAGAGTTTTTTTTGTATTTTTTAATTCAATTTAAGTGGGAGAGTTCTGACCAAAACACAAACCTTTTTCAGCTCTCTTTGATTGTACTCTTATACTTATAAGTATTAGCTCAAGGTCGCCTTATCAAGGAAAGCTAAAAATTGGCAACATGAAGAGAAAGAATTTCCGATTAATTGGGTGACTTACCCCCGGATTTTGAAGTGTTCCCGCGGACCTTTACCTGCCACTTGATTTCTTATGAATCATATATTTCTTAGCACCTTTAATGGGGTTGCTATAAACTTGTAGAAAAGCCTGATTTTTAATTGAATTTTAATTAGAAGAACTTGTCTCGTAATTTGGGAACTTAATAGGTTGGAGTTTAGGCAACAGTTTTTACAATTTAAATGTTTTTTTAATTTAAGAGTAATTTTAACAAATAAGAGTATTCTATAATCACTTCTCCTTGCTTTTTCTTTTCTATTTTTGTCCGATAAAGTGTAATCGCCACTCGACGGATACCGATTAGAGGCATTGCTGTTTTTATCATCTCAAAGCACCATAAATGCGAGTAGACTCCAAGTCGCTGGCCAGTTTCAGTTGGATTTTTATGACCATCCGAAATGCCAGTAGCGCTATCAATTGCCCTGGTTTTTCTGGGTCTGACGCTCTGCGTCTTCCTCAAGGTAAGTTTAGAGCACAAGGAGAGGCACTTGTCTTAGCCTAATATATGTTATTCCCCCCACAGATTGCCCAGATGTCAGCAAGGAGGTATAGAAGTAAGTATAAAAGGATTGATTAGATAGGAATAATCAGCCATCGACTTGGGTTCGCTCAGTTGCCAGAAAATACTGGCCACGGGCGGAGTGCTGCAATCATGGTCGTGGAATGGGTTGGAATGGGCATAATGGCGGCTGTATATTTAATGGGCGTGATCGTGAGTAGCTATCACCAGACTCTGACACTCGGAAGTAAGGTCTAGGCCCTAATACAGTTCCCTAATACAGTTCATAGTAAAAATCCACTGGAAGAAGGAGAATCCCAGAGTTGGGCCATCGGAGAGCCGGGCCATCGTCCTCGACACAAGTAATGGTGAGCCAGAATATTAAAATTAGGGCCTTAGGCGGGGAAAACCTAAAACTTTATTACAAAAGTTCGAGTTCTTTAAAAGATTTCTCTGAGATCCCTAGGAGTAAGCGATTCTTGGTTGAGGCATTCCTCTGCATTTAAGTTTACGAGCCCCGATAAAACCGCCGATAAGATATGTATAGGCATACAGGCTCAAAAATAGCCATCAACTTGGTGCTAGTTGTCTTGAAGTACTTGCCCCAGCCGGATCATTGCAATCATGGGAGTTGTATTTAGTATTTTTGCTGTTTTGGGGGTCGTTGTCTTCGCTACAGTGTGTGTGAGTTTCTATGGTTGAACCCTATGAAGAAATAAGCCCTACAGAATTTCCCTTCTATACAAATAGTTAGCTTCAAAATTCTACAAAATGTACAAGGACCGGCAAGGATCGATCGTGGTCCAGACGACCACCATTGAACCCCCTATCGGTGAGTAAAGTTCCCCCAATATGGTCTTTAAGTTTAAGGTTTATACTTTAAAGTCTTCTTTCCGTTATCATTACTGACAGAATGGCTTCTTTTTTGCCTGATTTTTGATAGAAATAGAAAAAAAGAGTCGATAAGATATGCAAAATCAGCAATCGATTCAGTGGTAGCTCCTCAATAGCCACCAGTTGTTTTTAAATACTTGCCACGTTCGGATCGGGTCAGCCATGGGAGCTGGTTTCGGTTCGTTTGCCCTGGTGGCGGTTATCATGTTTGGTTTGGCGTTCGTGAGTAGCTATAGTCGATCTCCACTTGGAATAAAGCTTTAAAGGATTTACTCTTCAGTTCATCGCAAATATTTATAGCAAGTCCAGAAGAATTGGCCGACCGAGATGGAGAACCACCACAGATCCCAGTAACGGTGAGAAAGATGCATTTTTCTATAGAATTGTTTTTCCCTCTCCTTGAATACCACCTCTTTTAATATAGAAAGGTATCCCAAGACATTGCATCATTTACTATATAAATATTTACTGACGACTTTTCCAAAAAGAAGGGCGATAAGATATCAATAATCGAGTCAATGGATTCAAAATCGTGAGCATTAGGCCGTCAGTTGACATGGTGTACTGGTCAGGGACGCATAGCAGTAGCCATGGGCCCGGGTGATGTTACTTACATTGTGTTTGCGGCAATGTTCATGTTTGCGAAAATGTTCTTGCTTATTCGCGTGAGTAGCTTTCTCCGAAACCAAATCGAAAGTGGTCGCTAAAGGATTTTCTTACTTAAAACAGATCGTTAGGAGAGAGCGGCCTTGGGCACAGGTAATGGTTGCAGCTGAAATTGGTAGGATGGGATTAAAACATCTGGAATAATCGGTTATCGGCTCATTGACTAAATATTCCTTATCTTATCTTCATCATATTGAAGAAAGAATTGCGATCGAATCGGAAACGGATGTAATTAACATAAAAGATTACGATACGATTTTATAGAGATGATCCCATTTTTCTTTAGAATTATTCTTCCCTTTCCTTGAATACTACCTCTTCCTATATAGAAAGGTTATCCAAAATATTGCGTCTATGTCCTACTAGATTATTTACGACTATTCCAACAAAAGGGCGATAAGATATCAATAATCGAGCCAATGGATCCAGAATCATGAGCGTTGGGCAGTCAGTTGACATAGTGTACTGGTCAGGGACGCATAGCAGCAGCCATGAGCCTGGGTTTAAATGTTACTTTGATTGTGTTTGCGGCGGCATTTGGCGTCTTCCTTATTTTCGTGAGTAGCTTTCTCAAAAACCAAATCAAAAGTGGTCGCTTAAGGATATTCTTACCCCGAACAGATCGTGAGGAATACTTTTAAGAATCAGGAGAGAGCGGCATTGGGCACAGGTAATGGTTCAAGCTGAATTTGGTAGGATGGTATTGATACATTTAGAATAATCGCTTATATTGTAAAGTTTCGTTCATTGATGAAATATTCCTTATCTTATCTTCATCATATTAAAGAGAGAATCGCAATCAAATCGGAAACAGATGACATTAATATAATGAATTCAGTATCCGTTTAGAACTTCGTCTTCTCCTATTCTATATATTTTATCAACAACATTATAGGCTCGTTTTAAACGCTCTTTCTAAGTTTAGTTTTCTTTAGAATAGTTATTTCATTTCCTTGAATACTCACTCCGCTTCCAAGATCAAAAAGTTCCCCCAAACATTGCATAGATGTCCTACAATTTAATTTACGACTATTGCCAAAAAAAGCGATAAGATATGGATAATCGAGGCAAAATAATTCCAAAATTGTGAGCTTTAGGTCAGTTGACATGGAATACTGGTCTGGGACGCATAGCACTAGCCATGGGCCTGGGATATAGTTTGATTGTGTTTGCGGTGATATTCGGCATCATGATCCTGTTCGTGAGTAGCTTTTTCCGTAACCAAAACGAGAGTTGGTGATAAAGGATATTCTTACGTCAAAACAGATCATGATGAATGCCTTTAAGAAGTTCAGGATGAATCAGGAGAGAGCGGCCATCGGCAGAGGTAATAATGTAGCTGGATTTGGTAGGATGGTATTAATACATCTAGACTCAAGAAGAATCTGTTATATTGTAAAGGTTCTTTCGTTGAAGAAATATTCCTTATCTTATCTAAGTCAGACTTTCAACAATTAGTCATCATATTGAAGAAAGAATTGCAACAAAATATCGAATCGGAAACGGATGTCATAAATATATTAACTTTTGTATCAATTTAGAACTTCCGTAAACTGAAGATGTAATCTACCTGGGGGTCTACAAGAATTTCTACAAAAGAGTCTAAAACAAGGAATACTTCAACTTTCTCTCTTCTCTCCTTTCTTTTATAAAATTTTATCTTCAATTGCCACTTCGGTAGACGTTCGTGCCTAAAAGCCGAAGAAAAAGCAACAGAAGCCGAGGGTACTTCCGAAGAGAGGGATTCTATAAAGAGTACTCTCTCTCTCTTTTGGGTAGTTCTTTGAATGAAAGAATCGGAGCGTATATATGTTTTGATAATATTCTGTATTGTTTTGTTTTGATGACTTCAGTAATTCTCATATCTGGGATCAGAAATATCTATAATTTAATATATTACTCGTAAAACCTTGTGAGTTTGCAATTTATAGGATCAGACTGGCAAACATCATATGCTCGTTTTCAACGCCTTATTATAAATAGTCCTCATTTTTTTTTAGAATATTTCTTCCATTTCCTTGAACACTGACTACGCTTCCAAGATCAAAAAGTTTCCCCAAGAATTGCATAGATGTCCTTTAAGAGAATTTACGACTATAGCCAAAAAAAGGCGATAAGATATGGATAATCGAGGCAGGCCAATTCTAAAATCGTGAGCTTTAGGCATTCAGTTGACATGGAATACTGGTCAGGGACGTACAGCAGTAGCCATGGGTATGGGATATAGTCTGATTGTGTTTGCGGTGATATTCGTCATCATCATCATGCGGATCTTGATGAACTCCTTTAAGAGGTACTGGATGAATCAGGAGAGAGCGGCCATCGGCAGAGGTAATAGTTGAAGCTGGATTTGGTTGGATGGTATTGATACATCTAGAATTTAGATTGTAGAATAATCTGTTATATTGTAAAGGTTGTACCATTGATGAAATATTCCTTATCTTATCTTCATCATATTGAAGAAAGAGTTGCTATAAACAATCGAATCGGAAACCGATGTCATAAGTATAATGAATTTAGTATCCATTTAGAAATCCCTTAGTTCTACAAGAATCTCTACAAAAGAGTCTAAAATAAGGAATGCTTTAACTTGCTCTCTCTTCTTCTCTTATTCTATATAATATTTTATCTTCAGTGGCCACTTCGGTAGACGTTCGAGTCTAAAAGCCGAAAGAAACGCACAAAACAGAGGGTACTTCCGAAGAGAGGGATTCTATAGAGAGTACTCTCTCTCTGGTAGTGCTTTCCACTGACACATTCGGAGCGTATATATATTTTGATAATATTCTGTATTGTTTTGTTTTGATGACTTAAGGAATTCCCATATCTGGGTACTTTACTTTGTCCAGAAACAATGATCATGTAAATGCTCGCAAGGCTCCAGGTGCTCTGTGTGGTCAGCTCTGCTTTATTCGAATTTATGGCTACGATATATAAGAGTATAAGAAGTATAAGAGCATTGCCTGGTTTGGTTTTCACACCAATTTTGCTTATATATTTTTGACCGATAAGGTTAAATCGGCACTTGACGGAGACCGATTAAGGTACAGCCGCTGCCAGCAATCAGGCATTGCCGTGTTTATCATCTTGGAGAGCCATGAAGGCGGCTGGCTTTTGGTAAATCGACTTTTAGTCGGATTTCCAATCACAACCGAAATAATGGCCGTAGCTCTGTATATCGCTTTGGTCTTCCTGGGTCTGGGCCTCTGCCTCCTCATAAAGGTGAGTCCTCAAGATTGGAGGAGGCTAACTTGCTAACAAAAATGCTTCCCCAAAAGATTGCCCAGATGTCCGCGAGGAGGTCCAACAGCCGCAGTAAGTGTGTGTTTTGATTCAGAAATTGTTCAGTTTTTCGTACTACGAGGGCTCTTGCTAAAAAGGGGTGATAAGATATGGGATAATAACCAATCGGCGAGTCAGCGGCTCCGAAATAGCCATCGACAGAGGGCGATAGCCAGTCAGTTGTCATGAAATACTAGTCCCGCTCGGATTGTTCGTAGTCATGGGTGCGGAAATGAGTTCCTTTTCCATTGTGGTGCTAATCATCTTTATGATCATGGTTGTGAGTAGGCTGAACCTAGATGGGAAACAGGCTTTTAAGGATTATCTCTCCCTCTCCCTAGTTTATTGTGACTTCCTACAATAAGGCCAAGAGAGCTGGCCGAGAGCGAGAAAACAGAGCCCGGGCCCGGGCGGAGAGAAGAGCTAGAGAAAGAACCACACGTAATGGTGAGATGCAACTATAAAATCCTCAAATAAGGGCTTATACTAGTTCGTAACTGGCAGCACATGCCTCTAGCTTTATGGCCCTATGCTATAATTAGCTCTGATTTGCTTATCAGATAACTAAGAGTAACTCATTACCCAAGCCCTGACGTGATGCAACTCGGACTTTATCTTTGTTTATCGGGGTGTTATCTCCCAGTTAGTAGAATGCTTTATTTTCGTATTCCCGTGGGGCTTCGCTCATTTGTAATCCCACATCTCCCATTAACGGTTAGCCATGAGTTTCGTCGAGTGCTATTACTTTATATCCTTTATCCTGATCTTCCTCATCCTGATACGGGTGAGTTTGGGGCCTTAAAGCTCTCCTAAAATCAAAGGTTAATGGATTTCCTATCCCCCAAGGCCTATGTCTGTCCCAACCACAAGTGGAAATGCCTTTGCTGCGTGGGCTACACGGAATCGGGTGAGTTTCTTTGATCGAGTAACTCCGCTTTAGCACTCAGCCCTTAAATCGTTTTTCCGCCTGTCCAAAATTAGTATGTCGAATAGATCTAAAGCCTTGAAATCGAAATCTTGAGCAAGAGTCAGAAATTAGAGAAGAGACGCTGCCAATGTACGGGAAGTTCTGGTTTCTGGGCCTGATCGTGCTGATCGTGGTATCGCTGGTTGCGCGGGTAGGTTCCTTTCAGTTTGCTGATCTATAGCCCTAACCCTTTCCACCCAAGGAGGTGTATTTGTACATCAAACTGAAGGTCGATGAGTGGAACTTGCGGGTCTACGCCCGCCTTGTGCGCCAAGAGATGATGTTGCGCCGGGCCATGGAGGGTAAGATCCAATCCAGAAAGCTGCAAAAGCTCCCTCCGATAAGATAATGCCTGTTGTTCCGTGGGGGTAAACAGAGGTATAAAAAAATAATGGCAACTTTTTAAGATATGAGCTTAATTGGCATTCTGCGTCGTACCCTGGCGAGGTACTGCCAGTTGAAGCTAATCCATTATAGACTCGATTACGTTTCTTTCTACTCTTAAAATGGATCTGTTTGATATATTTTACATATCTCTGTTGTGTTTCCTGGTGACTGTTGTGAGTTTTTGTAAAGGAAACTGAGTAAATCAGGAGTGTGTTCTTGAAAGGGGGTATATAGCTTTCCAAGTAATATCTTCCATTATGTCTTTAATCTTTTAACTTGAGTTAAAAGTTAACTACTTCCTGGTTAATCACTTTTATATAATTTCCAAGTTAACTTCTTGAGTACCCTTGATCAAAATGGTTTCCCTGATCTTCCCTTCAAGAGCTATATTCCTGATTTGCAAAAAGGTGACTTTCTTCTACCGACAGCTTTGCTACAAGAGCCGCAGAAACCTCAACTCCGGGGAGTACGAAGCCGAGAACTATGTTATGGAGGAGGGCACGTCCGGTTCGGGTTCGGGTCGCTCCGGGTCCCCAGGTGCATAAGTGCTTCTGTACGGTGTACGGTGTAATCTAGCGACTCTAATCGCAGACTGGTGTCCGTCGGGTGTGATAGGTGATAGGTGATAAGGGTGCTTGCTGTTCGATTTGGTTTGTTTGGTGATTAGGCGTTGCCTTTGCCATTTCAACGAAGCTTCTTGCGCGCGCCGAACGCTGGTAATTTTGTCTTGTCGGCCCTTGACTTTTGGCCTTAACTGATACGCGATACGTAATGCCCTATTACGCCGTCATGCTAATCGGTTGGTTCCTCATTTTTGCCATTATCTCGATTCTGATCCGAGTAAGTTGTAACCAAGAAACTCTTCAGACCCTTTCCTGATCGAAATTGAACTCTTTAGGCCTGTTGCCTCTGCGCCAGGCAGAAGGTTCCCCAACGAGGCCGTGGGCCAGGTCCTGGCTCGAATCCGTCGCCAAACCGCCAGCCAGGACGAGTCCTGCAGAGCTATAGAATCGATCCCTCGGGAGTCAGCTTGAACACAGGTGAGCAACCAGGTGTGAGTCAGCCGCGTTTTCCGATAAGGTTATCTGTAGCTTTGCTTATCGATATGCTCAGTGTTGGCCTGGCGAACCGCAAAGGGGCCACATTTAAATTGAATTTATGCAGATGCGTGGTCGCGGTCCGGGACATGTAATTATTATATAAATATTCCACAAAATGGGCGATCAGTACCGTTGGTGCGAGTTCGGTGTCCTGCTGCTCTTCTTCCTGCTGCTCCTCTACTTTTCTGTCAGTGTGAGTTAGTCACCCGTTAGTACTGATCCCTCGGGAGTCAATCCGGATATTTCCAGAGATGTTTGGTTGAGAAGCGCAGGCGACGGGCCAGATCGATGGTTAGTCCGCCGATGAGCCGATTCAGTGCCTCCTACCCATCGACGCCGGAAGTGAGTAGTCGCTTTAGCTGGAGAGCAGGTGAGCAGCTCAGGTGGTGTTCTCTCGGTCGAGGAAACTGCGTTTTCTTGGTTTTAAATTAATTGAAAATTGTGTTACTTGTTTTCATTTTCGCTTGCTATTTGATATTCCAAGAAAAACAACTCTAATTGTATGGAAATTGTTGTACAATGAGGAATATTGCCTTTATTTTCCTTTTATTTAACGTATGCGTGATATACGTATACGTAATATTATCGATCAGGGCTTAATTTGTTATAGATAACGTCAAGAATGTGACAACCCTCATAAGATAGCAAATAGGGCATTTAAAATTATAGAAAATAATTACGGAATGAACCTTTTTAAGACCACTTCACAGAATGAAATAATTATTTAATTTATTTATTTAAAGTTCATTTTACAGAATGATTTTAGGTATTTTGTTGAGTGTAATTAATTTCTTTGATGTAATAATGTGTAATCTAATCTCAGCCAGCCAGGCAATTGCCTATTCGTCATCATATAGAGGAAATAATTGTTCTGATATCAGGTATTACATATCCCAACGAAGCTCTAAAGAAAAGGGTAATCGAGAGTCTTCATAAACTTTATTTCTGATAAATAAGAACCTTCTGGCAACAAAGCAAATGATTGTGGAAAGTTTAAAGCTTAATTCTTGTACAATTTCTTTTATAAACCATTAGCACAACCATATTTTCTTGCATTTCTGTCCATTACTTTTAATATTTACATTCTTTTAGGTTTATTTCCCTTATAAAATCTAAATCCAAAGACCAGGAGCTGTTCTTCGCCAAAAAGCCGCCAAAAAGTAGGCAATATTTTCGGTTACGCTCTCTTATTAGAGTTTTTCTATTACAAAGCACATTCTTTGTTATCTTTAAATGGTTTTGACTTAAGTATATGATTTTTGATTCTATATATTAAATATATATTGGTGATTCTACCTCCCTCTAAACCCCTCCCACGTCTGGCTGGCCGGTGTCACGTGCCCGGCTGTGGCTTTAGGCAAAGGTGCAATTATGCGCATATCTGTCGGATACAGATACAGTTGCTGCCTCTCCGAATGGCATTAGAATGCCAGAGAGAGCGAGAGACAGAACGGTTTCGTATTCGTATCTTATCGTACACCATTCGCCGCTTGCTTATCACATGGCCCTTGACACACCTGTTCGCCGCTCCCGCTCCCGCTCCACTCTGCCAACAGCCGCCGATAAGTCTTGGCCAAAAGCTAACGGCGGGCGATGATGCGACAGTTGGCCTAAGGCCTCTTTATGGAGCGAATATCTTCTTGGTCGGAGCTCGCGTATCCACGTGGATCAGCTGGTCAGCCCAACATGTCGCACATACCGCCGTACCTGGTGTTCTTCTTCCTGGCCTTCGTCTCCTGCGCCATCACCTTCTGCTGTCTGCGGTTCTGCATTTGGGTTTGCTTCGAGGCCAGGGACACCAGGACGCGGCGGCGGCGCCTACGCAGACATGGTAGGTTAACTAGCCCTATTATCGAGCAAAAGTTATACGTATATATTAGATACTTGGCCAATCGGGCTGTCGCCTTGGCACAGATTAGATTAGTGGGAATTTCGCTCCGGAGAGGGTTCAGTTTTAGCTCGCCCCTCAAGTGATTCGATTGTGTTTGTGTTTTTTCTGGCGCGGCACCATGGACTACTTCATCCTCTACGTGGGGATGTTTTTCATCTTCTTCCTAATCATGCCCTGGCTTATTTCGCCCTGCAGGTAGGACTATATGTCCTGCTCCTCGCTTAACAGCCTCTGGATGTTAATTACTTGTCGGTTAATGTCCAAAATAATCGGTTATTATATCAAGTGGTTATCTATAGACACTTTTTAACGAAATTTATTAATATACAGCTCCGAACGAGCTCTTTCACTGGGTTTTATGTGTCCCAAAATGAGATTTTATTCAGTACTAATTAAGAATTGTTCATGATAAGTATTTTTAGTGGTTCTTTTCATATATTCTGTGATAATTAAATGCTTTACAATGACTGTAAATGAGAGGAAACCCCTAGATAACCAAAGTGTGAAGTAATTAAAAACCCAAGGTGTTAAGCGAGGGCTGCTGTAGTTCTTTCCGCCTATAACTTTTGTGTCTTCCTCCCGAAAGTTTGTACTCTGGATTATATTGAACAAGTGCTGTGGCACCAGTCCTCGGGGTGTCCTCCCAGATCCCCGTCAGCGACGGCGACGTCAGCGCCACCGACAGCCTCGGGTTGTGGCCATTGGTATGTACGACTTACATATATTTATTGATATGTTGTGGCCAAGTGTGGGTGGGTTTGATGATCAAGTGGGTTCTATAAATCCATAAACCTAGGCAAACACTCCAGTTTGTTTTGTGGACTCTCGGCGATAAGGCGTTCTTTTTGCTGGCAGATATTGCAAATCAGTTTTTAGGGGGTCAGTCTTCTAGAGAGCTTGTTGCAACATGGATGCGAGCCCACTGGTTACCTTCTTCGTTCTACTCCTAATTGGCTTTCTGGCCTATGCGGCGCTTCAGGTGATCCTCATATCAGAGCCCTAGCCTCGATTCCCTTTGTGGTAACCTTAGTCTTCCTTTGTTCCCCCAAAAGTTCGCTGTCATTTGGCTCCTGAGATGCTGCTGCTCGCGACGTCGAAACTCCATTGGTTTGTGTAAGTTGCACTCCCTCCGCCTGCCGCCTGGCTAATAGCTGGCGTCATATATATTGTATATCTGATATATGGAGCAACCTTTATGGGAATGGCCAACAAACATGGCGTACAATCTAATCTGGGGCGACTAATCAATTGCGTGCCAAATGGAAAACTATGGGCTATACTAGGACCCGGTAAGCGTCGTTGGTGGCTGTAGTTCGGCTTTGATTACCGCCCAAAATGCACGGATCGGAACCCACAATGAATTGGGAGAGTGGATTTGGCATTGAGGTAGCCATCTACTTGGCCCTGGTCTTCTTCTTTTTCTGCCTTCTCCCACTGGCCTGCTACTACATACGCGTGGAGAGCAAGACGCTGGGCAAGATCTGTCAGCCGCGATGTCGACGTCGCCAGGGAAATCGCCAGCACCAACAAAGTCAGCTCCAGTGGCGGCAATACCCCTTCGGAATTGGTAACGTGTGCCAAAAGCAAAACAAAAGTGGGCTGGGTGGCGAGCCGTGAGCCAGGGCCTTCTATCTAATCGTCCCGGGTTCGGTGGCGATTATTTTGGCCAAAAGCAGTCTTGGTCGCAGTCGCAAAATGGGTCTAACAGCTAATCTGAGCGTGGCGCTGGGCTTTATGTTTGCCATAGTCCTCGTCAGCCATCTGATATACGTAATTATCCCTTCGAGACGAGACCTTCGGCCGGAACAATGGCCCGCAATTGATTTATTTTCTATATCTATCCGTTCCGATAGCTGGCCAAGCGCGCTCACGACTCAAGGGCTCGGATCCGGCGACAGAGACAAGCTGGTACTGTGTGTTCCGCCGGAATTTGTCATTGCAAGTGGCTTATCGGCGTGACATTTCCAAAGTCAACTATCTTTACAACCCATTGGAAGTGTATTTCGGGCCTAGGAATTGTGATAAAGTGATCATTATTAAAATGCCGAGACTAATTTGTGTATTTCACAACAATGGGATGTCAATAGTCATGTAAACGAAAGTGAAAGTTGGTTTATAATTAACCTTAAAGTGACTGTTAAGCTTTTGATTGCTTACCAAAAATCCTTTTCTTGAAGCTGTCAATGTTATAATTTAATTTGACCACGTTTCAATTATTTAACCTACGGTTAATATTATTTTTATTAACATCATATTTTGTTTTCAAATCAAAGTGGACCAAATGCCCAAGAAATTCAGTACCAAAAGTGACACGTAATATTTGGTTTGTTAATACCACGTCTCAATTCTGTAACCTCCGGTTAAAGTGTTTTCAATGGACTTAAAGGACACGTAATTTTTGGTTTGCTAATACCACGTTTCTATTTTTTAACCTTCAAATTAATTGTTTTTAATCAATTTAAATGCACATAATTTTTTGTTTGTTAACCTCCGGTTAAATTGATTCCTATGGATTTTAATGGAAAAGAAAGTTATTACTAGGTTTCATTAAATTGTAATGTAAACTTAAGACAACTATACGTTTTTTTTTAACCTTAATATATATTTTCATGGTGACTTACACATTGGTTTGTAAATATTTTTAATATTTATCACTTTAACACATATTTAGTAGGAAGAGGGTTTATTAAACTGTTATGAAAAAATTCTGCAAAATCAAGGGAACAAACTGGGAAGACCCTTACGGTCTTATATTTTTCTTTTTCTGTATATTTCCCTTCCTAAACTAACCTCTTCCCCCTTGATATCTTACAGACCGGCAGGGTAATGTCTTCAGCGCAGAGGAGCGGCCGAGCAACCGCTATGGCGACATATTCTTCATCGAGCCCGGCAGTGAGGAGGCCAACCGCATTCGGGATCAGCTGGAGAAGGATGAAAAGGATCTGCCCAGCTATGACGAGGTGATGCGCATGTGCAACCTGACCACGCCCACCGCAGCCGCCGCGGGGGCGCCAGTCACAGTGCCACAGTCGCCGCTAGGTGAACCCGCCGCTCCCATTGGGATTGCGGCGCTGCCAGCTCCCCCGTACTCGGAGACAGATCCGCATGCTTCCGGATCGGCCACAGTGATCACCATGGAGCCCACCGAGCCATCCACATCGCGAGCCGCCCAGACCCCATCCAGCCCTGCCTCTGCGGCAGCGGCAGCACCAGCTCCATCCATCACGATGGCAGTTTGAGGCCGTGCGAGAGACGGAACTGAAGCATTTGCCGTGCCACTCTTCTGGGCCACACAGACGCCAGTTTGTGTGCGCTTTCCCTACAGAAATGAACTTGTGTGATCTTATTGAGTACATACCTAGTTAAGGGCTAGAGATTAAGTGTGAGAGCTATTGTAAATACATATTTATAGAATCTAGGTTTTGAAAATTAAAGTGAGTGAGTTAATAGAAATATAAATTTGGCTTTGAAATTATTGTGGAGGCTATTGAAATGAAACTGAATGTGGGGTAAGGGCTTATCAGAATTCAAATCGTAAAGGTGACTAATAATTCTATTTTTGATTGAAGCATTTCCAGACTGTTCATTATTATTTATAACATAACTGATAAAACAACATGCCTACATACACGTATGTTCAAATTTACAACGACGATAACACAGTCGATAGATGTTTATCGGTTTCAGTGTTACCATGTCTCGCCCTTTTTATAGCGTTAACATTTTTTTAAATAAATGAATTTGTTTTATTTAAGCTGATACCAAAAGGAGAATTATTAATAATAATTAAATAGAGCCAAGTACTAAAGGAGTAAAATTCGCGCTATTATCTCCTAGCAAATGTGAATCGATCGAAATCGATATATGCTTTTTGATTTCAGTGTTACAGTTTCTCGCTATTTTATAACGTTCACACTTACTTAAAGTTTTAAGCTACGTTATATTCCTTTTTTTAAGAATTTCCCAGATTATAATTATAATGCCTAATAATAAATTCTAATAAATGGCCAACATCTCATCTATAAGTAAAACAACACACACCAAATTTCCACACACTTAAACTGCATATGTATATTTGCTTTAGGCATAGAGTTTGACAAGATTTTTTAAGCTTACGGTAGACAAATTGTATTTATTGTTATAAGTTATCTATACGTGTGTGTATATATATATTCTTGTATTCATCTTGCTTGGAGAAGTCAACAAATATACAACTAAGCGAAGAGTGAATACCGAAGAAAAAACAATAAATTATAGGTGGACTTCAGCAAAACGTTGTAGACTATCACATAGATAAACGGTATTCGTAGAGGCTAAATCTATTTACAGAGCATACACTAGTTTAGATTATAATAAATAGTTGTACGTTAAATCGCAACCTAATATCCAACGGAAAAATGCACGAATGAGAAACACAAACAAGGGCGAGGGAGAATTGTGCAAGAGTTGTCCCTAAAGATTAAAGAACGATTCGAAACGAACTCGTGAACAGCCAAGTTTTAGATTGCATTGCAATGAGCAACATTCAAAGTGTGTGTAGAAGCGCGATTTTTACAAAAAAGCCTCCTCCCTACTTTACTGGCTGTTGCTAATCAGAGACTCCTGCTGTTCGTCATCGTTGACTCTGGGGGAAAAAGGAAGCTTATTGCAGGGCAAACGATTATTTTTTTAGAATTAGCGACTCACCTTACTATACTCGGCTTATGGCAACGGCAGACTTTTCTGTAAATGATTCTGAAGAGCTTCATTAGCGGATCGGAGTCATCATTTCGCATCAGCAGGAGACGAAAACCAAGGCTATGAATATCGGAATCGAGCCCATGTAGAACATCGGCGAATAAGGCTTGTTCTTGAGCAGAACATCGAACATGATGGCCAGCGGAATCTGCAGCGACATGGCCAGCGTGCCGATCAGCGAGGAGGTTAGAAAGCAACCCCACAGCCACAGGGCTTCAGCCAGCACAGTGCCAATTAGGCCGTTCAGGAATAGCAGGGCGAACTGACCCTGGCTGGGCAGCTCAAAGGTTTCGATCTTGGTGAAGTGGAGAATGAAGAAGATCGGCCACAGAAGCAACAGATTCCAAAGCCCCACAAAGCCTGAAAGAAACAGAAAAGATAAGCAACGAATCAGGCCCAAAATAAATGGTTTAACTCACCGAAGAACAAAGGTATATCGACCTTTTCCTCCGTATCGCTTTTTCGCTTCACGAACACCAGATAGGCGGCGTAGAAGAACGCACTGAACAGGGCCAGGAGGACGCCTCTCGTCATCTTCGTGTCGTGCAGATCGTTCATGGTGATGGCCACCACGCCGCCAATGTTCAGGGCAACGGCAATCACTTTGGTGATGGTCAGCTTGTCCCCCGTTGCCGAGGGAAACACAGCCGCCAGGCAGATGATGAAGAACGACGACGTCGAGCTGACGAGCGTTATCATGGCCGCCTCGTCCATTTCCAGGGCCAACTGGAAGAAGTAGTTGGCCACAAACCAGAGCAGGCAGAACAGCAGCGCCGTCTTGGCCGTTTTGTGGTGGGTCTTCTGTCGCCGAATCCGCAGACTGGCGGCATAGGAGAGCCTGGCCATCAAGGCATCGGTGGCCTCGTGGGCGGACATCTCCCTGACCTCGGCCATCTTGCTGAAGCGTACGCTGCGCACACTGGAGTCATCGCTCTCGCTGCCGGACAGAGAATTGGTGCTGCCATTGGCGTTGGCTGCGGCCACCAAGTGGGGCGATCTGATGGGCACGTAGGTGGGGTCGCCCTGGGGAAGTAGAGGTTTATGACTAAATTATATTCTGGCTGAAATTTGGGCCTGTTAAGAGTTGGCATACCAAAACAGCCTGGTTGGAGTAGTAGTTCTCGTCGTCAGCATTCTGCTCCATCATCTGGGGAAAAAAAATAGAGTTACTCTTGTATTTTAGCTAGTATATGGAGTTCCCTACCGCATAGTTTCCATTCTGACGCTCGCAGGACTCCTTCCAGGGCGCCAGTATGCCTATAACCAGCAAATAAATGCTGAACATGGAAGTTTTGAAGTAAGTGCAGAAGAAAGGCTTGTCGAACTTGGCCTCGCTGTACAGAAACTGTGGGGTAGAAAGAATACCTTTAATTATTTCCTCCAGAGGCTTAAATCGAAGAACTCCTCACCTTTGTCAGCTCGCTGGAGGAGACCCAGACCACATCGACTAGTATCAGTATTGCTATGCCCAGCAGCAGCTTCTGGCCGCGACCTAGCATGATGCTCCCCTGTATGTACTCGAGGGATTTGCAAGAGATTTCTGTTTATTTTCCGGCTGGACTGACTAACGCCTGGTGGCTATCTGAAGGCAAATGACTATTTACGCTTGTGCCGCCAGCGTTTCAGTTTCATTTTGGCGACGTTTGCCGGCTGGCTCTTTTGGAAATGATAAAGTTTTGGGCAGATTTAATGCTGGTTTTCCTGAAAATGAAAAATACGAAAAATCAGAAAAAGTGGAAAGAGTTAAAGTTCAGAGGGGGGCTGACGGCCAGAAACTGCATTTATTGATTTTGTGTTCGTTCGAGTGGGTGCGGCATTGTCCGAGGCGCGAATTACTACTTAGCACGTTCCCTGGGCTTGAATGGGTTTTGAAAATCAGTTTATATTTGATTATCGAAGTCATTGCTTAATTAGCGTCTGATAAACCCGAGATCTCAATCCAATTACAGACTCCTGCCAGATGGCACCGATTATAAACGAAATTAGCAAGATTCACGGGGGACTGACTGATAAGATACCGCGAGCTTCCCAATATTAATTCGGTTGGCAAATACAAAAAATATAAATAAAGCGTATTTTTGGGGGGCGGAGGCGGTGGCAGGCGGTAGGAGGTTGTTGATAACAATTCAACGCGAACAAAAACAAAATCAATAAACGCAGTAACGAGATACGGCTCCCAATTCTGAGAACAGCAACAAGTTTTAGCACTATATTCCGATATTGGAATTAATTTGGCTATTGTCACGCTTGGCTAATTTATTCCGTTTTTTACCATATATTTTTCCCTTTCCCAGAGGGAACTTGTTTTTGTATCGCCTTTGTCGCAGCTGTTTTGATTGCCTTTAACTCGGGGTAATTACATTCGCTTAATTCTCTCAGATTCACCCTTAATAAATGTGTTAATCTTTTGATTTAGCTCTTGGTTGGCTTATGAAAGTCGGTGCTTTATAATACTGATTTTGATTATAATTTTTTTGGATCCGCACACAGCTGGATGGTGCAGTGCTGCCAACTTAGCTATTTTTCCACTAGATCTAACGTTTATCGATTGACAAGTGCGAATTTAATAGGAAAATAGCGGCTTAATTTAAAAAAATGAAAGGTAGGCTTCAGTCACATAAAAACAGTAATTGATTTATAATTTTAAAAGTGTCTGGGGAATTATAATTAATTTATCAGCCCAACAGGAGACAGGAACAGTGTTGGCTAACCCCAAAGTACCTGCGATTACAGCACGACCTATCGATACATTCTCATGAGTAATCATCGATAGCTTAATATTCGATACTTTTATTAATAAGCAATCACTAATATAGGCGCGCTTTCTAAAAAACGTTTGAACTCTTGCTCTTGCTGGTAATTTATCTGCGTTAGTATTTTGGCTTTTGCCAATCAACCTTTTTCGGCTACCTAATTTATGCAAACAATGCTGACAAATTACTCGTCTACGCGCGGCAATTATAATGTGGAATTATGCTGTCACGCCTGAAGGACGAAGGACACGCACACTCAAAAATGTTGCGGCCGCAAATGATATTCAAATACCGAGTTGATACTCGAGATTTGCGACGGAGACAAAGACGACATCGCCTACGGCGGAGGGACACAGCCAGGCAGGCAGCCGAAACGGACGGACGGACGGCTCAGTTTCACTTTCATCACTTCAAACCCGATTAAGCACCTCATTTTATGTGTTATTTATCTACTGATTGGATGGCGACGATACGGGCGGGAGGAGCCCTCCAGCTGATGAGGAGGTGAATGTGGGTGTGGGGGGTGGTGGTGGTGGTGTCTAGTCCATTGCCTTTGTTATTTTCCACTCGGCGGGGTGTTCGCTTACGCTTTCGCTTTCGCCTCGTCTCGCCTATTAAAGGACGACAAAAATACGCGTATAAATGCCACATAAAACAATACAAAGAATAATAGGCTACCATTTTTCACCACCCCGCCACAGTGGGCCACGCCCACTTTTTGGGAGTCTGTCAGGCAGCCACTCAGTCGGCGACACCTGTCAAGCTGCCTCCTTCGCTGCTTGGCTCCTTTGGGCTGCCTGCCGCGGGCCTCGCTATGACGCAGGAACCAGGCAGGGAACCAGGACCTCCCTCGAGAAAATAATATTATGTCGACCCATTGAGACGAGCATGATGTAATTTTCTTTTCCGTTAAGTTTCATTTCACAAACACACAAAGCCCACACGCGGCTGGGCAGGTGCAGCATTGGCAATTTGTAAATTTAGCAATTGTCAACTCCAGTGCCAGTGCTGCGTTGGCAGTGGCCCAGGCAAATGACATAATTGGGATTCAATTATATTGCCATATTACATAAGCCGATTACAGCGATGATAACAAAGCATTAAACTCATTAGGCGGCCACTCCAACGAATCAAACAGAGACTGCCGAGAGCGGGCCGGCGGACGGAACGGAACGGCAGCTGGCGGAGGCCAGGCCCATTTACTTATAAATGGAGAAAATTGTTTCAATTTTTTTTATTAAAGATTAACCACCTTTAAATAGTAGGATTTTTTTATTGGGAAGATTAACCACCTTTAAATAGTAGAAAAGCTACCGACTATGACATACCCGGTACCAAAAGCATTGTGTGTAAAATTATAAGGCACTTGGACATGGTTTATTCACTTTGTCTAATTATGCTTCAATTCATGAATAAAATGTTGACAAATAAGACCAAATCTTGCTAGAAACAAGTTAAGCAACACTCAAAAAAGGCAAATGTTGCTAGGAACATGCTGAGAAACTGCTATAGGTGTTGCCAACACAAGCGTAGATGTTGCAGGAGCTCAGTATTAACAGAAACTTAATTGTGTAGTAACTGTATCATCCGATTTTACTCAAATTTTTAGAGCACGTCTGCACAAATGTATTCATTTACTTGGAGGAATTTTAATTGCTTAAAATAATTAGACCCATTCTCCTTAGGTATAAATTTCAGCTTTCATTTACTTGGTCACACCTTATTCCCCATTTTCGATCCCCAATAAAACGTTCCTCCTAGCCAAGTTCCCCCGTACAACGGACGACAAACAACGAAGGGAAATGGAAAAGGGAAAAGGGCAAGTCGAGAAAGACAATAAAGGCAAACAGAACATAAATTGAAGCAGGCCGCACCAAATATCAACAAAAGCTTGGCCAGTGGGTGGCAAACACGCCCGCAAACACACACAAGTTCACAAATGCGCCAGCTCAGAGAGGATAAAAAAAAAGAAAAAGGAAAAGAGAGAGCGCGAAATAAAACGATATCGCATATCAAGAAAAATCACAGCACCGACGACGAGGAAAACCCAAAATTAAATGTCCCCAGTGGACACACAAAAAATACGCAGGGTCGGCTCGTAGCTGGAATGAAAAATGATTGGCTTTTATGCTGTAGCGCATATTCGGTCTTTAACATAATATTTGTCATAAAATTAAGGGCTGCTGCTGCTGCTGCGGGCTGAGAGCGGCAAACATTGTCATAAAAAATTTGCTAAATGCCGGCACGCAGGGCAGGCAGCCGCCTCTTGGCCAAGGCACAAAAGTTCATGCAGTTCACAAATTGTTCGTTCGCTCGCACACACACAACACACCCACATATGCGCACATTTCCGGTTAAAATAATAATGCCACGGATTGTGGGGGGGAGGTTACTGAGGAAGGACGATAGCTACCAACAAAAGCAATAATTATGGCAAACGAGTTTGCCTTCGTCTTACGCCTTTTGTCGCCCATTTTCCTGCTTTGACATAAGCCTTAACCTACAAAGATGTAAGGGGGGAGCACAGCGCCCTCGTCCTTGCTTACTGTCACCCACCACCCCTCACACTCGCCAACAAAAACACAGAGCAGAGAGACGACGATGCCTTCGCTGTCATGTACAAGCAACAAAGCAATCGAAGCTGGCCCCCTCGCACCGCCGACTATTGTTGGCCGGCTACCAAGGGGTTGGGGATGAGTCCTTCACATCCTTTCATTCCCCCCCTCGATCTGTGTGTGTTTGTGTGCAGGAAATTTCGTTTTATGCGCGAGACAAATCGCACCTTATTATGTGAGGCAGGCATATGTATGTGGGTCCTGTGTGTGTCCTGTGTGTCCGTGGGCGATTGCGGGGCGTGTGTGCAGACATTCGGTGTTGGCGCTGTCGGTGTGTGCGCTTCGACTTTGCGACGAGCCATTATCCACACTCATGCACCCACGCTCTATCTATGGCTTTATCACCCAACAACAGCAGCAACAACACTCGCAGCAGACACAAACACAGCCGTAGGAATTTACATTTTACGTCCTGCATACGTACAGATATGCGAGTGTGAGTGAGTGATGGGTGTGTGGGTTTTGATGGTGTTGGGGATATTCCCAAAATGGTTGGACATCGAATGCGCTACTCTGCTTATCCGATTTGATCTATCGAATTATTTTTGGAAATACTGCAAGGTACTTAAAGATATTTATCATCACCCATAAATGAGGAAAGGCAGAGAGGGTCCTTACCAAGTGATTACAAGGATCCCTTTAATCCCTTTAGTTGTAAATTGCAATGTTCATGCTCCCCAAGCAAGCTACTCCCCTCAAAGAATTCCCCCTAGAGCTCCCCTTTATTTTATATTTTTATCACCACCTTTATTTTGCCACCCTAACCCATCGTGTGGGTTGCATTAACCTATTTGGGGCAACCGCGCTCTTCCGACTTCCGACCACTATCAGCCGAATATCCGCCTTGGCTTTTATTGCGCGCATTTGGCGGTATCTCCAGCGCCATCTCGAATTGCTGCCAGTTCGCAGCTCGTCGTCGCTCGCATAATTATCAGACAGAGCAGCGTTGCGTTGCGCCCACCATTTGTGGGTCAAGACGGACCAAACGCGTCTGAGTCCGATTTCGAATCTGAGTCACAGTCGTCGCATTCATCGCCATTATCGATAAATGCCGGGCATTAGTTTAGTTTCCCTTTTTGCCTTCCAGCGATTCCAAGAAGGCAGCGCAGACACCACGCCCGCTACAATAACAAAAACAGTAAATCAAGAGAGAGAGTGGGGGCGGCAGGAAAAGCAAGGAAGTAGCAGCAAAAAGCGGCTGTCGACTCCCTTGAAGCTCCTTTTTATACACACAATACAGTGGGACATCCTGAAATTAAACTGTCATCGGGGGATGATAAGGATCTTTTATGTTAGGGAACGAAGTATATCTATATACTGTAATTTAGCTCATGCAAGTAAAAAAAGTTATTAAAATTGACGCCCAACGATGTATGTTGTGTACTTAAAATATTGAACAAAGTTTTTTTTTAAGGCAAATTAAATAAAAAAATATAAAAACTAGCAGAAGAATTGAATAGTTCATATATCATGACTAAAAACCTCAAGTTTTAAGCATAAAGTTTCAAATATATAAAACAAATACCATTGGCGCCCAGCGTTGTATTATGTGTCCTTAAAATAATGAATGTAATTTTGTTTTAATAAGTAAAATATATCTTAAATTAGCTTAAGGGTTCTATAGATCATATTTAATATAAAAACTCCTCAAGTTTTAAGTTCAATGTCTTAAATAGTTAAAATAATAAAATTGGCGCCCAACAAGGGGTCACTTTTAGACGTTGGACTGTGTTTTTTGGCGGCATTGTTTGTGTTTGCTTTTGTTTTTGGTGGGTGGCAGTGGGTGTTGGGTGGTGGGTGTGTGCGAGGGGCCTCTCTGTGCATCCGCTCGCCGCGTGACTTGCCCGAGGGAATTGGGGGATGGCGGCGGTGGCGGTGGGGCCTGTCCTGCCGCTGTCTCCCTTTTTATCACATTGTTTGGCCGCTTTGTGCCTGCGCGAAATTTCATTCACAAAACTTGCCTCTGCCTCCGCCCCGCCGCTTCTCTCTCAGCTTGTGTGTGTGTGAGCGCTCCTTTCTGCGTTTGCTCTTCGTTGTGGTGCGTGTGCAAAACAGAAAAAAAAATAATATAAAGTAAAGTAAAATAAAATAAAATGAGCAGAGCGACTTGTGCGAAGGAGGCGGACTGCGCAAAATCCTTGCCGCGTCCTTTCGCTGCCCTGCCCGCCTCGCCCTGCCTCCGGTTTCGTTTCGATTCGTTTGCTTTCGTTTTGGTCAGGCGGCGTCCTTGTAACGCTTATATCTGAAATGCTGAGCGACGAAGCTACCTTGGCCCGCTCGCAAGCCGAAAACTCAAGCTCGCAAACTGGCAAACTGGCAAACTGGCAAAGTGGGAAATTGGTAAACTGAAACTGCGAAACTGAAACTGGGAAGCCAACACTGAAATTGAAGCGGATGCTTGATGCTGCCATGAGATGCGATGCGATGTGATGCGATGCGATTGGATGCTCAACTTACCAAACTGTCAGATGCGGCGACGATAACGAGTCTGATTCTGACTCGGGACTTAGAACTCGGGACTTGGGACTCGGAACTTCGGGACTTGGTACTCGGAACTCGGTACTTGGGTGCTGAATTCTATAACCCCGCCAATCGCACATTTGAACTGGCTTGGTAATGGAATTTCCCGGAACGCCAAGAGCATCGTCACTGCCATCGAATGCATTCGATAACTTTAATGTCCTGCCAAGCGAAAGGGTATTAATTGGTTTAATGCAAATGTATATTCATTAGAAGTAAATAATTCACTATAAATCATGCAAATTAGCTTTGTTTATAGGTATTTATATGCTTTAAGGTTTTTAAATTCTAATTGAGTTACAAATTCTTAAAGTAATTAGCAATGAATCAAAGTATTTTTTATTTTAACTTAAACTAAGGTCTTTAAACTGTGGTATTATTCGTTCTAAGGTCTAAGGTAAGAAAGATATTATTAATATTATATTGTATTAAATACCAAAATATACTATAAGTAAATATTTAACCAAATAAATACTGAATTACTGTCCTCTTTCTTTCTTCGCTTACTTTTAATAAAGGAATAGTGTCTTTTTCGAACTCGAGTCCTCGGAAGGGTATCCACAACTCTGCCACCCAAGCATAGCTCGGCTTCTTCTTTTTAGTTGTCGTTGTTATTATTATTTTCTTATTTGTGCAGGCATTTTTTGGTTTTGTTTTCCATTTTCTCAGTGCCTCTCCCATCCTGGCCAACACAGACCCACACACACATACGTTTGCTTGCCGCAAATTTTCTTGAGGGTTATTCCGTTTCTTATCAATTTCTGCACGCACACCGACATGTGCGTGGGTGTTCGTGCGTGCGTGGGTGTGTGAGTGTTTGTGTAGCAGTGTGTGTGGGCCCGCATAAGTTTGACACATTCATATCCATGCCACAAACACCAGCGAGCCATCTTCCATGTTCTCGACGACGATGTCCTGGCACTTTCACTCTCCTCGTGGAGAGATTCTTGGGTGGGTTCTGCGAGTCCTGAGTCCTTTGCCCGCTTGCTTGCCCTGTTCTGTTCTGTTGTCCTTGCATGTGTCACAGTTATTGATTGGAATGCGCATAAATTGAAGCAAACTGCTTTCCAAGCCAAATGATTTTCGCCTCGCCCGCTTTCCTTCCGCTTTGTTGTTCTAATTTTTCCTCTTTTCGATTTCGGTGTCGCCTCGCCTCGCCTCGGTTTGTTTTCCTTTCCCACTTCACTTGGTCACTTTCGGATCGGATGGGATCGGGTCGGGTTGGGGTGTGGCTATTGCCAGGACAGGCCTCCCCGTTTGATTTGTCGTGGCAGTTACTTAAGTTAATTACCAAAAAAGCAAACTTAATAATTCAAGTGCTGTCTCTCTGTCGTTCTCTCGTCGCTCGTCTCTCGTCCTGCCTCCTCTTTCATCTCGGAATGCCCAACCGCCAACTACTATTGAGTGAGTGGCTGTTCATCCGCCGAGTGTCTGTTTGAAGGTCGGCCCGGCCTTGGACACTCGTCTCAGCTGGACACCGGCGAGTGCTCGGGGTGAATATGCATCACCGGAATTGGTCATCAACAGGGTTAACATTGGCAGGACTCTATCCAAGTTTTATTTTTTGGCAAGTGCCTGGATCACACAAGAGAACCTAGAAACTAATAGGTGCTTTGTTATTTTAATTAGCTAAACATTTTATAAATAATTCATGGGATTAAAATCTTCCTATATTCCTATATTTTATTATCCGAAAACAATGAACAATAAATGATGGAATTTATTATTGAGTATTCCAAAAATACGAAATAAAATGTTTATACTTTTAGAGGTGTAAGATTTTATATATTTTTAGATTACAAAGCGATTTCTGTGGCTTCCGTGTATACAATTGTTTGAAGTTTAAGATCTTTGTTTGATGTTTAGGTCTATTATAAGGTCTTAGATTGGAACTACTTCTTTCTAGGTTATTTTATAGAAGGTTATAAAATGTCCTTGTATGTTTTATTTCTTAACTATAAAACTGCAAACTTAACAAATAGATTATTTACATCGAAATACTATTAAAAGAATGCACTGAAAGATTCTAGCTTCTCAACTCAATAGATAAAATATTGTAGCATACTTTTGGAAACAATTTTTATTGATTTGAAACGATTTCTGGGTTAGTCATTTATTTAAGTAATTAAGCTTTCTTTATTGTCCCAAAAAGTAAAGTACTTTACCCCATCTTATACATATATATATGACTACAAATTAAATAAATATTAAACCCCAAAATGAGGCTTAAAAGGTTAATTAAAATATCATAGCTCCTTAACTCATAAAAAAAAATTATAGCATACTTTTCCGAACAATTTTGACTGATTTAAGTAATTTAGCTTTCTTTAATGTCTCGAAAAGGACTCAAAAGGACTTGTGGAGACAATATTGAATTGCTATTATTGGGACAAGTTGTTCCCGTGAGCCATATTAATTGGCAGTCAGCCATTAGATTACCGCTAATTGCCAATCAAGTAGCTGCAGGGAACCGAAGCTGGGGGAGCTGCATTCCACATCCCACATCCCACAACCCGCATCCTGCATCCTGATCCCGAGGCACCTGGCAATTATCGCTCCCACTACGAGACTCCCGACTCCGCCTGCGACTCCCGGTGACTCCCAGTGACTTTGCCGTAAGCTGGCGAGGCGAAACTAAAACACGTCGAGTGGGATTAAACGACATTATAGGGTATTACACATTTAGGCCAAGTGAGACAAAGACAAAACGCCATAACGGAAGACAGAGACGGAGACCGAAAAGTAAAAGTAAGCGCAAAAAAAAGGAAAGATAGAAAAAAAAAGCGGGCAGAATGTGAGATAGATGAGTTGAGTCAAGTGCGGGGCCATTGAGTGACTCTCTTTCCTCGTCTCCTGCTCCCGCTCCCGCTCCTGTTCCTTCGCCTGTGCCCCTGCTCCGCTGGCTCTGTGATTAAGTGCCCTGCAGCAAGTAATTCTTCTTGCTTCAACTCGAACGGGGGCCCTAAAAATGGGTTTTCGAAAAGGCCGCTGGCCAACAACAGAGCGGGCAGCGGTAACAGAGCTCTGTTAACGGGCCGCAGGATGGGGCCTGGAAAGCGCGCAGGAGAGCAAGAGCCTCGGAGAGAGCGCGCTTGCTGGAGAGCGACAGCGCATGGAAGGAGCGCGAGAGCCGTGGCTCTCTCCTTTGTCAGCTGCTCTGCCCTCGGGCGTGAGTTCGTAACGGCGCTCGGGCGTGCTTCGGCTGCGCTTCGTGTCCTTTTGGACAGCTCGCACATTCCAGTCGAGCGCCATCTGCAATTGTGGCACAGTCAGTGCCGTTTGGGGCCATCAGCAGGAAGCAGGATTGTACGGTATTTGTCCTGCGACGTCGCGTCCACAAAACACACATTTCTGGCCTGTAAACTGTCACCAAAAAAAAAAAAGAAAAAGAAAAGATATCAGCACTGGCAGTAGCAGCAGCAGCAGCAGCAACTCTTCAGCGTGAATCTAACGGTATTCGGGTCTTGAGAAACATTTAGTGGCCGGGGGGCGAGGGCGAGAGGCTGCGAAATTAATCCGAAACCAAAAAATCAAAGCCAAGCGTAATATACAAGAAGGAAAATCTGCCAAGCATAACTCTCGAGCACTACGCCTACCACGCCCCCCGCATTCTGCCGTGTGTCCCCGCCCACACATGCGAAAATAACCGTTACACGGCCGTTGATGCTGCGCTCTGCGTGGAAGAGGAAGAGTCGCCCCGAGTATATATATGTATGTAATACATATATCTGTACATATTTACATACTTGCACACGGGCAGCCCTTCTTCTTCTACCCGCTAAAGCCCAAAAAAGAAAATATTAAGTGTTCTAAAATCGGTGCTATCGCCTATCGCTATCGATGACACGCCAACTTAACGGGAAAGCCGAGAAGAAAAACAAAAACGGTTGCGCTTCGTCAAAAATGTTATATAATGCAAAAAAGAAATGAATGGCCCCGCTGTTTTTGGGGGAGTTTTTATTTGTCGGCTTCGTTCGATGGCCAAAAAACCAAAAATCCCGAGTTTCGACGGCAATTCCCCGATAAAGAGTGCTCCAAAGTTTTCGTGCTACGTTCCGGGCTTATATAAGCGGCTGTTGTACTGAAACGAAAGGATCCCGCAACCAGCACACGCACCAAGAAAAAAAAAGAGAAAATCCTTATACATATACACCTACCCACGAGTGTGCGTGCGTGTGTGCGCGCAGTGTCAACGCAGCAAATAAAACAAAAGTGAAAGTTAACACACAAAGAGCAGAGGAAGAAAGCCGTCGAAAAAAAGGCAAAGGCAAAGAGGACAATTGAGGATTTAAATAATACACGAAAAGTGCTGAATAAAATGTTGTAGGCGCCTTTGTCACCAGCACGTTCGCAAATTATGCTATTTCTTTTTGCTTTTTTACTTTCTCTTTTTTTTTGGTTGAAGGAGAAGTAAGGACCAGAGTTCTGGTTTTTTTTTTTTTTGATTTGGTCTCATTTCAAATATCCTTCGATATTTCCACTTCTTGGACTTTGGTTCTAACACCCATACAGAGGCCCATGGCATGCGAGAGAGAGCCACACGCATAGGCTTACCACCAATACACGCAAAAGAAAGAACCGTTACAGTAGCGAAAGGGGCGACTTCTTGTGCTGCTGCTTCTTCTTCTGCTTCTTCGCCATCTTCATGCGCCTCTTCTTATTGCTAGTTCTTCTTCTTTGTCTTCTTCTTGTGGAAAATAAAAAAAAAATGGCATGCGGAGTGCTTGCCTGGCTGCCCTAAGTAACTACTCACACACACACGCACGCGGAGAGAGTGGGTGAGAGAGCCACAGCAGCAGCAGCAGCAGCAGCTTACACCCACTCGTTCTCGTTCTCATTCTCTTTCTCCTGCTGCTTCCCCTTCTCCTGCTCCCGTTCCCTTTTTCCATTCCCATTCCCGTGCTCCTTGTGGATCCGTTCGCTGTTTTTGTGTTTGCAGCGAAACCAACAAAAACAAGCAGCGAAGCAGCAGAGAGAAAGCGAGCAGAAGCAGAGCAGCGAATTATATAAATTTCTTTGCACTGTTCGCATTTGTATGTGTGTGTGTGTTAGATATACGGGATTTCCACGACCGTTTTTTTTTTCGGCTTTCTTCTTTTGTGCGGTGTTCGCGTTCGTTCGGTTCAAAAGCTTCGGCAAAACGAAGAGCTACTGCCATCCCGCTTGCTCGCTCACTGCCTCGGTCTCTGAAAAATGCTAATTGAAATTTGAATAAAACCAAAGCATAAACCTCCTCAAAACTCAAATAATTATATAAAACAGTTTCGAAATTCGATTTCAACCAGGTTTAGGCACAAATTAGCCAAACCTAAATCGTGATTAAGAGAGCGCAAACCGAGAGAATCGAGCGAATTGAGAGCGTGAGCGCACGAAAAGCACATTTTTTTTTATTTTAATAACGTCGGATTTTAAGGATAACTGAAAAACACACATTAAAATCGGGGAATTACCATACCGTCGTTATTATAGAGTTCCTAAGCATAACTGAGGATAACCATTGTAAAAAGTAAGAGGGCAAACCCCCTCAAAGTGCCGATAAAGTTAACCAACTTATTTATCCTCTCGTGCAGATTTCTAACTAATTAATTATGTGAGCAAACCAAAAAAGAAAACCCCTAAAACAAAGCAACCACATCAACAACCACAACAACAACCACAAGAAAACCAATTCAACGAAGCAAACGAATTTCCCTCAAAATGTCCAATTCCAAGGTTATTGTGCAAAACCAACAATAATAATAAATAATTCTTAATAAATAATAATTTATTTATGATATTTAAAATAAAACACAGAATAAATACTATGAAAACCATAACTGAAAGCGCGAAACGCTCGAACGAGAAAGAAAATTCGCAGGCTGGCCAGTGAGTTGCTGGCAAGGAACGGGGATTCAGGCCGGGATTCATGCCGCTGGATGCAGGGCAGCCACTGAAGCTGAAGCTGGAGCGGCTCAGGCGGGTACAGAGCAACGGGAACTGGGACAGGAACAGGAACCCGAACCCGTGCCGGATAAGGAACAGGATCAGGAACAGGAACAGGAACTGGGCCAGGCAGCTGACGGATCGGACCGGACCGGAGAGAGCGACGCTCCAAGAAGTCCGCCCAACAAGTCCGCCGCCAACACTACCGATGATGATGGGGCCATGAGCCCGTCATTACTCGCATTGAATTGGAGTCGCAAGCGCGTCTCAAGCGGGCCTGCACCATGCTAGCACCGCCGAACCCGAGGTCAATATGCGGCCAGGACCCGGGCTGGTCGTGATGGCGCTTGCGTTTATTTCGGGGGCTCGGCGAGGCAGCAGCAGCGGCATCAGCTCAGCGACAGCGACACCGACACCGACATCCACAGCGGCAGGCGACGGCGGGAGCAGAGGGGCAGAGGGCAGGGGCAACGGCGGAGGCGGAGGCAACGCTAGAGGGGAAGGCTCAACCACGTTACCGTCCACTGGCGAGTCCTCGTCATTCGTTCGCAGCTCTGGCTCGTACCTGCTGCCCATCTTCCTGCCCCACCATCTCGACTTGGCGCTCCAGTTTGGGCCACGTTTGCCGCCCGGCGATTACCACCACCACCAGCAGCAGCAGCACCAGCACGACCACGCCCACACCGAGTCCTGGATCTCGTCGAGGATTGCGGACAGGCGACAGCAGCAGCGGCGGCGGCGACGCGACAGTAGCAGCAGCAGCCGGGACATAGCAGGTCGGGCGGGCGGAACAGAAACAGGAATAGGAACGGTAACAGGGACAGGGACCGGGACAGGGACAGGGACAGGGATAGCAGCCAGCAAAGGATCAGCGGGAGCAGCGGCAGTCACAGCGGGCACGGAGTCCAGCGAGGAGGAGCAGGACGAAGATCGCGATCCGGGCCTGCCCGTGCAGTTTCCCTCATCGCAGGCCTTCGACGAGGACGAGGACATCTTTGCCCTGGTGGCCGAGGACGATCTGCTGTCCGAGGAGTCCTTTGATCGCCTGATCAAGCTCAACGAAGAGGCCGACGAGGAGGATTACAAGCAGCAGCCGCAGCCCGCGGAGGAAGCGGAAACGGAAATAGACACAGAGCCAGAGCCAGAGAGCGAGACGGAGACAGAGACGGAGACGGAGAGAGAAGAGGCCGAAACCGAAACGGAGCAGCAGCAGCAGGACGAGAGCCGCCTGATTGATGAGGGAGTCCTGCAGCACAGCGACAACAGCAACAGCAACAGCCACAGCCACGCGCCGGAGTCCGCCAACAGCTACGATAATAACAATAACAAACGAGAGGCCAGCGGCCGCATCCTTGATGCCCAGACGGCCCAGCTGATCGGACACAAGGATAACACCCAGTCCGCCGTGGCCACCACCGAGTCAGCAGGCGCCAGCAGCAGCAGCAGCACCACCACAACCTTGCCAGCACCCGTGGACCTCAAGAAGTCCATACTCGGCACATCGAGCTCGTTAACACGCCTTAATCCTTGGATATCAGCCTGTGATCTGGCACAGCCGGGCACAGCAACCGACTTGCAGGTGAGTGTCCTCAAGCCAGCCAGCTGGCCGGGATGATGGGATGACATCCTGGCCTGATGGCTTGCACACACATTGCCCTGGGGCGGGATTTTCTGCCATCAACATCTGGCACATCTTGGTCCTTATTCTTCACTCAGCCAAGCGCCGCTCACAGACACTGGGGGAAAAGGTCCTTGAAAAGGGATTTAAGATATGATTTAGTTGATTTATTTATTACTAAAAGATATAATTAAAAATCGAAGTAGTGAATCTTATAATTAGTTTAGAATTTAAATGTTTAAAGGTCGTCCTTAAATCAGTTTTCTTAGAACTTTTCATAGAAGGCAAATTACAGAAGGGTTGCAGCTATTATTTTTTTTTAAGAGATAACTGATTTCATGACCTAAACTCTATATTATTTTCCTATAATTTAATTTAATTAAAAAATCGAGAACAAACATATTTGGCTTTCTTCTGAATCTCTAAAAATGCGGCATAAGTATTTAAGGTTTTTCTGCTAAACGTCATCACCCCAACTTTGCTCCATTCAAGTGACTTGATTTCGAAGACGACTTATACTTTGATCCATATTTTTCACTGCAAAAACTGTCGAGCAATCGACGAGGACAAAGCGGGGCTTAAGTGCACACCAATGCAAATAGGGGAAACACGCACAAAGGACCCTCTCGAATGCATATACAAATTGTGTGCATTTCAAGGGATTCTTATTGCCAAACGACTGGCAATGTGGTCCTGGTCCCTCCTGGTCCCTCCTGGCCACTGGCACTGCGACTCAGCAATATTGCGCTTTTCCACTGAGAAGGTTCAGCTGAAGCTGCAAAAAGTGCTGCCTACTTTTGTTGGCAAAACGGAGAGATTAAGCTGCGGGGCTTCCACTGCACATAGATGGTATTTATTACTTTTCAAGTCAATTAAAGTTGAGCAAACCCAGCAAGGAGCAAACCTAGAGGAACCTTAAGTTTTCGCCTGCGAAAGTCTGCCAACAAGGCCAGTTTTTGTCGCCGTCGAGCAAGCTACTTTGGGTTTGTTGGCTTGCCACTCAAGCTGCCAAAGGAAAAGTGATTTTTTTTCGCCACTATATATATACTATTTTATATGGTATTCGCTGTGACAATTGTGTGCCACATCTTGGGCCATTTCAAGTGGCACGACAGCTTCATCATGGTCGCCACCATCATTATTGAAATCATCATCGTCGTTGTCGGTGGCGGAATCATCAGCGTTAGTGCTGGCAACTGGAAAAACGTGCTGCAAATCAACGAAAATGCCTCGGTAATTGTGCCAGAAAGTGGAAAAGGGAAAAAGGGAGAAAAACCAACCGAGGGACAGGCAAACACTTTCAAATTGATTTCTTTTTCGGCTTTTTCGCTTTTTCGCTTTTGGTTGTCTGCCAAAAAATCACAGCTAACCACTCACCTCGCCTATAGAACTTTCCGGCTCCCCCGGATTGGCTCTGCCAAGTGTAATTCAGATCTTAATATTTATTAATGCATTCGAGCCCTAATGGAAATTTAATTGATTTGAATCGCAAGTTTTCACGCCTTTTCGGGGCTCCTTCAGGTGAAGAGAGGATAGACCACAATCTCTCAGACAGATCTAATTTAAAATGGCAATTGCTTAAGTCGGTGGCCTGCTATTGATTTTCCAATTAATTCCTTTTACCAAATCTATTTCATTTCGATTGTCTGTCACTCCAGCTGCCCGCCTGTCGGCAATTAAGCAATTAAATCAATCAAGCCGCTACGAGGTCATTAGCTTAGCATCGACTAAGATCTATCTATCGAATCTTGTCACCTTTGCACTTTCTTATCTGAAATCGAACGAAAAAGTAAGCTGCCAATAATTGTTTGCTGCTTTAATTCTTTATATCCTTGCATCTAAAATAGATTTATGTTTCAGTTAATGGTGAAAGCAGCTTTAAGCCTGCTGGATATATTCTACACTTCCACCAGGTTTTCCTCAGACCATTTTCCTCTTCTCTAACCCATTGAATTAGCCTTTAAAGCTGCCGAGCAAAGGCCAAAAGTCCGCGATCAAATTGCAGCACAAAGACCTGTCCGAACTTTCAATTAAGCTGTGTCCCAGAAAGGGCATTCAAGTTGCAAATTAGCCAACAGCTCTGTTCTTCCCATCTCCCGGACTGGGTAAATCCTGGCACTCCATGGCTTTTGCTCCCTTTTCTGCCATTCCCTTTAGCTGGCGAGAGCGAGGACTGAATTTATGATGGCAGAATTCGCAGCATTTGGCGGCCTGTTGATGTGTTGATGCCCCAGTGGATTCGCATCCAAAGGCATCCTGCAGCCAGCCAGGCATCCTTGTCACTGTGTCGGCGGCAGAAGGGTTAGAGGAATATCGAGGACTTTGGGGGTGGTCCTGGCACTGCAACGATGCGTGTGTCCTGGAGCTTGTGCCACTTGGATTACGAGTGCCCATCGAAACTGAACATGGATGGAGTCGAAGAATCAGGGAATCGAGATCCATTGCTCGTTTTCAGGTGATTTAATCAGTCGCACAGTTGCCAGGAAAATCCAATGTTTCGTGTTTTTCCAGTGTTCTGTGTTTTCGGTTTACTGTGTGTTCATTTTTGTTTTGCAATTCAGGCAAACACTCCAAATGTTTGTACAATATTTCAATGGATTCATTCAACTTTCAGCTGTAACTACGGCTGCCGCTGCTGCAAATTGCATTTGCAGTTGCAAAAACCCCTCGAATTCAATTAAAAATCCTTTAGCTTTGTGGGGATTTAATCCACAATTTTTACAGAGCATTACGACCCCCAACATGGCCAGCTCATGGTTTCATGGGTTCAACTCTGCCAGAGCCGAGCGAATGTTTATTTGTGTCAAGGATGTGTACAAAATCAATTATTTTGTAAGCAGTTGCTGCTGCCGTTGGTGCTGCTGCAGTAGGTTGCAGGTTTCTGGTAGCTGGTAGCTGGTAGCTGGTAGCTCCTCCTGATTACATCATTCCTGCCACTAGCCCAGCGGAACCCATTTGAGACACAAACAACCGAAAACTGTCATAAATTTTCCGCCCTCAGGCAAATGATGCCAGCCAGATATTCCTGTGGAATATCTCTGTGCCTCTGAATGCGAGTGTCCAGCTGCCTGAATATGCATCAATTGTGGTCATTTCCCACTGCTGGAGTTTAATTCCCTTGATTTCCAGCTCTTCGTTTCGCCATTTCAATCGAATCAAAATATGGCCATTGATTACAGGAAATGCCATATGCAAATGATATCGTTTCAGGTCGTTAAATTAAAAGGAAAAGTCACGAGAGCCGAGGTTGAAATTGAATATGCCTCGTATGTAATTAGGACAACAGCGGCGTGTTTTTCAAAGGATATTCATTTAGCCAAGTCATAAAAAATGTAGGTGTCTGATTGATTAATCTTAATTAACAGCAATTTCCAATGGAAATTTATTTATTTAAAAATGTTGTTTGGTATTTAGTCATTGATTTAAAAGTAAAATAAATTATAGCTCCCAGATCTCGTTAATACTTTGTATTTAAAATGAAAGGGATTAGAATGCCGAGTATTTTAGATTCGATTTGGCTTAAATCAATTCTTTATAATATTCTAAAGCTATGTGTAAAAGAAAACACCGAATAAATCCAAATTTCTATAACAGAAAACACTCAATTTAAAGTCCCAACCATCACATATCTCGAAGCTTGCCAAATAATTGAAGACCTTCTCTCCTGGGGCTGCCTTTCACCCAGTCTGGGGCTCAAATGACGGCACATTAGAGGCTCGGCTCGGCTCGGCGCACAGACAAAGTTTAATTAGTTGCCTGCAGATTAGCCGGGCTAAGATGTCGGTTTACCTTCGTGTTGGGATCGCTTGGAACGATAATTGCCAGCCATTTGCATTTTCAGCTCTCTGCCAGCGGAGCCAGAATCGCGGGCTTTGATTGGCTCATTAGGAGGCGGGTGACTGGGGTCGATCCATTGTTGGATGCTCGAATGCTCGATGCAATGTCCAGGCTAAATACACAAAACAATTACATTAGCCGGGTGGCTGGATGAGGAGGATGGTGGATAGAGAGTGTGGCCATGAGGGCCACATCCAGCGCATCCGGCTAATGCAATTATGCCCAGCGCCTGGACTCTGGGACTCCTCCCAGCACGTATATTGCCAGGGGACGGGGTAGCGCACTAAGTGGAGCACTGCTGCAGTTCTCCACATCCCGCGGGGTGGGCTCCATCCATCCCCCCCGCTATTCTCATTCATTCCGTTTTGGTTTTTCATTTGTGCTGGCGCAGGGCGTAAATTATTCAATGAGCATTGTTTCAGCAAAAGTTGCAAAATGAATTTCTACTCAAGAATTTCATTACGAGTTCGAAAACAAGCAAATACTGCAGGGAGCCTGGCCAGAGAGAGGATGTGAAGCAAGAGGAACAATGGCCAGGGTCCTTTTTGCTGCCTCTATTCTCCCTTTTTTGCCTGCTGCCTGTCCACAGCTGTCCACATGTTTACATCTCATTTCATTAAATTCATTCAACTTATTGTTCTCATTAGAAAAAGGGAGAACTCAGCAAGGACATGCACACACATGGAAATGCCGGCAAATGTTTGACAAATTAATGTTGATAAAATTGTGTGGCATAACGACAGGCGCCTGTTCCCTGCCCGGCGCGCGGCGGAGTGTGTGTGTGTTAGGCAAACATATATGTGATGTGACAGACAGACAGGTGCGTCGCCTCTTTTTACCTGGGCTAACAGCTCGCTCTCCTCCTTCCAAGTCCTCTCGTTCTTCCCTTTTTTCTCCGTTTTCCTTTTTGGGTGCGGTTTTCCCCGAATTTTTTCGGGACATTTGTTTGCCCGTTAATGGGGTCTCGTGGCCATATAGATTGATATATGCATAAATAATGAGTGATAAATACGGGCGCTGTTTAAATATGATTAAAATGATATGTACAGCCCACAGCCCCCACGGTCGCCACGTCGAGCTCTTCAACTTGATGGATTGCCTCTGATAATGGGCGGCAAACATAATTCCAGCATTATTGCATTAGCCCCAAAAGCATAATCGGTGGTCGGTGCGGCCTGGGTTTTTGTATGCCAAAAAAATATACAAATATCCCCTGACAGTTTTAAGGGAATTGGTGTACATTTCACACTCGCTATAGTGAACGAATCGAAAACCGTATTGTTTGGTTTACAACACTTATGGAGTACGGTATATACCAGGAATTTTAACTAATTTGACTTTAATACCGATTTCTGCCCTAACTTCCAAAGTGCCTGATAGCTATGTGTTCGGAAATTAAAATCACCAGATAAACTTATCGTTAAGCAAATCGGTTCTCTGCGCTTGTAAAATGTATCTGAATGTAAACGAACAACAAATTGCTGTTAACTACTCGGCTATCTATCGATAGAGCTGTAAAGCACCGAATTGTGCTGTAAGGCGCAAGTAGACGATGGCTTTTGTTATCGGAACCACTCAAAAGTTCTGTTAATCTCTTCTCACATTTACACAATAGAAAACTTTATCAGGTTGGTAAATTTCGAGAGGGAGGGATGAAACCGGGCCTTAGTTATTCCGATTTTATTTTGTATATGTACAAAATAGTTAAAAATAGAAAAAGAAACAACAAAAAAGTTATAGTTTTAAGAAATAAAACTGCCTAAAGCTTAGTTTGTAAAAAATTGTTGCCTACTTTTTGGCGGCTATATTAAAGAAATATTAAAAGAGCTTAAATCGCAATGGTTCCTTTAATGATATTACGATTGAATTGAAATTTGGGATATGAGTCGAAAAAAAAACTGGCATACATCCATCCAAAAGAAATTCTTCAGAAAATACCAAATCATAATAAAATGTTGAGGAATATATACCCTGATTGTAAACCACCATTAGTCCACCCAATATAGTCTTCACTTTAAATCAATGCCACTGTTGAAAAATATAATTTATTTAAAAGCAATTTGCGTGAGAAACTAACAAATATTTGATTACTCAATTTGGACAGCCTTAAAGGAATGCAATTTGTTGACGATAAAAATAATCGCATTGCTGTTTGTGTTGAAAACTAGCAAATATTTGATGATTGAGTGCGTCGTGTGGCCAGCCTGGGAATGTGCGGACAAAGAAATCATATTTAATTGCTGCCAAATCAAATATAAATGCCACAAATTCCGTGTAGAGCACTTCATAAAAGGCGCTTCCCTCTCTCTCTCTCTCTCTGGTTTTTGGGCCACTTTAGTTGCGTGTTTGTCATTGGAGTAGACCTCGGGGAGCAGTCACTGAATAATGCACGAACTGTAATTGTCCTGAATGTCCTGACGGCCCGCCCGGCTTGGGGAGACGGCACTCTGATTTTTCTTGGGACTCTGGCTTGGATTTCTTTAATGTGATAAGTGGCGCTTTATGTGCTCCGCAGGTTTGGTTTGGTGGCAGCGTCGCCTGCCAATTGCACATCGAAAATTGTTGCATAATTGCGCAGGACCAAGGCGGTGGGTCCTGTCGCCTGGTGCTGAGCTGCAGGATTACACTTGTTATGCAAAGCAATGCAGCTGGCAAAATGCGTGCAGTTCGACAATGTGCAAAACAATGCGAAATGGCTGCGGAAATAGAAGAGGGGGGCGTGGCCGGGTTCATGTTTATGATTTTGACAACAAAACGCCAGCGAATTCCACCCTCTCAGCATCAAGGTGAACGCGGGTGGGGAATGGGGCAGTGGGGATCAGGAGCTGGCACTGCCATGTGACAAACAATTTGCCTACACCCAACCTCCACCGCCGACACGCCCACTCCCGGCTGCTCCTCGTGTCCCTTGCGGCTTTCAGCCACGTCAACGCGGCCATGTGTCTGTGCCAGTTTATGTACGTACGAGTCTCTGTGTCCCGAGCCCCTTCTCTCTGTCTCTGTGTGTCTCTGCCTGTCACTTTTTACGCTCCTGCTCCTGCAAAACACACATCCCCACCCACAGCAACAGCCACATCCTGACGAACTGCATAAATATCTAAGCAAAAATGCGGCAGCCAACGAATATCTGATACCTCGAACTACAGACGAGCAGGAAACGTGACACTGGGCACTATCGATAAAAGTAGATCTGCGACATAAAGGAGCGCAGATGGGATTTTGAAAAATAGCCAAATAAAAGGATGCGGCCATTACAATTCGAGCATTGCAAAGGCAATAAAGTTTGAATATAAAATTTGAAGGGGACTTTGCGAAAGGATATCTATGACATGAGACCACAAACTATCAACAAAGAAATGGCCGCCATAAAGCGGGATATATTCTTTTTCTAAATATCAAATTGAACCAAAATTCGTTTGGTTTTTATTTATTTTTGGTTTAATAAAAATCAAGCACATATAGTTTGATTTAAAAAGAGCGATTAAATATAGAAAGATGCTATGTTTTAAGGGTTTTCAAAGGAAATGGAACATAGAACAAGTTGGAAATGTCCCAAGAACAGTGAAAATATATAAAATTTAATTCTTAAGATAAATATATAAAATCTAATATATTCAAGGATTCTAGCATAAAAATAGAACGTGTCAAAAAATATAATCAAATCTCATTTGATATAAAATTTCCTACTGAAGTGTCTCTAGAAAGTATGCTATACTTTTTCCAGCTAAACTTTAAATTCGATTTATTACAGCATACTTGTAGGCCTTCTTTTAACAGATTTGATCAATCTTTCGATCTAAAAATCCAACTATTCCCTGCTCCTTGGCAGGGTATCAGTCAGCCAGCCATTTGTATGCATGCATTTGAAAATTTGAGTGCTGCTTGCGACATGTTCTTGGGCTGTTGTTGTCGTTTCCATTGCCGTTGCATTTTTTTCCCTGCCTGCATTGTTGACAGGCGTTAAAATTTGACACACACACACCGCACACACACACTTGCACAGCACACACACCACACACACACTCACACCCCACAAACCCATATGCTGTGTGTCCCTATCAGGACGTGTGTTTGTGTTGGCACATTGTTTGAATTGCCCGTCGAGGTTAAGCTGTAACATTTAAAGTGTTGTCGGTTCCGCTTGCCGTTTGCCATTGTAGTTTGCCGTTGCAGTTGCAGTCGCCGTCGCCGCAGCTGCTGCCTGCGCTGGTGTTTAGCTCAAGTGCACTTTGGGCCTTTCCCTTTCTGGCCTCAGAAGTTGACATTCCTGCTGCCAAGAATGCTCTGACAGATTTCAATTGCCCGCCGGCACTCGGCAAAAGTTTTGAATAATATTTCGCCAGGACCTCACCTCACCTCATCGTGTCGTGTCGTGTCGGCTAATCAAGGCATTAATTTCTTAGGGCATTTACGGGTTAGCCATCCTTTTGAGGCAAGCACACACAGCCGCTGGCCTGTGTCACACATCCATCAGAGATTGTCGCCGAGCCTAAGCCTGTCATGGGTCAAGTGGCCGGAGAGCTCCTCCAGCAGTATGCCGCCCCTGCCCGCCCCGTCCTGCAGTGTCCCTGCAGCTGACATCATTGTGGGCCTGGTCCAATGGCTTTATCAGGCCCCCCCTTTCGGCCATTGTCTAAGCATTTAGGAGCTCGGCCTCCTCGGCCGCCCATCGTGGCTTATTAGACATTGTGGCCCCGCCTGCCGGCCTCTGCTCGCCACCTCGCAACCTGCACAAAGGATCACAGCCACAAAGGACATCCCCAGCTATCTATACAGCACATAAATGTGTAGTTGTGGGCGTGTGCCATTAGCCATAATGCATACTCCATTATGCCGGCTTTGTTTGAGTTTTTTGTGCCCCCGCCTATGTTTCTCTGCGGGTGTGTGTGTGTGCAATGTCCTGGTGGAAAAGGGCACAGCACGAAAATCAATGGAATTCTTTAATGTCTGTGGCTGCCAATTAATTAAGTGGCCAAAATTAGTTAGATTTGATATCAAAATCTTTGAAAATTTGAAGAATTGCGATTTATTTCGTTCGGGAGCCAGTGAGACCAAAGAAATGAAAGAACATTGTCAAAAGGGTCACACTGTCTCTTATTTTGGAATGCCATTTATCATACCTGTTTAATTTTTTTGATCTGGCAACGACCGACCGAGCGAAATTTAGAAAGTTCTTGCTTTTTTCGATTTTTTTTTGTATATGAAGATTTCTGCTTAAGAAATTATTTCGTCAATGTTAATACTAGGCTTAAAGAAACCTATAATAATTTTGTGACAGTGTCTCATTCCGCAGGCTGACCCTGCTGCTCTTGCAACTTGTTGTTGCCGCTCTAAGCCCAATGTCCAATGCCATCTGGCAGTCAGTCAGTTTCAGTTGCAGTTTCAGGTCCAAAGCCAAAGTTAATGACAACTTGCATAAGAACCCTTTTCCCATTCCCCACCAATCGAAACAGACAGGGAGATAGGCTCCTGTCGGGCACACATGAATGTTTGAGCATTAAGCCAGGAGTCCTGGCACATTGGAATTCCTGCTGCGTGTCCTGCTCGCTCGAATATATATGAATATTTCATGGGGCAGCAGACCCGGTCGCTGGTCACTGGCCACTGCACAACTGCATTGAGCATTGAGCATGCTTCGTATGTAACCGAGAAAATGGTAAGACAATTATGGCCAATGAATTCTAGCACTTGGCAGGAGGAGTCAGGAAATATTAAGGCACCTCTGTGTTTCTGCTTCGGTTTCCATCGACAGCGATGGCCATGCAAAATTCATGAGCTCCTTGCGAAATGCCAAATAAATGCGAGATCATAAGTGTTTAATGCAAAGTCCTCCTCGCTCTCCTCTCGCTCGCTGGCAATATGCATAAATAAATTATTAATCGGTCTTAGTGGCGCTTCAACCGGAAATGGTAGCTCATTATGAAGTTGGCAATCGAGCTGAAATTGGAAAGTTTCTCAAAGTTGGCCAACTGGGGGATGGGAGGGGCTACGGGTTCGCTCCCGTCCACCTCCCGGGGCCGCCGCAGGAAGTGTAATTTCTTATTTTGCCTGCTGCGAATTGAAGAATTTATCTTTATTTTTTACCCCGTATCCCTTTTGCCCCTCCGCCTGGCTGCCTGGCCTCCCCGGGCCGCATTGTTGTGCATTGGGCCGCAGCTGGTCTGCCATTAAATCAACAATGGCCGCCCGTACACGTGCTCGTCCTTCTCAACGGGTGTGTGTGTGTGGGTGAGTGTGCCTGGCTGTATTAGTTTCCCCTTTGTATGATTTTTCATTTGAGTTAAGACCGTCCACATCCCCCCTTGGAGCCCCCGAAGCCCGGACATATTTGTGCGTATTGCAAGCGAAATTCTCTGCTGCTTATTGTTATTGCCCCGGGAACATGGAAAACGATTGGGTGGCAGAGTGGGGAGCAGGAGCCGGAGGAGGAGGAGGAGAAAAAGGGCACACAGGACATACGGAACACAGAGCCCGGGCGCACAGGACACGCAGCAATTGAGAGTTGTTGATTGTTGCATATTACTCACAGCCCCAAAGTTCAAAGGGTCAGCGCCGGGCGAGTTGATTCTGAAGCCGAGTTTCTTTTCAACAACTAAAAAAATAATGATTTCCGTTGGGTAATAGTGCCTGCATTGTTAACAATGGCAATAATCGGCTTAAAACTTATACCCAGGAGGCCACAAATTGAATAGTTTGAGGAAAATAATACTAGAAGTTAAAGGTATATAATTTTACTGAATATTTTATAGAGATTTGGGGCCTTCAAGGTGTTTTCAGGCCTCTGTTTAACTACTTGACATTCATTTGTCATTCTAAATAATTCTAGAAATTCAAAAAATTCTAGAAATTAAATGTATTTAATTTTCTGAATATTTTATATAGTTTTAGGGACATTTTTAGGCCTCTGTTTTACTATTTATCATTGTATATAATTCTAGAAATTCAATGTATATAATTTTCCTGAATATTTTTAGAGTTTTAGGAATATTTAAATGTAATTTAGTGACTCTGTTTTGCTATTTAACATTCATTTGTCATTTTAAATAATTCTAGAAACTCTAGAATTTCTAGAAATTAAATGTATATAATTTTCCTGAATATTTAATTCAGTTTTAGGGACATTTTAATAAATTTTAAGGTCTCTGGTCTACTTTTACCACTCATTTGTCATTCTAAATATTAATTTGATACCAAGTTGTATAGTTTTTGATTAAATTAATGTGAGAGAAAGCTTTTTACCTGATAATAAGCTTTGCATACTTATAGGCGGCCTTGAAAACCTTTTCAAATCTTCCGATTTCAAGAAACAGGGCAAAATAATTTAAATCGTAACCCCTTCTTATTTCTTATTACATTACAACCGCGATAATCTCGATCCTTGGGCGGATGCAATGCAATCTGAGGTGGAAGCCAGCTGTCGGGATAAAATAATTTTTCCCCGCACACTCATAAATATTCATGCTTTAACCGGAAAACGATTAAATCGCAAAATGTTTTAAGCTCCTGTTGCAGCTCCAACTTCGCAGCTCCTGTGGCTCCTCCTGCAGCTCCGGCTGCTGGGTGCTGCTGGGTGCTCCAATATTGATGGTAAATGCCGTAAAGTGTTCCACGGAAATTTTGCAGCCACGCGTAGCGTACTCGGTTTTCCCGACACCGACACCGCCACCGCCGCCCACTTTCCTTGTTGGTGTTGCTGCTGCCTTGAGTTTTATGCAAGCATGTGGAAAATTCCAACGAAGTGCGGTCATTTTAATAACAAAAAACATCAGCTCTTTATGCACTCAATGCTCTTGTTGTTGTTCAATGTTGTTTCTTCCTTTTTTTCGCTGTTCTGCTCTGCTTTGGCTTCTATTTACTTGTTTTTATATTTTTTTTCTTGCCTTTTTTTTGTGTTATTTTGCCGCCGTTGTTGTTGCATTTTATGACTTTCGCTGTTGTTGTTAGCCAGCGCAAAACTTTTCCAATATACCAGCGTGCTTTTTGTTTTTCCTGCATCCCCCCGTTGGCTTGGATTTCCCCAGTGTGTGTGTAAAGGGTGTGTGTGGCAGTGTGTGTGCTTGTGTGGCTATCACAGTTGGTTGGTTTAATTTTTAAATCACACAAGACAGTTAATTGATGGAGGGAGAAGTGGATGCGGGAACGGGAGCGTTCCTTACTGCGGCATTGGGGATTCCAATAGATGTATGAATGAAATTGCAATACGAATAACTTCTGGGTCAGGGCTGGAGCTTACAAATATCGAGCATAGCTTTAGCAGATATTAGCAAAAGCAAATTCGCTTCGACTACAAATTGGTGGAGTTTACTTGGCAAATGTCAGCTTGTTTGTGACTCTTTTTAAATAGTTTGAGCAACAGCAGCAACAATTTCTCAACAAAGACGCAAACTACTACGAAACGGTTTATAAACTCTTAATATAAGGATAAAAGACTTGATTCAAAGGAGTTTTGAAGCAAAGGGAAATCTTTAGAGGATTAATCTTAATATAAGAATATATTTTAATAATTATTTAAAGCTTTTCTACAGTTGGAACAAGATACCGACCTTTAATTCAATTTAAAGACAACTTTATTATTTAAAAATATTTTCTGGCAAATTTTAAAAGCCTTTTCCCCAAAAAATCTCGACCTAATAAACCATTGAAATAATAAATCATATTAAACCCCATTATCCTTTCTCTCCCTCCCTTGCAGGGTCAGTGCTCGGCTGGTACACTGCCCATGGCCTGGGTCGATGAGGGACCCGGGCCCCCAATCTGCCCGCGATCCTGCGCCGAGCAGCAGCACCAGAAGCCAGCGGGCGCCTCCAAGGCGAGGTCTCCGAGGAGCGCCTCCGGTAACAATAATAAGGTCAAGTATTTCGTAAACTATAAGGCGGCCCAGATGCGTTTGCGCCGCGAGAGGGACTACGCGATGGACGCCACCGAGAGCAATTCCCCCAATCCGGCCAGCGAGCGGCCACCGAGCACCACCGACCTGGGCCTGGACCTGGACCCGGTCGATGTGGACAGCAGTTCGACCTCCTCCTCCAGTGCCACCGAGGAGACGGCAATGCCGTTGGAGCCAACGGAGCCAACGTTGTCCTACAGCCATCTGCATGCCCAGGAGCAGCTCCAGCTGGACCATGACCAGGAGGAAGAGGGGCAGGAGCAACAACAGTGCCTTGAATATCTGGGCGATTCCGCCGAGTCGAGTCCGCAGCACCTGTGCGACCTCCGGTCACCGGGTGAGCTGCTGGAGCGACTGCGGGCCCTGCGCCTGCGCAACTGCTGCGAGCGGAGCGTGTTCAGTGCCCTGCACACGATAGCCCTCAACGCCAGCCTCACGGACCGGCGGGAGTGCGCCCGCATCCTCACGGACCTGCTGGACGTGGACGGCCTGGCCAATCGCATCACCTGCGAGCTGGCCGAGATCCTGTTCCGCTTCGACTGCCGGCAGGTCTACTCGCTGATCAACCAGTGCGACGACTGCAAGGTGAGTCAACTTAACTTAAACTTTTCCCGATGCTTAGCCCTCGAACTTCTTTGGTTTTGGAGCTCCTTCCTGGACCCCATCTAATCCCCTGTCTTACCCAATGCCATTCTGTTTTATGAAGGCTCCCCTCGTAGCCTCGTAGCTGACTTCCTCCTTCTAACCCAATTAAGCCCCAACCTCGTTCGCTTTCCACTTTGCGCCGGGCCGAAACTCTTCCGCACCGCGTGACATTTTTAGCTGCTCATTAATTATTAAAGTTGAGCTGCGAAAAAAGGGAAAAACTCGACTCGAAACAAAGCCAAAGAACCTAAAGCAGTGAACTGGCACTGGGAGAAATTAAGAGCTAAAAGAACTTTAATCTAACCTCTAGAAATAAAAAATAAAGATTTATAAAAATCCCTCAACAATAAGTTATTTTCTGTCTTCATATCTCAGTAGACTTTAACTTATATAAATCATAAAATTTTTAGGCTATTAAGTTTCTTACGAAAGCTTTTAGTTACCTCTTTTAATATGAGGTGTAGCATAGTGGTCTGGGTGCCGGATTTGCGTTGTTTTTGACAAAAAAAACCTCTATTTTCCCTCAGTGAACATTTGCCCCTGCAATACAACTGCCCAAAATCGTAGGCCTTAATCCCATAACAAGGGCCTGCTGTTTGCATTTAAAATTCGGCCAAAAGCCCTGCTCTCCCTCCTGGCCATTCTCTCAGTGCAGAGCTCATTCCGCTGCTGGCAGGACTCTTGTCCAAAGGATTCATATTTCAGTCGCGTAATTATGAGGGGCCATGAGGCGATGAGGCGACGAGGCGGGGCCGGAGTCCACGTTGCGGTTAATTTGTGGCACTTAAGCTCGGCTGCAGTTGCTGGTTGCTGGTTGCTGGTTGCTGGCTACATAACAACACCAGATTTTGGCTGCATATTTGATGTCTGTTCCATATAATTGGTAATTATTTGTCGAGTGCCGGACAGAGATTCCTCCGCCGCCTCCGGTGCCTCCATTCCTTAACCTGAAAGCCTGAAAGGACGAAAGGAGGCACGGGGCTAAAACAATGACTACGCTAATGAGGGTCTCTGTACGTAAAGGAAAAACCTCCTTTTGAATACTGCAAAATCTCCCAGAGAGAGTGAGTGAGTGAGAGAGTGAAAAAAAGCAGCAGAAATGTGAATTGCGCTGATTAACAAAACTTGAGGCAAATGCTAAGCAGACAGCAACAAAACAACAACAACTGGGGCCAAAAATACACAAGATGGGCAGGATGGGCGGGATGGGGGCTTGGGGCTGCAGGTGCTAGGGGCAGACATATGTACACACACAAATTTAAATTTAAATTACGCATACGCCTGGTGGCACACATTTAATGTGCTGTGCAGCCACAGGAGCAGCAACAACAACAGGAGCAAGGGCTTTAAACTAACCGAAGGATATGGCTTTAGAGGGGGGAGAAACTGAGAAAGGGGTTTAGAGAAAGGGGCAAGTTGAATCAGAGCAGAGAATCGCCAGCAGTGGCAGCAGCCTTAACATGATTCTAGTTCGAAAAATATGTCTCTCTCTGAGGCTGGAAATCAGTTAGCAGAAAGAGCTTCCAGGACTTTTCTCTCACAGCTCTCTCTTGGCTTGCCTCTCTCTCTCTCCTGTCTCTCCCTGACTTTGGGAACTCTGCAAACTTTTTCGCAGTTTATATAAGTTTCAACAGGCCAAAATGTTTTGTTAAAAATTTACCAAAAATAAACAAATTTGCCTAATTTTGTGTATGCAGCTTGCCTTTGGCTGACTTTCGGCCAACTCGGCGACATCGTTTAGCGAATCATTCAGTTTTATTTGCCTAATTTCGGGGCCAAAGTCCTGACAAAAGTTAAGCCAGCGAAGGCGAATTTCCAACAGAAATATTTGAAATTCCCACTGCGCGCGCTTGGCTCTCTCTCGTTGGCTCTCTCATTCAGCAGGAGGCCTTCCCAAGTCCTAGCCAGGATTCCAGCAGACCAAAAAACACGTTTTTGCACATGGCCCATGGACCAAAGTTTGGCCAGTGTATCGGTATCGGTATCACATGCCGATATCGACGGCCAGTCGCATTCAAGCTAATTAGAAACTAAAAAGAGATTAAATATTTGCATATTTATTTATGATTGCTCACCTTAGTCCCGGCCGCAAGTTCGTCTAATTAGTCGCAAAAGGCTTGACATTGCGGTCAACCGCAAAGTGAAGTCCCTTTGTGTGTCGTCCCCCAGTTTCACAGTTTCCCAGTTTGCGGTTTTTGGCCGTCTTTTGGCCTTGTTAAGGACCCAGAATGACCCCATAACTGTGGTGATTCGATTATAATGCGAGAGTCAATTATAATCACTTTCGAAGCCAGAAGCAGAGGCATTTTCGAGTGATGCAAGTTTTGGGAAAATGGACAGTCCTGGCCGGAGATTATCATTTATGATGATGCTGATGAGGCAAAAAGGCCAAAAACACAAACAATGGCAAGCTCATTTCAACTCAAATGCTGCTGAACTAATTTCTAATAAATACTGGACTTTAAACACCATTAATTTGAAATCAAATAAATCAGAAATTAACATAATTTCACTCGGGAAATGTATGAGTAAACTTGGTAAACTTTGTTTTGGATATTAGTTTGCTTTAATTGAATGTCATAAATTGATTTAAAGCAGCTTCAAATTATTTTATTTAAGCTTCTTAAGGGTAACCTTAGCTCTTTTATGGCCTTAGCTTTTCCTAATCTATTTCCATCAAAGACTTCGATTTGTTTGGCTTGCTTTTGGTTGGGTTTTTCCCGTTTTTATATACTCAGGAGCGACGTGTGAATTTGCATTTAACATATAGACACATATCACATAACCTTACGTCATCGAAGGAGCGGCAAAGGACGAGGCAGGAAGCAAGGGCGGCCTTTGTCGTTGAAAGAAAATTGTCAAAAGCGGAAGTAGCGTAATTTCATAAATGATTGATTACAAACACTTTACACGCATTCTCACTTATGTACGCCAATCACACACAGCACAGCCGCCCCCAGGATCCACACTCAGCACACACAGCACACACACACCTTCTCCTCCCCATGCCTCTCCCATATTTGGTTAGGTGTTTGGGGCCATAAACGATTTGTTGCTGTTGTCGACTGGCGACAGCTGACAACAGTGAGCTGTATTACACTATAGCCGCGTTTTGTTAGGTCCGCTTTGCACTTCTTTATCCAGCTGTTCCTCTTGCTCCTGCTCCTCCTGCTCCTCGTATCCTTGCGGCTTGCGGCTGGACACATGTGTGCGAGGACGAGGAAAAAGTTTCTGTGTTCCAATAATCTGTTTTCCTTTCGCTTTTTTCCACCGCCACACTGCCACTCTCTCAGCATTTGTTTCTACCTTTTTTTGCATTGGCATTTGGCTTGGCTTGGTTTAGCTTGGCCTGGCTTTGCTCCTTCCTTCGTCCTGCGTCCTCTTTCGCAGCTTGCCACTTTGTGCAATCTAGCAATTTATCGAGTCCTGCGTGGGCGCCGCATCTTCCAGATTATAATCCAGCCAAGGCAGCAGCTGGCCCAGGACTCCAGATTGATAGATTTCACTTTGCGGTACAAGGTGGATTAGGGAGAAAGTTGATTTAGCCGAGATTCTACAACAAGATGGGTTCCCTCTGCGGAGGAGAATGTTTCTATAAATATTCTTGGCGAGATATAAGTGCCTGAAAGTCGTAGCTGGAGTTCTTGGAATTTGTGTATGAATGGGAAAAGTATCTAAAGGCTATAGCTTCTTTAAATAGTTACAGAATTAAGATTAAATAAAGAAGATTATTAATAATTATAAATTCTTTTAGAAAAATGGAATATTAATACTAAATAAAGAGAAATAATAATTTATTATATGTTTTATGGACTATAAAAATAGTATATTATATTCATAATATTTTATATTCTTAATGATTTATAATATCTTATATTACCAACTATCTTATATTACCAACTCACGAGTTTCCTGGGAAATGGCCACTATCGATTGCCAGATGTATTGTTTCCCCAAAATTGTCAGAATGTGGCCAATAAAAAGGGAGAAAACACAAAAGTTTCTCCCCTGATTAGCCCCAGAAGGAAGCTCCCCTTTTGAAAATCGAATTGTTACTTCCCCCTCTCAACCCCTAAAGAAATATTGCGTATACGCCGAGTAGGCCTGGGAGTTCGGAGAAAGTTTCGGTTAGAGACTCCCTTTTTTTTGGCCAAATGCAGCGCGAAGTTGGCCAATTCGAAGCAAATGAAGAGGGAGAAGTGGCAGCGGCGCTAATGTGGCCAAAAGCAGAAGAGGCGGAGTCGGAGAAGGCATTAAGCAGCAGCAAACGATTAATCAATAAAACGAAGCCTGATGAGCAGGACACAGACAGGCGGGCCAAAGGACAGACAAAAGGGTAGCAGTAAGGCAGCGGCAGCGGCAGCGGCAGGCGGCAGCAGCTGCTCCTTGTGCTCCGCTCCTCGAGGTCTTCAACGCCGCAGCTCTCGATATCTCTGTGTGTGTATAGTCGTATCCTGGTGAGCTGCTCCCACGTTGACTGACAAGTCTTTGTGCAAACAGACGCACAATCCCACTCACAAACACACACTCGCACTCGCAAATAAGGACGACACTCGCAAATACACACAGACAGAGACCAGCTCGTCGCTGACACAATATGAAAAATGCTTTTTTCCTTTTTCCCGCTCCCCGCTCCCCCCACGGGGATCGGAGGTTGAGCGGAGGGCATGTTCGTAATCCACAATCGACAAAGATAAATCGCTTTTAGTGTGCTTCAAAGCATTTATTTAAATTTACGCTCGCTCTCTCTCCTCTGTCTGTCACCTCTCGGAGGCCCTTTCTCTTTCACTGTCAGCGCGGCTGGATGCACTGGCAGATAAAACGTGACCTCATCAGGGGCTCAAATTGATCATATTTCGGTTAGATACTGAGGGGTCAAGGGAAATGAAGAAAAAGAAATCCCTTGTATCTTATAAAAAAGGCATAGGCAAATGTTTGACTTTTGTTTTTGTTTTTAGAGATTTTAAATCTCTTAGAAAAGAGCCTAAAAGTATGCTGCGAAAAGTTTACTCCCTCTTTTTTATAAAACTTATTAATTTAAGATATCTTTTCACCTGAATGTGCGGCTTTATATATGTGAGAGAAACAAAATCTCTAAGAAATCTGTCTTAAAATCTCTTAGAAATCTGTTAAAAGTAGATCGATAGTAATTTCCGAAGTAGAATATGAAAATGTTTCATTTTTATTTTGTTGGAGATTTTAAATTTTTATGAACTGCGCCTAAAAGTATGCTGCAAAAAGTTGATCCTCTCTGTATTTAATCTAATTAATTTAAGATATCGTTATGTGCCTGATTGATATCTCTTAAAAATAAGCCTATAAGTATGCTTCAAAAAGTATATTCCCTCTGTATTCCATCTTACTAATTTAATAGATCTTTACGTACCAAAATGTCTGACTCTATATAAGTAAGAGCATTGAAATCTTTAAAAAATGCCTTAAAGTATGCTTCCCTTTAAAATATTGAAATCTTCTTTCTTCTCTTATATTTTGTCCTATAATTTCTAACCGTGTAACTGTCGAAAGTGAAAATTGAACCCAAAAAACACTGAGCGAACGAACACTGAACCCTTAAAACGAGACTAAAGCTGGGGCCACAAAAGGCCAATGAATTATTTGCGATTGTCGCTGCACGCTGACGTCACAGATACGCGTCTACGACAACTACTCTTTATATAAGCCACCCCGCAAGACACTCAGCTCTACCCCCACCCTATGTAACTGGTGGCAGGCATTAGCGTCATTCATACTTTGGGGTCCAGCCAGCCAGCATCTTCTTCTTGGCGGCTCAGCATGTGAGCCAGCGTCACCGCCGCCTACCGAAAAATATGCCACACCCTCTCCATACAAGGTGTGTGTTTGGGGTGTGCGTGTGTGGGGTGTGTGTCTGTCCTTGGTGAGAGTGTTTAACTGCCTGTAATGAGCTGCCAATGACTCAGCCTCCGTCTCCGGCTTAATGAGCAAATTAGTTAGGTCAGAATTGTTTTGTGTCCGAATCTATCTAGCCGAAATGGATATGGATTGCCCGGCAGGATATCGTTTTAGTGGCTCTCCAAGCATAAGGATATGCCTCAAAATGTAATTTTTTTTATGTTTATAGATCTCATATTGCTTGTTAATTAAAAGATCTGCTTATAGATTAATATCTTAAATATATTTAATATATATCGAATTTAAAATATTACATAGACAACTGTTAAAGCCACCATAATGCCAGGCATGGACGTGTGAATTGGCTGGCACTTAATGTGGCCATAAGTCGCACACACTTTATATATATTATATATGTATTGTCTGCAACATCCGGTGCATCTACATATGAGCGATTTATTGTCGATGGGTATTTCCGCGTCTTATTTTTAATTAAACTCTCAATTCATATTTGCCGACAGTTAAGCGGCTTTCAGGGAACTGCGCATGCTGCATAACTGAAATGTGGAACATGCCCGGCATGACTGAATGTCTTTTTAGCCCATTGCCAGAGAGCTGCATTCTTCACGGAATGGGGGAAAAGTTGCAGACGTGGCACCCACATCCTCCTCCTCCGCCTCACCCATTCAGGGAAATCGACTTCCCCAACACATTGAGCTCGGTTTGTGCATTATTTACTTGTGTGTGCCACTGGCATCCATTGTATTTGAATTGTCAAATCAGTGGCAGCTCCACAGACGCTGCTGGCACAATGGCCGGCTATGGCTATGGGAAGTGCATAGACAAACTGGCGGAGCATCCTCCGATCCGGGTCTGTGTATCAGCGGCCTCAACGCCTGACTGACTCGACCGGACGGAAGCTGCAAAATAAACTAAGCATTGCGTTTACGGAAAAATAAGCGAGGCAGCCAAGGCAGTTGCGTGGAACACAAAATATAACTAGTTTATGGTGGAAATCTTTGAAATATTTATCACTGCGAAGGAAAGCCAGAAAAAAAGAAATACAAAATATATGAAAAAAGTGGCAATTTCAAAGGGATCTCGGTTTTCACTTCCTGTCAAAGGTTTCTGTGTATTTTTTCAGGACCAACACCTTCTGTATTATCCCGTGTGGGTTGACAACAAAAATCCTGTGGTATTCATAGAGCGAGGTAATTAGCTTAACGCTCTCTCTGGGCTCAAAGAATCCTTCTTTCGGGGACTTCCCACCTAATTGAGTGCTAACTAATGTGTTTGTCCATAGGAGGGACACTGACTGGGCACAGAATGCTAATTTGAAAGCGTTGTGAAATGGAAATCCCAGTGATATGGCCCGAAATCCCAGTGATATTATGTGTTTGGCTACACAGTGTTTGTTCTTTAATGTTTATGCATGTATGCAGGGCTGTGTACATAAATTCCAACACTTGTCAGCCAACATATCCGTCATAAACATTTCACATCAGCCACAACGTAAATTTCACTTAAATATGCAAATTTCCCTTTCCCTTTCCCTTCCTAGGGGTTGACATTTCAACTGTTTCGCGTTTGACAAAAAAATAAAATGTGATTCAAGCGTGGGAGGGAGCGGACTCAAAGCAAACACGTTAATTGAAATATTTAGCCCACATTCATGGCTATGAAAATGTACAAGCAAGTGTGTATATTTACAATAGAGGAGGAAGCCTTGTTGGCCAGTTATGACAGGCAATTAAATTTCGACTAGGACAGCATTTTGTTGCCCAATTAGCCGAGTCTGCCAGCGATTTATAAGCAGTAGGAGGAGGAGCTGGGGCACTTTTTGCCACTTTTGGGGTTGACAACAGAACAATTATGAAAAGGCGCCAAACGAATGCGGACAGCAGCTAAACAAATGTGCCAAAAATGTTCATGATAATTTGTCCCGACACCCTTTTAAACACTTATCCGCCCCGTGGACAGTGGACAGTGGACCCTGGATCGCGGACCGCTCTTAACCCCATTGAAGGGAGATGCTGGCATTTTGTTATGGGATTTTTGTGGTTTTAAATTTTGTATAAATGTCGAATGCAGCACGTAGCTGGCTGGGAACTGGGAACTGGGGAAAACGGGAAATGGCAGCTGGCGGATCGGTGTATCAGAGCTTTATGTCCTGCACTCTGGAGGTAACACGTGACCGTGTGGCAAACAAAACAAACGAAGCAATGAACCAGCCAACGAAAGGGAAACACAAGGAAAGTGCTGACGAGGGGCGGCGGCAGCTACATAATGGCACTCGGTTGCAAGCTGCAAAAAACTGTGGCACAGAGAAAGCGACGGGCGGCAGGGGGGGCACCCGTTTGGCCCCGCATAGACACACTCGCAGAATCGCAGAATGGATGGAAAATAAAAGTTTATCCTTGGGCCACCAGCAGCAGCAGCATTATTTAAGAGCAGAGCGGGTTTCGGGGTTCTCGGGGATGCTGCTTATTGCCATAGCCAATGCGACAACACGTGCCACAGTTGGTCAAGTGCGTTGGTGTTGGCGTTGGCGTTGGCAGTAGCGACTGCTACTGTGGCCCAGGCACTTTGAGCTGGTTAACAAAATAAGCTAACACACACACACACTCGGTTCGACGGGGGTTTTCACTGCAAGCGAAGCGAACAAGTTATCCGGCCAAGCCTCCATGTTACACCACACCAAGTTTCTAGGGAAATGTATACCTAAGAAACCTTAGATTTCTTGGTAAATTCCAATCTAGTAAAGCGGAATATCTCCTGAGGTCGATGAGGTTTGAGAAGCTGCTTTGGGAGTCAAGCATTTCGTCTCTTCAGAATTAATTTGATGAGTTCTGGGAAATTGTTACCTGGATTATTAACTGGAAAACTATGATAACAAATGCAGTCCCATTCCTGGAATCCTCTCATATGGAAATTTTGTGCAACCATTTTTAAATCAATAAAATTGATAAAATTAATTTAAATTCTTAACAACCAATGTTCACTTATCGATAATATTTACGTCTATCGATTTTATCGATTCTATAGATATTGCAACCTTTACTAATATATTTTACGATATATATGCGGGAATCATTTTTTATTTATATTAAATTCTAATAAGAGTACAAAGGAATAAAGACTTCATAAGATAATACTTCAAATAATTACGATATTTATTTTGAAATCGATGTTTACTTATTAATAACATCGATAATACAATTTTTAATATTAATTTATATTAAATTCTGATAAGAACACAAGGAAATAAAGACTTCATAGGATTATACTTCAAATAATTCACGATATATATTGTGAAATCGATTTTTTACTTATCAATAATATCGATAATACTGATAATGCAACATGTACTAATATATTTTAAGATATATATGTTACTACAACAATATTGCAATTACATAAAAGTAAATTTAATTTACTTAACGATATAATACTTTATTTAATGCTATATATATTCTTTGAAACCCACATTCACTTATCGATACTATTAATTTAAATCGATTATATCGATACCACAAATAATTCCGCATTTATTGATATATTCTCCGCGTTTCTATAATCGTTGCTAATTAATTAACAGTTAAATGGATACAAATAGTTCGATCAATTATTTCGAACAGCTAACGTATTGCTCGTTAACCAATCGACATAATTTGCGTTCGATTTCTTATTATTGTGAATTGACATAATTGAAGTATTTACTCTGGCGAAACAATAACCGGAGAAATTTCGAATTTGCATTTAATGGTTGTAAAAATCATCGTTGATTGTTATTTATGGAGTGAATTTTAATAAATGTGTTTTAAATTTTGCCCATATACAAATCTGTAGCCCCCGCTTATATGGGCCACAATTCGCACACACACACGCGGGCGAACACACTCTCGCACACACGCACCGTTTCGTGAGCCATTATGCAAATTGGCAACAACACGAGGCCCCAGGAATCGGAATGGAAATCGGACCGAACCGAACCGAAGCGAAGCGAAGCGAGGGGAGAAAGTCGAGCCAGCTGTAATGCCCGGCTCTTACTACTCATAAATTTGCTGCAATGGTACAAATCAAATCATAACTTATTTGCATACATACGAGCCTAGCAGCTATATGTGCGAAGGTCCTCAATCTGCAGGACTGCGACTGTGTGTGCACGGGGAGAAATAGTGAGGGAATTTGTACATGATTCTAGTGTTTAATTTAATTAAATAAATATATTCCGATTTATAATCGATGCAAGAACTGAATTTAATTTTAATTATAAATTATTCTATGAAAGTCAATTGTTATTTTGTATTAATTAAATATTTAACGGCTTTTTATGTATGATTATCTCAACTAACTTTCCTAATTTACTAATAGTAGTAAGAATGAACTTAAAAAAAAAACAAAAACCAAGAAAAATATTGTTACATCTCACACATCTTTCTGTAAATAAATTTTTTCGTGAAAGTTAAGAGCTAATTGTTCCTAATTATATAATTCAAGGGTTCTGTATAAGTGATTATCTCAAGTAATATTCTCATTTATATTATACTAGCAGTAGGAATGACTTTAAACATAAATTTCTATCAAGAAAAATATAGTTATCTTCTATGAATCTTCCTTAATTTAAGCTTACAACTCTGGTAGTTTTTCCAAAACATTTTTCTCTCTCTGCACTTGTGCCCTCATATCAATTACATTACATAGTCCAGGGCATGGCATTTTGTGTGCTGCGCAAATCTTTGCCAAATTCAGTCACGTTTCCATAACACACTGACCAGGACCACAACAGGACCCCCAATGAAAGTGTATTAAATTCATGCTGAAGTTGGGGTTTTTCTGGGCTCACCCACTACGAACAACGCTCGGGCGAGGGCGCTTAGAAAGCCATAAAATATTTATGTCTCAGCCAGTTTGCGAATGAATTTGAAGGCCAATGCAGGAGCATAAACTTTGATACACTCAACCGGCCAATCGAGCTGCGGATTGACTTGGTGGCCGAGTCCGAGAGTGGCCTGGCCGGTGGCTGGTGGCTGGTGGCTGGTGGTGGGGAATCGATAACGCAAACAATATGCAAGGGCAAACAAAGTTGTTCCCATTTAGCTGGTCATCGTAAAGAGGTCCTTTCATCGAATGCTTTTTGTTTTTTTTCGTTTTCCTTTTTTCCTGCAACGACAATAATTGGGACTTTATTAACAAGAGCAAATAACAAAAGGGTTTCACTTTATGCAGAGTTTAAAAATAATAGTTTAATAATTAAAAGAAAACATCAAGTGTTTGGGTTCCTTTTTTCTGTGATATTAATCAGTTAAAATGCAATAAAAAGAAGCCTTTGTTAATGGAGTTGATTGGGGTTTTTTAAGAGAAAATAAAACACTTGTTGTTATTAATAAATTAACCAAAAGAAAAGTCATCTGTTTAACCAAAGTTAAGCGTTTAAACATTGCCATTTTTCGTTGACAATTATTGAATTTTTGCATTTAACTGAATTATGAAAATAAAATAATAAAAGGCACAAATGGAAAGGGCTAAGCAAATAAGCTAGATGAATAAATGGGATAATTTTCGCCCTATTTGTTTGTGCTGCGCCCTGTGGTTTATTTATATATTTTTATTATTTTTCTTTCTTTTTTTATTACCCATGCGCCTGGGCAATGTTTGCGTTATTTCTTTGGTTCAACGGCTTATGAAATTATGATAGTAAAACCCGACCGACTACGGCAATGGCAATGGCAATGGCAGCCATTTGAAAACTCGTAAATCAACCCACACGCAATGTCTGCTCCGTTTGGCAAATATAAAAAGAATTTGCTCGGCTTTCTTCTGAAAAACACAAAACACGAACAGAAAAAAATTCAATTATTTGCCATATGAAACGGTCATTGACTGACTGATGGTCAGTGGCAAAGGTTGCTCCTTTCTTTGTTGTCCTGCCACCCTTAACCCTTGGGGTTGGCCATTAATGTTTACGAGACAGCCAAGAAAGTTACAATATATGTTTGTATTTTTGGTGGGGGGCAACCATAAACGTTATTCCTATTGATATGGCTAAAATGTTGGCTAAAAATGAAATTAGAATTTCATTCCCTAATCCGAATTTACAATTAAGCCCGGCTCATCGGCGACTCATTATCGCATATTGAGTTTCCAGAGTTTACAGCCGCAAATTCGCGTGTTCGCTCGCTCGTTCACATCCTATATGCCCATTTCCATCCGGCCAATCTGGACAGGAAGTGGAACGGAGCGGGTGTGAAGGTCGCACATCGATGGGCAGGCATAACTCCGGCTTATTTACTGCCCGCATGTGTGTGTGTGTCTCACCCCAGGATCAGCATCCTGCCAGCCTGCCACCCTGCCACCCTGCCACCCTGCCACTTTCCCATCCTGTCAGCCTTTGGCTGCAGGCTGCATGCTCATGCTCATGCTCATGTGCTGATGGTGTCATGTCGGCGTAATGGTCGAAAAGGACGAAAATCGGGATTTTGCGTGCGGAATGACTTTTGCGTCCCGCATTTAAATGAAGGCAAGCTTAAATGGATTCCCTTCGGCCTGCCCGGGGATGAGTTTGAATCCACTTCTTCAGCTCGGATTGATTTTCGCCTGTATTTAGCTGGGCCCGCATCCTTGCCACCAAGACTGGCTCCAATTAGGTTTGCACCTGTGGCCCCTAATTGAGTTCTTGCCTTGTGCCTTGTGAGACTTTTTATTTTGGCGTCGGAATTCATTTAGTGCAGAGTGCAGTGCCTTGAAGGAGCTGTGACAGCCGGGGCTCGAGTTATCCTCCACGTGCCGCTGTCTGCATGGCTGGCTTCGCGGCGAAGAAAACTACACGACGGTGTCCTATTAATGGGAAATACTTTCCTATTTTTTCCTTTTACTTTTTTTTTGTAATTAAATAATAATTTAGCGAGTTGGGGGAGGTAGGTGAAGAGACGATGACGAAGCCCAGCCCAGCCACTCTCAAAGTAACCAAAGCAACAGCCATAGTGGGTTAGATATTTATGTATATGTTTGTGGATATATAAGCACAAGGAGAAAAGTATATATTATAATATTCAAAGGGTTTTATTTTTTTTTTAAGTCTTTGAGGAATTTTATATTTAAGAAATATTTATTGCGATTTTACCTTGGCTTTATTTATTTTTACAGCATTTTATTCATATAAATTTTTATAAAAATATACAAACCCTTTTTAATATCAAAATCTTACCCTTCTTAAGTGCATAAATTCTCTCAAAAATAGGCATTTCCCCAATGTATTTTCGTGTGTGTGTATCTGCGGTTTAATGTCAGACACTCGACGAGTTTATGGGGTCGTTGTCTTTCATGGCCAAAACAAAATGAGTATAGTTCTTGATGAACTACTCACAAATGTCTTGGCAATTTCAGTTGGCGTCGCGAAGGGAATGGGAAGCCCTCGGTTTATTAAATTGCTTTGCTGCGATTTTTGCAACTCAAACTCAAGCTCAAAAATTGCGAGTGTTGAGCCACCTCAGATAGATGCCACATGTTGTCACCCTGGTGGAATGTTGGGTTTTTCCAGCCGCAAACACCGTCACCCGCAGTGACAGCAGCAGCAGCGGCGGCGGTAGCACAAACAATTAGCCTTGCCAGTTGCAGCTTGGCCGCAGGGCAACGGTGCGTATGCGTGATTTATGAATGCGGTTCACGATTCTGCGGTTATTAGGTCGGGTCGTGATTAGGAGCGAGAGCCAAAATGCAAAATGCAAAGGAGAGCGGGTTAATTCAATTACTGTTGTGTTTGCACTCGACCTTTGCTTTGTTTTACCCATAAAAGTGTGTGTAAATGCCTTTGCTCCATGCGGAGCACAAATTCGATAATTGATTTAGACAATCAAAGCACTTTAACTTGAGGCAATCAAGAGTCTGGATAAATATTGAGCCGATTTTCTGCTCCTTTGCCTGCCAGTGTCTCCAAAAAATGTATATACTATATGAACGAGTTGTTCGGAATACATATAAACACAAATCCAATGACTTTTGTTCGTATTTTTGTGTTTTTGCCGCATTCGAAACAGAAATTCCCTTTTCCGTTCCGGCAGGCAAATGTAATGGCAGTGCAGACACATTGATAGCCACAGAAATGTTGGCAAATACCAAAAAATTTCACCTGAACCAAAATTCTCTGCAGGCCAGCCAGGAGTTCGGTTGTTTGGTATTTGCCTTTGACCAACAGTTATGGCCCAGCGCTGGGCGATGGGCGATGGCCCGGGGTGGGAAAAGCTAGGGCAGGAAATTCCCAAAAACTACTGGCAATAGTTCTGACAGAATAGAAAATCACAACAAGGGCGGCAGTGGCAGCAACAAACAGCAAACGGCAAACAGGAAAAATCAACAGCGGCAAAGAATAAGCAAAAATATTTTCCCTACCTGGCAACAAATTTGCTGGCAAATGAAAAAGCTCTTGAACAGCAGCAGCAGGGCAGGCAGGGGAGGCAGGAAAATATGGACGGACTGATAGGTGGATTCGAAATTAATATGTAGAGTGTGTATTCAATGGCTGGCACATTGCAGCCATTCGATGCGGCATACGAGAGATTCCATGGGTGTTTATATAAAGGCAAAGTATAAATATATATCAGCCTGCAATTGATTCAGCAGATTTCCTAAAAAAAACCACATCGAACTCTTCTCTTTGGCAATTTCGTGATGTTTGTCTGTGGAAATAGTTAATAAGTCAGCAAAATGGAAGGCATTCTGAATGAAAGTATTTGCAGATTGAAAACAGTGAAAAAGAGCCTAAAAGTACGCAAAGATTGTTTTCAAAGCATGCTTTCAGGCGTATTTTAAAGTGATATCACATATCTTAGTGTAATTATGTTTCCATTTTCAATTGACTTAATTTTTAATGGAAGAATTCCAACTGTAATGGCTTATTGTAGAAATTGGCGATTAAAAAATCCATGAAAGGTGTCTAAAAAAATGAAATTATATGTTTTTGCCCAAATAATTGTTTTCAAGGCATGCTTTTAAGCATATTTTAAAGAGATTTCAATTCTCTAGTCGCTTATTATGCCATAACTTGTTTCTATTTTAAAATTAATGATTAAAACCGAAAGGAAAGTGCCTAAGAGTATGCAATAATATGGTTTTGACCTAGTAATTGTTTTTAAAGCCTGCTTTAAGGCGTTTTTAAAGAGATTTCAATTTTCTTAGTTTTAATTATGTTTCTATTTCCAATTGGCTTCAATTATTGTGTGAGAATTTCAATTGTAATGGTTTATTGTAGAAACTGGTGATTAAAAAAACCCATGAAAAGTGCCTAACGGTATGTAGTGATAAGCAAATGTGTTCAAGGCATGCTTTTAGGCTACTTCTAGAGTGATTTTATTTTCTTAGAGGCAATATTATGCTGTAACTTGTTTCTATTTTGTATTTGGCGATCAGAAATCCCATAAAAAGTGCCTAAAAGTATGTAATAATATGTTTTTGACCAACTTATTGTTTTCAAAGCATGCTTTTCGGCATCTTTTAAGGTGATTTCATATCTCAAGAGGCCTTTCAATTGTGCTCTAACTGGTTTCTATTTTCAATTGACTCGAATTATTGTTTGCGAACTCCTATAATGGCTTATTATAGAAACTAAGCCATAATATATTTAACAAGTCAGCAGAATGGATTCGTATTGGGAGATTACTCAATAATATATAGACAGACATATCCAGCTCTGGGCTTATGCATACATGCATGGCACTCTTGAAAGCCTAATTGGGCCGTAATTCAATAATTTCAATTAAATTTGCACAGCACAAAGAGAGCCCATTTTCAGATCGAAATAATTTAAATGCGGCCCAGGGATTTCCATAATTGATGACCGTTTTCAATTGCTTGTTTTGCAGGAAGCATATCGTCGCTGGGTCTGCAGTACACTAGTGCCATACTTTGCCGAGCCAAAGGACGTTGCGCCAGCATCCGGAGCAAGAGCGGGAGCGGGAGCGGCGTCCTCCGCCGGCAAGAGCAAACGCTCGGCGAGAAGTGCAGCGAGGGGCAGCGTGGAGCCAGAGACGGAGGCGAATGGAATCAAGCATAAATCTCTGAAATTAATCAGCAATAACAATAAATCAAATAACGGCAATAACATGAACGAGCGTCAGATTAATCAGAAGCATGACAAGAGCTCGAACGCGAGAGCAAAAGCGAAGGCAACGGCAACGGCAAACGCGAGCAAGGACAATGACCGCCGCAGCAGCCGAGTGGAGGATGCGATTGGCAGGGACCTGGCCCAGACATTCTACGATGTTGTTGGCCTGTCTAACTCCCGCCACCACGGAGATGAGGAGGAGGTCATGGGTGTGGGTCCAGGAGCGAGCATGGACGTGGGCGGCGTTGAACCAGAACCAGAGGCGGAGTCCGAGGCGGACATGGAGGCTGAGGCCGAACAACAATCCAATAATTTCATATCGACTGCCAATAATTCGGATCCCAGAGCCACGGATCCAGTGATATCAAAACTACACAAGAGGTGAGTGTGTTCGGGGTTATTTCAGTAATAAAATATTATTATTTTTATCAAGAAAAGTGAGGGAGAGTCTTGTAGTTAGAGTTTACTTTATGGTTAGCTTAATTTGAGGAATCATTATTCTAAAAAGATAATTCTTGCCTTACTATAAATACATTTTTAAAAAGATTTTCAAGATGACTTATTTTATTTAAAATACGTAAAGTATTCAATATTTAGTTACTGTTATTACTTTGGCACCCTGCCACCCTCTACACAATCATATTGGTCCTTCGAGCCGGATATAATTTTAAACTTATCCTCCATTTTTTATTATTTTTATTAAGAAAAGTGAGACAGAGTCTTGTAGTAAGAGCTTTCTTTATGGTTACCTTAATTCGAGTAATTTTTATGCTAAAAAGATGAAACTTGTCTTACCATAAATAGATTTTTAAAAAGAGCGTCAAGATTATTTATTTAATTTAGAATAGGTAAAGCATTTATTATTTTATTACTGTTATTACTTCGGCATCCTACCACCACCTTACATAATCGGTCCTTCGAGCCGGATATATTTATTAACTTATCCTCCATTTAATCCTTTAGATCAACACGCAAGGAGGAGTTCCGTAAGCGCCGCCGTATCCGGCCCTGCCTGAGCGTCTGCCAAACCGTGGAACAAAAGTGCCCCTACCTGCTGCCCGCCGATCGCGCTCCCGCGCTGCCCACCCAATATGCCGGCGAGCCGACATTTCTCTGCCTAGGTGAGTGTGCCTTCTACATACAGATCCCTATATAACCTTACTTATATGTGAAATTTCCCCCAGATCAAAACATACCCGAGACCGGGGCGCAGCTGGAGAAGTCTAGCTACGGCCCCAATGATTGCTGCTACAGCTACTGCAACGGTCCGCTGTCCGGGATCTGCACCGTGTGCCAGGGCTTCGTGGCGCCCAGGATATCGGAGGAGGATGCCCCAACCTCGGCCAATGCCAGTCGCCGCGTGCACAACATCACGCTGTCGCTGAGCTCGCATCCCGGCGAGCATGCCCGGGCTAAGAGCGTGGCTCTGGCCCTGCGGAACGTGAGCCGCTCGGGCGGCGATCCCGATGCCATGCAGACCCTGCTCGACCGCCTGCCGTACTATGCGCGATACGATGGAGTCCTCTACTACGACGAGGAGGGCGACATGCCGCAGGTGCCGCTCTCCGGGAACTGTGCCGCCGTGCCCACCGTCACCACTCGCTGTACGATCCCGTACTACGCCTCCGGCACGGAGGCGGTGGCCGCCCCGCCCACGCAGCTGCTGGTCTGGCTGAGCGCCCTGCTCGGCCTGCTCAGCAGCTGTGGAGCGGCGCGTCAGCGCTGGAGCTGGCAGTGGAGCGCGATGGTTGGTGGTCAGGGCAGGGTGACGACGGGCACGGGTCGCGGTCGCCAGGCGGTGGCCTGCGAGGCCAGCTGCCACGAACAGGAGCTGGTCAGGAGCGGGATCAGGCAAAGGAGCGGCAGTGGCACTGTGAGAGAACAGCCTGCCAGCAGCACATCGCCGAAGGAGAAGCCTCTCAAGTCCGGCTTGGGGCTACCCACCGCCCGCAGCTGGTCCTGGTCGTATACTTATAAACTAACGTGTAGGAAAGTACGGTACTTTAGTAGCCGCAGCAAGTTCAAAGGCGTGACTAACTACGGGGACGGGGACTCGCGGCCGAGCACGGTGAGGGTGCGGGTGCGCGTGGAGGAGGAGGAGGGCGGGTGCATTAGGACTAGGAACTATCGCTACTTCTACTACTTCAACTACAACATCAACGATTGGTGGCGGAGATGGTGGCGCTGCCTGAGCAGCAGCGGCGCCTTATAGTGCCTGCGAGCGGTATGCAGCCAGCGGACACACCAATGACGACTCGTACTCGTACTCGTACTCCCCCTCTCTCTCTCTCTTTAGAAACCGAAACATAAACAGAAGCCAAAACCGAAAAAAACCAAAACCAAAATACTTAAATAATAGCTAAATCAGAAGCGGAAGCATCAATGATGCCAGGAAGGAAAAGGATAAAAAGGATATGACAGACAGACAGTAACGCAGAAAACCATGGAAATACGAATTAAATGAAACGTAAAAACAGAAACCAATTAAATATTTATGGTCCTCTTTCAAATGAAATAAAAACAAGCATGAATTAATTATAAATCTCTATTGAAACAAAACCAAAATAGCATATTTTATTACAACTAGAACAAAGAATATGAATATTTAATTAAACAAAAAGCAACTGCCACAAGAATAGGTTTTTTAGATTAACGATAACGGAAATACCAAAAAAGAAACAAAAAACCAAAAAGAAAAACCAAAAAACATTTAACAAAACGCATACAACTAAAATATAAAAAAGAAAAACTGGGGAAACCAACGGAAAATATAAATAGTTATTAATTTAATTACTGGCGAGCAAAAATACGAAAAGTTTAGGTTAGCTAAAAAAACGAAAAATCGAAAAACAAACAAAAAGGCGGAAGGAAAATTAAGAATCCAAATTTACTAGAATAAATGGGAAAATTTGAAAGCTGCGGAAAATGAGGGAAAAGAAAAACCCGCGGGAAAGGTAAAAGAAACACAATTTGTCAGAGGCCGCGTATCAACCACCTTTCAAAAAGTAAAATGCGAAACGTGAACTTTACTTAAATTAGTTTAAACTTAAAGCCAAAACATATGCGATTATAGTCGTGAACGGTGGGAGCGATTTAATTAACAATTAAAACAATTAACGGCAATGGAGTGTCTAAAAAAAAGTCTTTATTTAGTTAAAAAAAGGAAGAGGAGAAGAAAGAGAAATGGAAACATAACAATTTGTATAATCCAAGTAAAAACAAAAGAGCCAAAATGGAAAAATGAAAAATGGAAAACGAGGAGAAGAGTATATAAAGCGCACAGTAAAAACGTATCTTTAAGATTCATCGACCGTCATTGCGAAGAGAAAGGGGACTCTGGAGAGATTCGGATTCGGGTAACAAACGGAAGCATTACCATTACCACATTACAGCCTACATATGTATGTATGGATATATGTACGATAGATATAGTCAACAAAAAATGTGCAACGTAAACAGCCAATAAGGTAGCGATCGGCGAAGGGAGAAGAAGATGATGAAGAACAACAATATGCCTACTATATAAATACTAACAATGAATAATAATACTTTTTGTAATAAAGTGAACCCTATGTAGCATATATATATATTAATTATATATATGAAATATATATATTTATATAATATATATTGTCTTAACAACTTATCGTACATAACTTGCAGCAAAAACGAGAAACCTAGCCCCACAAGAGAGGAAAAAAGAAAAGAAACCCGAGAAAGAAAAACAAAAAACGTAAATAATTAAGAAATATTCAAATAATTAGTCGTATTTGGTATTAACTAATTAACTATTAAAGTAAGTACTAAACAATTTGAGAGAATCTCTGATAGAGCACACTCGCCCACACACTCTCACTCAGATATAGAGACGCATTCTTTGAGCACTCCTAACGATTTCAGTTCTTTTGAATCACCACCTGTCCACCTGTCACCTCACCACCTCACTCTCTTTCGTACTTTTTCGTACTTTCCTATGTTTCCGGGAAAAGTGTTTGGTTCGACTTTCTTTCTCTGAGACCCATTTATCGAACGGTTTAACCCACTGCAGGCAGTGTCAGAGTTACCAAGTTTTTAAGTCTATTAGGAATGCTTTTCCGACATGAATTTCTGCGAACAACAAAATTTTGCATTAGAAACTGACGAAATTACTTTAGGAGGAGATATAGGAATACGACAAGGATTTTGTTAGATGTTGTAGTAGAAACGTAAAAGATATAGCGAGCCAGAGTGGCGGCCTTCATAGCAAACCCTCCACATCTATCATTCTCTCTATCTATTTCTCTCTGTGTTCTTTATTAGCCTCCATATCAATAAATCATTGTAAATACAGATAACGTATGAACAATTCATCTCATTTACATTCTTACCTAAAGATCCATACATTCTGCGATAATTTCCTCTTCACTTCTTTGTGACTTTATGATTCATTCGCCCAAAGTTTCCGCCAATTATGGCAACGTCTTCTTCGAAATATATGCGAGATATATATGCAAAGTTTATACTTACATGGGGTTTACGTGGCCGAAGAACTTTTCATTTATCTCGGGCAACTGTAACTGTACATTTGAGGCGAATGCAAGACATTTTCTAAGCAAAAAACAAAAGCAAGAGCAGGCAGGAGGAGCGTTAGCAGGGCGGGGGTGGGGACGATACCGTTATCAAAACATTTCAATGGCGGCAACGGAAACGGAAACAGAGTCAGTAACAGAACGGAACGGAAAGAGAACAGAGAACAGAGAACGGAGAACAGAAGAGCCGCTGGCACAAATTGCGCGCATATAGAATGCAAATTGTTATGAATTATTGTGTACTTTTGTAAAACTTTTTGATATATATAATATAGTTAACATGAATAGATGCCTAAATAATAATAAATTAAATGTTAATTTATTTAAATGTAAACAATAAATAGAGAAGGAACTGGAGTAGGCCCGGAGACGGAGGGCGGGCAATAGGGCATTCCATTCCCGGTACGATCCAAAGTCCGGTTCCCACCCTCCCCCAACTCCGGCGGCACTTAGCGTATGTACGAAATAAATTTTAGGCGTTGGACGACGCACCGAAGGGCCAGGATGCCAGGATCATCCCCTGATCATCCCCCTTTCGATGGCCAGTGCGCTTAGAGAAAAACTAGTTGAATTGTGTACGTAATGTGGGTAAATCATAGCACCAGAGATCTGATCCATCGATTGGGCATTACTTTACAGTAGACAAAGACAACACACTGCATTGAAGCCATCTCATGCGATCCACACACACTCCACACACCACAAACACACACCAAATCCGAATCAATAACCAATTAGCACGAATTATACAATAATTTTTGTAATTGATTAGCCGCTGCCACACAAACCAACATTAAAACGAAACGAATAGCTCCGCTGCAGCGTGCGCTAGCAATTATTTTTTACAAAAACCAAAAAACTATTCAAAATATGTAAAAAAAAAAACACAAAAAATACAAAGAGAGGAGATTTTTAAAAACCGATACCGAAATTGGAGACACAAAATTCTTTTTAGGCCAAAAATGAAATTACATAATTGTGTGCCAGGACAAAAGTGACAAAGCGAAAACATAAAGATATAAAAACCAAAAGGGAAACTTTAAAATGTGTTGTATTTGATATCATGCAAGCGAGCACAGAAACCAGTCAAAAATGGCGAAGTTAAAGTAATAATATAAATGAAATTCATAGCGTCAAGTAAAATTTAATTTAATTAAATGAAAACATAGATTAATTTAAAGGAAAGCCACAGCCACACAGCTAGCAAACGAAACAAACAAACCAAGAAAAAATGTCTCCACAAAAACCATAGAAAATGTTTGCCTAGTGAAAAATCGAAATTAACAATGACAAGACCCCCCTTCCAGATAACAGTAATTTAGTGGAAACTAATAAAAAACAGAAACAAAAACGTAAAGTCTAAAATCCCACATGAGACAGCTAAAAACTTTAAAACCAAAAAAACTAAACTGAAATCTTCTGTACTTGTTATTTAAAACCAAATAAAAAAAACTTACAAACTTAAGAGGGAAAAAAAGAAAACATAGAAAAATCAACAAATTATAAAAAAAAAAAACGATAAAAAATCCAAAAATAGAACACGGAAAACGAAATTTCATAGTCCTTAAGCTAAAATCTAAAAAAAAAAAACAAAAAAACGAAAAGAAGTAAATTCCCCCAGCCAAAACTATCTAAAGTAATGAAAATGATTTTCAAGGACGAGGACGAAGATGGAAATAGTAATACTATGTAATAATAATGGCAACTGGCATAATTATGGTAATTGTAAAATAATTAAACAATGACGTAAACGTAATACCAAAAACGGAAAAAATCGAAAATAATAAAAAATAAATTGTTGTTATTGAATGTATTTGTATAGAAAAATTATTATGATTATGACGATGAATAATAAATGATTACAAAAATAATAATTATTGTTCAAACCGAAAAAGCAAACAAAAAAAAAAAAAACAAAAAACAAAACAAATATATATATATACGAGAAAATGCCTTTGACTTCCTACTGGCGGATGGCGGATGATCCCGGAGCCCGCCCTCCGATGACACGTGTCAAGTCCCGTGGGCTTGGTCCTCCACCGAAGCTGCTTTATGGATGCTGAGCGAAAAAAAAAGTGAGGGAAGCGCAGGGTAAAACATTCAACAAACAAAAATAATTAGGAGCTCCCCTGGGAAAAGCAGGGAGAGGACGAAAAAAAACGCATGGAAAAGATGGAGTATATTAACCATACATTTATTAAATTTGACTTACTATTCTCTTCAAGCTAAGCTAGTTCCATTTCAGGGTTAAGTTTACCAACTTAAATTATATTTTCCTTAAATTTAAATCATATTTATTGCAGTTTTTGTAAAAAGAGAGTTTTAAAACCACTTAAAAGAGTGCCAATAAGTATGCTTTATTTTATTTACTACAGGAAATTTGATAACAGAACCCTTTTTAATCCTTACAGCATATTTTCTTTTGCTTTTGAAAGGTAATTTAAAATCTCTGAAAGCTTTTGATACTTTTTTGCAACTGAAAAAATATTTTTCAAACAAAAACTCATCATTATTGCACTTTTTGTGAAAAGATTGCTTTAAAACCTTTCCAAAGAGTGTGTTAATGTGTAGGCTAAGATGCCTGGCATACAGTACATGAACTGTCTGCCTTGTGTCGCCGCAACTAGAACATGAACCAGTTGGACTATAGATGGTGCACATAAGGGTCTGAAGACTCAGCGACAGCCTCTGTTGAATGCAGCCAAATGAGTAACGCTTGCATTGTGGTCAAAACAATTACTGATTTTATTGAGGAAACTTAACGGTATTTATAGCTAAACAGAGTATAAAGAATATGCTTATGTCAACGAAATTGTGTGTAGAAGAAATGTGGGTTACTGTGTATTATGATCTATGCAGAAATGGGAAACGGTGCCCAATTCGACTTCTTCATGTCAGCATAATATGCATTTGCGCTTGACCTGATAACGCTACTTTTGTTATTGCATATACATATTGCTGAGACTGAACATTCTCCCGGCCGTTGAACAGGTGTTCAACCATCGCTAATGTTGAAAGCAAAACTGCGTGGGGCAGGTTCCAGTAACGACTGCTCAGCCTTTTCCTGAGGCTTGGAGGTTCGTTGTCGTGGCTTCCATTTGCTGTATTGCCGTCGTAGAATAAATGCAATGCTCACTATAATTGATATTGCTAAGGCCACATATGCAGCGACTTGATGGTGCTGCACAGTGCTGAAGTGATTTTTCCATGTTGTATCCTTCAGTTTGGCCAGTCTTTGTTGTAGGACCTCTAATTCGTCTAGTTCGGATACTCGGGTTGTAGTTTCTTGAGTTGGTTCTGATGTTTCTTCTGCGTCAAACTTTGTGATATTGCCGAAACGAACATATGTTGATTTCGTTTCGCTGATCGTAGTGCTGAATGTGCCAACACTAATTTTGAGTTGCGCGCGGTGCAGCCTGCGGAGAGTGATAATAAGCCCGTTCCTTCAAGGTGTACTGTGGAAGGTGTTCCTTTGCATACAGCTTGAAGCTCTATGGGACTGTGCGTTGCGAACATCCATCTGTTCCGTTGATGCGTCTTTGTCCAAATCAGATCGGATTTTGTTTGAACAGTCTCACATAGTGTTTCAGTCTTGTTGTTAAACAACTGAAATTCACACTGGTTGTCCGCGCTAAACGTAGCTTGATGATTAAAGCATATGTGCTCATCGTTTGGCACTTTTAGACATAACTCAAACTCGTCTTCAGTCAATCCCATAAATTGATCTCTATGAGCATTGACGGCAATGATATTTGTCTTGATATCGAGTTTATGCCAGCTTCCTGCCTTCCACGCCGGGATGGGGATGATGCTGAACACTTCCTGCTGCGCTGTGGATACCAGAGGAAGTGTAATCTTGAAGATTACATGATCGGTAGTTGTTGTGCCTTCAGCGTGCATAATTCGGTAAAGCTGGATAGCATTTTCCGATGATATCGGTAACATTTGATCTGGTAGAAGATGATCCCGAATTTGACCAAGTTGATCTCTCAGTTGGTGCGGAGATACTTGCATGGGACTAATGGTTCGGTGGCGGACATCAGTAAGGACGCTAGCTATCTCATTTTGCATCCGCTGCATCCCCGTCGCCAGCAGGGTTAGCTGGGCTGTTAGGACCATGAATGCTTGCTGTAGGTAATCGCCTTCGTATTTGCCTCTCTCTCTTTTGATGGTTGCTAGTTGTTGTTCTAGCGTCCTGATTCGTTTGTCGTGGGCCGAATTGCTTTTTCTGACTACATTTATAGTGGAGTCAAGAACAGACGTTTGATTCTTGAGCAGCATCATCAGCATATCATCGTTGGCTTTGAATTCGTTTATGACCTTGGCCATTTCTTCTGCATAGTTTGAATCAAGTACGCCAAATAATGAGTGCGCTACGTTTCCGACTATATCAAGTGGTGACCTGCGCTGTCGGGAATGGTTAATCAACTCATTTCCAGCTTGTAACTCGCCATATAAATGTTGAAAATGATCAAGTATAGAGTTACATGCATTCGCATTTCGTAGTTCTGAACACTTATGTTTTAGTTCAGTAATCCCGTCAGATAGTATTCTCATATCTGTCCAGTATGGTTTCAAGTCGTAGTAGACGATGATGGTCCATTCTGAAATTGCCATTCTGGAAGTGCCGAGTCTTTCGTAGAATATTCCGGGTTTATTTGTGAACTGCGTTACATTTATTGGTTGTCCCATTGCCAGTGGGAGGATGAGTAGCATTGCCAGCAAGGTTGGAAGGATCGGAAGCTTCAGCTTCTTCCTCTGTGTTGGGATTTCTTCCGGCATCGTTGTTTCTACAATTGAGCTGCGAGGACATTTTGTGGCTTCTTCTTTCAGAAGCGGAGCAAGCCGAGTAACTGCGCGTATGAATACTCCAGAGGCAGTTTTAACGTCTACTCCCTGGACGTGGTTGTCCTTGCCAGTTTGATGTGATGCCCCAGGGCTGAAGATTGTTCAGAAAATGGGAGTTTGACAATGCATTTTTCATCTGCTGCAACTTGGAGATTTCCTACGAAATGTTTTTCGCAAGGAGCCTCCATCGGTGATCGGTGCTTTTCTTCAGTTTCTAGAGTTTCTAAAGTCCAGAAGCGTTCCAACAGCGTATCAATTTCTTCATCTGTAGCTGCAGCTGCACAAGTTGCAGCTGAGTTTTGCTCCGCCGAAACTTTTCCGGCCACAATCCATCCAAGTTTTGTATTTTGAAGAATTGGGCCTCCTGTCTTTAATAGAGTCTGGTTCGGTAGAAGCAATGAATAGTAGTGCTCGGCTCCGATAAGCATGTCAATCTTTCCTGGCTTGTCGAAGTTTGGATCAGCTAGGGCAATGTTGCTCGGGACTTGTAGATTTGTAGAATTTAACTGATGAGCCGGTTGATCAGCTATGATGTGTGGTAACACAAAAGCTTCAACTTGTTGAGTAAAGTCATTATGCATCGATTTCATCAGAACATTTACTCTGGCTCTACTAGTTTTGGATTGCCTCCAATTCCCTCGATACGTAGTGAAGTACCGTGGCGTTTTAGTGATAGTATTGAGGCCATTCGTTCAGAAATCAAATTTATTTGTGATCCTGAATCAAGCAGAGCTCTGAAGGTCGCATTCTGACCATTGCTTGCTTTACTGCCACTTTGACGGTGGCGAGTAGGTTGTAATTTTGTTGCTTGCTGCGCCTACAGTAAGCGATTGTGGCTCGGTTGCTGCACCTGATGTGGTTTCAAGATGCAGCAATGTATGGTGTTTTTGTCACATTTAAAACACATGCGACCTCGGCATTCCTTTGCCTTGTGGTCACTGCTAAAGCAATTTACACACAACCGTTGTTTTGCACCCAATTGAGTCGTTCGGGTACTGTTTTGTTGCGGAAGTCATCGCATATGTAAAGCGGATGATTCCTTGTGCAAAACGGACAGTTTGATACCTTTCCAGCGCTGGCAGAGGTACATGTAGATTTTATTTGCTCCCTTGTTGCCTGTTGGCCTCTTTTCCTGTCTCCAGTACTCGAATTCGTTGATCCAGGAAGCTGACCACTGTGTCCAAGCCTTGTAGCTCTCGAGACCCATCTAACGACTGTTCGTATAGGGCTCTAGTTGCAAAATCTAATTTTTGCTTGATGATGGCAATCAATATTGTATCCCAGCTAGATACATCGATGCCAAATCCCTTTAATGATGCCAGGGACTCAATCGTTGTAATGTATAATTCTTTTAATGAATTCGGATCGTCACTATTTGTGCGTTGTTGCAGGAGACGATTGAGAATCGTGTCTGCTACATGTCGGGGATTGTTGTAAGCGTCAACCAATATACCCCATGCATGCAAGTAATTTTCTTGCTTAAGATCGATATGCCTTATCAACCTTTCTGCCTCTCCGGTTACGGTGGTTTTAAGATACCACATTTTCCGTACGGTGGGCATGTTAGTGTCATGGACCATGCAATTGAATATATCGAAAAATTGAGTCCATTTGAGCAGATCTCCATCGAATTTTGGGATGCTGACTCTGGGCAAGTGCACATCTTCGTTGCTTGATGTATTGCTTTTTGCCCTAAGACCGCTTGAATTTCCTTTTCCAGTCTTAGGAAGGACTGCATATCATATCCTCCCTTAATTGGGTCATCGTATTCTTCGTGAACGGAAAAATGAATTTCTTGCGTCTGAGACCATAGTGATTTTATCAAATCACTTGTGATGGTCTTTCCTGTCTCTGAAAACTCTTTCAGAGCGCGTTTGATAGACTCGGATATCGCCCTTTGTCGGCGACATGCCGATCTGAGTTTGTCAGATGCTATCATGGGCTGATGTATACTTCCCGCTTCTGGATTTGCATCAGCGTGGCTTGTTGATTGTTCTATATTGTCGAGCATGTCCGCTCTGTACTCTTCGTATGTGTCACGACAGTCTTTGTAGAACTTGGTATACTCAGTGGTTCTATATTTTCAGGAATATTGAGATGGTTCGCCGCAAACCGATTCCATGCGTCATCGATGGCGGCCAATTTGGTTTGGTAATACGTGGGTTTTAATTTCCTCTCCGCTGAATCCTTTTTGTAGTTGCGGATATATTTTGAGATCTCTTGACTGATCTTTTCTTGCAAGCCTAACGTCTCGGCGACTGCTTGCTCTTCCATTGTATTAGCCATTATAGTGTTACTTCACTTCTGACCCGTTGGGAGTGTTTTATTTGCTAAAAGCTGGATACGCTCCTGTTCGCAACCGTCGATGGTCGAAGAAGTTGAACAATGACTTGAAAGATTTCTTCAAAGTGTCGCCTTGTTGACAACTCTGAGAAGTGTGTCCAGGATCGTTTCCTGTAGGGATCACTGAATGTGATCAACGGCTCGAAGTTCGGAGCCAAAGGATATTGAAATCCCTCAAAGTGTCGCCTGATTGACAACTTTGAACTTGTGACCAACGGATGATTGAAATCCTTCAAAGGTCGGATGTTTCCTGTGATAAGGAACGGCTAGAAGTTCTGAGCCAAAAGGATGTTGAAATCCCTCAAAGTGTCGCCTGATTGACAACTTTGAACTTGTGACCAACGGATGATTGAAATCCTTCAGAGGTCGGATGTTTCCTGTGATAAGGAACGGCTAAAAGTTCTGAGCCAAAAGGATGTTGAAATCCCTCAAAGTGTCGCCTAATTGACAACTTTGAGATTGTGACCAAAGGATGATTGAAATCCTTCAAAGGTCGGATGCTTCCTGTGATTAGGAACGGCTAGAAATCTGAGTTCTGAGCCAAAGGATGATTGAAATCCTTCAAGGATCTAGGATGTTTCCTAGACCGTCGGGGTCACCAAATGTTAATGTGTAGGCTAAGATGCCTGGCATACAGTACATGAACTGTCTGCCTTGTGTCGCCGCAACTAGAACATGAACCAGTTGGACTATAGATGGTGCACATAAGGGTCTGAAGACTCAGCGACAGCCTCTGTTGAATGCAGCCAAATGAGTAACGCTTGCATTGTGGTCAAAACAATTACTGATTTTATTGAGGAAACTTAACGGTATTTATAGCTAAACAGAGTATAAAGAATATGCTTATGTCAACGAAATTGTGTGTAGAAGAAATGTGGGTTACTGTGTATTATGATCTATGCAGAAATGGGAAACGGTGCCCAATTCGACTTCTTCATGTCAGCATAATATGCATTTGCGCTTGACCTGATAACGCTACTTTTGTTATTGCATATACATATTGCTGAGACTGAACAGAGTGCCTGAAAGCATGCTTTAATTTAGTAAATACAGGAAATCAGATAACAGAACCTTGTTATCATCACAGCATATTTTCTGTTGCTTTTGGAAGGTAATTTAAAATCTCTGTAAGGATCTGTAAGCTCCTGATACTTTTTTCTAGTGAAAGAATATTTTTAAAACAAAAACTCATAATTAAACCATTTAAAAGAGTGCCTAGAAGCATGCTTTAATTAATTTAATACAGAAAATCCAATGACAGAACCTTGTTTAAGCCTTACAGCATATTTTCTGTTGCATTTTAAATGTAATTTAAAATCTCTGAAAGGATCTGTAAGCTCCTGATACCTCAAAATCGTATTTGGTTGCAATACTGAATGGATTTTGATTATAAATTATTCATATTTCGCTTCAGGTGCTTAAGCCATCCGGTTTTGTTTGTATAAGGCTCCTGCCACGGAGCTGCGAGCTTAATTCAATTAAATAATATCGCCAGAGCTCCGGCCAATATAATTATGCACGCCAGGGGAGTTCTCGCGGAAAATCTTGATTTCCCTGATGCGGGAGCCGGCAAAGTGCCTGCAATCAAACTGAGAGAAACTAGCAAACCCGGGCGGATATGAGTTTGTGTGGGGCAATGGCATGTGAGGAAATCTCGCACGCACTTGCGTTTAAAGTGGAGGCATGCCTGCCTGGCTTGGCTCTGCGACGACGACATTGTATTATATAACTTTCACTTTTCGAGCAGGTGCTTAGCGGCAGTAACAGCGGCTATATCCGCAGCCACCACAACAACAGCACACACACTCTAATTACGCGCAACCAAAAGGAAAACGAGGCGCAAAGGACGAAAGGACGAAGGAGGCTCTGACGAAGGCAATCGGGATGCCGCCGCCGCCGTTGCCGAAGCTGGCTCCTGCGTCGACGGTCGGCTTGGCCAGGTTCCTGGGCTTCAGATACGTTTCGGCTGGCGAAAGGGAAAGTTCGAGCTGCGGATGCAGAGGCCCCGGAAAATCCACAATCCGTCGTAGCATTCCGGTGATTTTTCGCGTGCGTACCGTGCCAGCAACGCACTTTTGGCGGGGCGACCGGAGCAGCCGGGGTGCCTCTGTTTTGTTTTCCGAGTCCATCCATCCAGTGAATGTGTGTGCGGTGTGTGTGTTTGGTGTGTGGTGGCTAAATATTTGCCCAGCCTTAACGAGTTGTGCGACAACGGTCAACTTGTGTTTCGGCTATTTATTCAGGCGCTTTTTGCGGTTATTTTTGCATGCATTTTGGCGCCATCCAAAGCGCACAAAAAACGTTCTTATAATGGAAACTTTAATTCCGAGTGTGTGCGAATCGTTTTATTCGGCATGAAAACTTTATGCGAATTGACAGCGGACACGGACTCGCACTCAGGTTGCAAAGGAAAAGTGAATGGGGAAAAAGGTCAATGCTAATTGGGACTGGCATGGCAAATGAGTTGGAAATTTCCGCCAAATAGTTTGAAACTCAATTATATACGGAATAATTTGAGCTGGAAATGGCAGGGGAAAGCTAGTCAAAGTTTTTAAAATTATAGTTGACAGGCAGCCTGATTAACATTAACTGGGGGAATTAATATGGATTTTTAAGGTTAAGAAGCCATTTTATTTAAATTATTTATATAGGTTTTATTCGAGATTTTATTTATATTTAAGCTTTATCAAATTATAGAATATAAATAGTATTTATTTTATTTTATATGTATTTTAACTATTTATAAGACAAATATTAAATAGTACTAAAGTCGAACTAAAGGAATTGGCTAGTCTCTTGGCTCTATTAATGTACAAATTCATTAATATCAAATCTTATTACATTTATTTATTGGCATTGGTAACTCCCTCTTAAATAGTAATTATTTTATTAATTTAATGTTTATTTAATGATAAATAAGTAAGCCATTTCCGTAAAATTTAAAATATATTCCCAGAAAAATACCCACTTCTTAAATAGTAATTGTTTTATTAATTTAATGTTCATCTAATGATAAATAAGCAAGCAATTTCCGTAAAGTGTAAAAAATATTCCCAGAAAAATAAATCCTTCTTAAATAGTAATTATTTTATTAATTTTATGGTAATTTAATGAGAAATAAGTAAGCAGTATTCGCTAAAATGTAAATTATACATAAAAAATCGCAGAATACATCAACTTAGTGTTAAATTTATGATTTCTCGCACCTGTTTTTATGCAAATCCTCACTGTTCGACCATCATCTCTGCCTCATTTAAATATTAATCCCGTTCAAACAGCGTATTATGTGTGGAGAATGAGGCAAGTGAAACGCGCATTGCCAGGTCAGTGTCAGGCGGCGGCACATCATCACCTGCTCCTCATCATCAGCCTCCTCCTCGGCGCCGCATTAATAATTCAAAGCGAGCAGCTCGGCGAGCCAAAAGCTCAGCCGGGACACGAACCCCTCGCCGCCGCTGAGGTGAATTCGCCAGAGCGGGACAACGGTGCGTATGACTGCCGGCAGCCTTTCTAATCTTTTCAATCCAACAAGAGCGATTGCGCAAATGCTTTGTTCACAGGAAGCGGAAATGTATCCCTCAGCAATCGCAGGCCACGCAGCGTTTTCCACGTGCGCTGGAATCCCAACGAGAAGTTCATTGTGGAGAGTCGCGAGAATCCGGCCATTAACTCCTCCAAGCTCGCACCCCATCCCCGGCTGAAGGTCTCCAAGAACACCAAGCTCACGCTGAGCCCCAAGCTGTACCTCTGCCACGACAAGCACTCGGAACTGTGCCACAACAAGACCCAGCAGTTCCGGCAGCGCATTGTCCAGACCTTCGAGAAGGCCATGATTGAGTCGGTCAATGAGTCGCAGGCGAATCACTACAATGTGGACTACAAGCCGGTGTTCGGGGACAGCTTCGAGGAGCAGTACTACCCTTCCACGTGTTTGGTCATGGAGGCGGGCGTAAGAGTCCTGCGAAGGAAGGATGCACCCTTCAATAAGCTGCCGTTTGGCCGGCTCTTTCCGCGCCAGAAGCTTTTTCGGAATGTCAAGGATATTAAGACCTGTGCGATCGTTTCCAGTGCGGGGTCTTTGGCGGGTTCCAAGCTGGGAAGGTTTATAGGTAGGGAAATTTACTAGAAATTATTAATTAAATAAATTAAGCTTTGAAAATATTTAAAATATTATTTTAAATACTCGTTTTTTCTTTAAAATGATTTTAAAATATTTTTTAGGCAAACGTAAATTAAAACCTATGTTTTAAGCCAAATTCTTTCTTTGTTATTCTTTGTTCAAGATTTAATCTTCGTTCTAAATTAATTTTAAATATTATTAGGGCAAAAGTTAAAGGAAATCCTTTCTTTTTAAATTAAACCTTTATTTGTTAATCTTTTTTCATGAATTAATATTTATTTTAAATGAATAAAAAATATTTTTAAGGCAAAAGTTTAAGGAAAACCTTTGCTTTAAGCCGCCACCTTTACTTGTTATACTTTTTCAATAGTAATCTGGCATGTTAAGCTCTCTTAAACCCCTCCAATTACCCATTTTTATTAACGACATCCAGAAACCCATTTTGCTTTATTTATGTTTATTTTCCCAAACTGCAACTGAGGCGGCAAGACTGCAAACTGCATCGCCTGCATGCACAATTAGTCGGAAGAGACTGCGGAGCTCATGAACAATTTGATTTACTCGTCTACTCTAATTGTGTTTATTTTCTGTCTGCTTTTTGTTCTGCTTTTTTAATTCCTTGCTCCCAGACACGCACGACATTGTGATGAGATTCAATCACGCGCCAACGCAAGGACACGAGGTGGATGTTGGCAGCAAAACCACAATTCGTGTGGTGAATTCGCAAGTAGATTCGCACGCAGTTCCGCACTTTCGATTGCACTTAGCACTCTTCCCCTTAGGTGGTCACCAAGCCCGAGTTCGACTTCACCCATGCCCCCATCTTCCGGAATGTGACGATTGCCGCCTGGGATCCGGGCAAGTACAATGGCACTCTGGAGGATTGGCTGACCAGTGCGGATTATGATCTGTTTACGAACTATGAGATTTACAGGCGGCGGTATCCCAAGTCGCGGGCCTTTCTCATTGATCCGCACTCCGTGTGGCGACTCTGGCAGAGCCTGCAAATGTTTGCGGGAAATCGACCCATTAGCCGTAATCCTCCCAGTTCCGGGTTTATAGGTAAGCTTATTCTATAATTTAATTTATTTATTTAATCTTAAAATTCCCTTTTCCTACCTTCCGCAGGATTGGCCCTGCTCCTGCCGCACTGTCCGCAGGTGGACTTCGTGGAGTACGTTCCGTCCACTCGCCTCAATGGACGCTGTCACTACTACAGCAAAGAGGTGAGTCCACTCACTCATTAATCCTCACTTGACATTCCGTTGAGGCATTGATCCGAATTTATTCGCAGATGAACTCCGCCTGCACCTTCGGCTCCTGGCATCCGCTGGCCGCCGAGAAGCTGATGGCCCTGGACATGAATATGGCGGAGGACGATGACATGTCGGTCTTTCAGTTTGGCATTCTGAGGATTCGCCGGCCGGACAAGCTGCTCTGCGGCTTCAACTTCTTTGGCTACTGAGGAGGAGGTAACTCCGCAGGCGGAAGTGACAATCCAGGTGCATTTAATCAAGCGGTTTTCATCGAGTGCAATAAACAATTCAGCTTTGCAATGAATATAAACTCGAGTGTTTGCCTCTGGTCGGCGGAGGCTGTCTCCCAAGTGGCTTCTGTTGCCTCTTGATTGCTTTTCTGGGCTGGCAAGAAAACAAAGCAAAGGCAGAAGCAGAAGCAGAACAGAAATTATGACTGGCAGCGCGGATTCATGTTTTCCTTTGCCATTAAATGCCATAACTGTTTGTCTACACGGGCGACCTGAGTGCAATAAGTATTATTATTATTATTCCAGGCCCAAGGATGCCGCCAGAGAGTGGGTGTGTGGGTGTGTGGGCGTGGGCCTGGGCGAGGTGAGGAAGGAAAGTACTCATTAATACGTGATGCGGCACAAGGAACGTGCAGTGACTCTAAAGTGAAGAGACAAAAAACCAGCAGAACGGCAGAGAGTCGGAATTATGATGGCAATTTTTTCTGGCTTGGCTTAAACGCTGCGTATACGCAATTAAATAATATATAGCCAAAATAAATATCGAGATTCCATTGAACCAGGAAAAGGACACGTATCGCAACGAAAGTTATGGCCCAAGGGCGCCGCCAGCATCGCCAAAGAAAGCAAAATCGAAAGCAATTTAAAGTTGGCGAAGATATATTTAACAAGTTTCTTGAACTCCTTCGTTATTCCACTTACCGGGAGTTTGCTCCTTTGCATGTCAAAGCAAATGCCCCGAAAAGTTCACCTAACTCCTGGCCAAAAAGGGAAAAAATAAACAAAAGCGCAGCTGCAGTTCGAATATTTTACATTTTTATTTGACAAATGCAAATAGCCAGACGGATTCACGTGTTTATGTTTGCCGTTTTGGCATATCTTTGTTTTGGTAATTGGACAGCACCCTTGGCCACTGGCCATTTTGGTCAACAATATTTTGACATTTTACAAGCACTTTTTCGTTGTTTTTTCTGTGGATTTTTGCGAAGTTCTGCGGCTAAAGCTCTCTGCGCAGGCGCGTTCGTTGCCCTCGTGTGAACGTGTTCGCCATGCTGATAAATCAACAAAACAAAATTATTAATTTTATAGCGAAAAGTCATAAAGTGACTGTGGAGAGCGTGTGCAGGTCTTCTCTATGGTAATATGTCTTTGATTTTGAGGTGGATTTTTAAGGTAGATGAGTTGTGGGAGTTTAGGGTTCTTAAGTATTTATTTAAAAATTTGTATACGTTGGTAAGTAACTTAAAAATTTATAAAATAAATTGTTTAGGTACCATACTATTAAAAACACTAATACTTTTATGCCCTATAATATATGAGGTATATAAATATATTGCTTTTATAATTTAAAATAAGCTAATACTGTATAATTTTATTTTATTTAGTTTATATATAATTTATAGAGTGTAACTGAGGTAGTATTTCCTTAAAAATACTTGGCTCTAACATGTGCTGTTTAACAAGCTTTTAATTAATATTTTCTTAGCTACTAGGGTTAAATTAAATAACTAAATTAAATACACCTAATATATGTTGTTCCTTTATATTAAATAAATTAGTTTAACAGCTTAAAAAATCATATTTCTTATCATAAATCTCAATTCATTGCCAAAACTTTCATCCTCCCCTTGAACTCTTTTCCAAACTGCAACTTTTACTCATCACATAAAACCGTTTATATCTTTCAATATGATAAAGTGTCACATTCAGTATATATCCCACTGGTGAGGACTCCTCCCACTTCCTACACCGACTCGCCCTAGTTGGAATGCAGCTTCTATATACGTATGTAGCATGCAAATTAGAAATGTCGCTTTTTTATTGGATTTTTATCGACTGCCGAATGACAGACAGGCCCGGCCAGCCGAGAGGGTCAGCAGTGACATGGACATGGACATCTGTTTTGAGAATCGGCATCGGAATAGCTTGTCGGCATGACACTCCTCCGTCAGAAGTTCCTCCCCTGAAACGTCAATTTGGCTTCGAGACCAATGTTGTGCTAATTGAAATCAAATGCCAGTGTCTGGCCGACATTTCTTGGGATGCAGGGCTAGCAGATGATCCACAGAGGGCAGGCTACTGATGATGACTCAGCCAAGTGGCTCACTTGGGAGAAAATAAAAACACACAAAGAGCATAATATTTCTGTTTTCTTCATTCGGCGTTTATTCATTTGCATTGCACGTTTGCTTAGCTGTGGTCTGGCCTGTGCTTTTGTTTTTATTAAATTTTATTTTCGGGGATAGCATTACTCAAGAGATTTCCAAGAACACCCGGAATAGTCAGGCCAGCGAAATATGAACCATCGCTTGTGCATTGTATTGTCCAAGGGTTAACCCATATGGCATATGGGTACACTATGGGATGAGGCATCAACAGGGCGTGTCCTACGACCACAACACGTACACTGTGCAGCTCGTTTCGGCCAAGATCCAGACAAAAGATGGCCTGCGAGCATTCAAGGTCGGCGGACAACTTTATTTATCTTTCATTAATCTCAAAAGTAAATTATGTGATGTGCAACGGGACAAGTAAGAAGGCTTATTTGCGAGGTGCCTTGGGTGCGGCAGATTCTTGCCAATAAATTGTTAACAATTCTGTAAATGCAATTATATTTTTTTTACCATTGAAGAGTAGTACAAAGAAAGCTTTATGGTAAGATAAAGGATCGTTAAGGACTCAAGAGCGATCAATAAATAGTTTCTGATTTTATTTATGAGTAAATCAGGCTCACATAGTAACCTAAAAAAGGTTTAGAGGTCTTTTACTAAGCTTAAATATTACTTTTAAAGGTTAATACACACTAAAATTACACAAGAGATAAAGAAATATAGAGAAGTACCATTGTATTTATTTATATTTTAAGTATAACGAAAGTTAATTATCGTTTTTTACCAAAGAAATCAAGAAAACATAAAGAAAACCCATTACAGCCGACACCTGCTAATATAATAAATTCCGCATTTAATGTTATCGATCGAACAAAGATTGCATCCTGAAGGATTTCTTTTTTTCTCAACCAAACCCCTAAAAAGGAGCGGCCCCATCAATCTCAGGGGGCTTAATCAAACAATCACTCCTCCCCAGTCTCTCAGACTTCCTGCTTGGCATTGAATTATTCTTTTGTATATCTAAAATCCTTAGTTTATTTGCTTTGTGCGACAGCCATTTCAAAGTATTTAATTTGCGAGACAAAAGAAGACATTACAGCCGATTTGAGAGGCTCTCTTCGCTCATTTTTGAGGAAGAGAGCCAGAGGACGACATTCCGGCACGTTCGAGTGCGTATAAATCAAAATATAAGAACAATATAAAGCGAAATTTAGCATCGCGGAGAGTGGAGAGCGAACGAGACCAAAAACAGAATGAATCGCGCCAGAGGGCGGCATGCATTTCAAATGATTCAACTTCGACTCTTGGACTTGAAGATACCGCGCGAAGTGAAGATATAGGCTCTGGGACTATCTCTTGGGTTGACTCAGAGTTTTATGAATTAAGTTGGGATTGCAGAAACACGAAGAGTAGGTCTGACGTAAAATAAACACAGAGAGGAGGCTTTCTATAATCTTAAAAATTAGGTAGAAATTAAAATTAAATTAGTAGGGACTTTCGCTAGTCCTAGATCAAATTTGTTTCACAAAAACTGACTCTTAATATTATTTATTAAATAATTTATAGATTGATAGATATATTAGTTAGATTAATAGGGATTTTCCTAAATTATAGATCGAGGAATCATCATATTTATCTCTTTAGAGTCCACAAAACCTCGATAAGTAAGCCTCCCGTGAAAAATCATTCATAGTTGTACCGCTGAAATGGAGCTATCGCTACCATTTCCCCTCGAAAGACTCTAAAGCCTGACTCACTATATTATATAATGAAATTAAAAACCGATGAACCCTCACCCCGATGCGTAAGTCTCCCGTTATGCGAATTAAATGAGGAAGATCCCAGCAGTGCAAACACTCGAAAGGGGGTGATGACAGGGAAGGACGTTGCTGTGATGACTGTCGCCTCACCGATCGGAATATGGAACGGAGCGGATCCGATCGGAACGGAACGAGACGGTGATCGCCTTGCCCGCCGGCCATATAAAAGAATCTAAGTTGAGAGTTCCAAGCCTCAGTCTAGCGCAAAAAACGCACAACGAACTTGCAGTTACGGCAGCTTGCTGCAGCAAGGCAGATCCCAATAAAAAAATTAAATAAAACACGCAAAATCGGAATATAATTAACGAGAACCGAAATTAGACGTGTAGAGCTTTCTGCCGAGAAACTCAAAAAACGGAGAGTGAGAGAAAGCTGCGCCCTCGGGTGAATCATCTAACAGTTGCTGCTAACAACAGCGTGCTAACTGCCAGCCAACAGCGTGCTAACTGCTAGCTAACAGCTAGCTAACACTAACTGCTAGCTAACATTCAATTAACAGCGAGCGAGCCTGAGGTGAGTCCCCGAGCTTTGGCGGCTGCTCCTGTTGCTTTGTAATCGCAGGCAAAGGACTTGGAGGAGGACTTGGGGCGGCGAAGGGTGGCTAGTTTCAACCACCAAAAGCCTGGAGTGAAGGTGTGTGCTTGTGTGTGTCTTTATGGCTGTTCGCGTGACTTGTAAAGCAGCTACCATTAGACCCACACACATATAGGCCCAGAGAGAGGCTAATAGGTAGGGAGAGGGTGGCACAAAGACGACGACGGCGACAGAAGGCAGAAGGCAGAAGGCAGAAAGGCAGAAAAACAGGCCCCAGACGAGTCGCATTCGGAACCTGCTGGGAATCGGTCGCTATCGCACGCTATAGCTCTCTCGCCATAATTCGTTTCAACTGAATTATAGTGGAAAAATGCCAATAACCTGAACATGGATAATCCCCTAAAGAATCAATGAATCTTTTGGTTATACCCAAGTGAAAGAGTGAGTGAGAGTGACTGTAGCTGTGAGTGGAAAGCCTGTGATGAGTGATAGTGTCTGAGTTCGCGGGCCCTTATCTAACACGCAGAGATCTAATCGCAATCGGAGGCCAGATAATGCCTGATAAAGTTTGAAAGCAAAACGGCGAAGAACTTAAAGAACACAAAGACGCTTTTTGTGCAATATTTGCTGAAGGAACACGCGTAACCGCCTTGATTGTTATTATAACACAAATTGGTTCATGCAAATTCCGCTTGCTCCACTTGCACAAGCTTCCGTTTTTCTGGATGGTAAGTGAGTCACCTTATCACTTGGGGAGTTCCACTCTCCGCTGGGGATCGTCAGTAAGTCTGAAAAAAAGACTTTGGTAAGGGTTAGGAGCGGCCTAAACAATCATCACGTAGAGCCGCTTTGTAAAACTCAATTCATAGGCCAGTCGAACATGAATACATATAATTATAGATACATCGGGGCAGATACTTCATATATATTCGCTTGCCAAACGACTATCAAAGCCCGACCGTGACGTGATTGAGTTTTCAAAAATAGTTATTCAGTTTTTCGCACTCAAAGTCAGCCAGTTCATATACTATATTCATATACAATTAGCATTATCTGGTGCCCCATCTGTGTCTGACAATTATATAGACATGGGTTTCGCTTGGATCGCCGCAGTTCAAAGGCAAAAGTCAATGCAAAATCGCTTGTTTTCGAGTTTGGGCTTGGAAAAGTTCACTCCCCTCTCGCTTTAATGGTGGTGCTGGGGGAAATGGTCTAAAAATACCATAAATAGTTGTCATTAAAGGCAGAAGGAGCTCATAAATATTTCATTGTTCCAACTCGCAGCCTCGCAGATCACAGCGGGGCCACAACGACGATGACAAGTCGACTTGTCTTCCATTGCCATAACAGAAGAAGACTATATATTATATATAGGGAGCAGCCAGGCAGCCAGGAGAGGGGGCCTGACAGCAGGCCAGATGCACTTGGTCCATGAATAAATGCAGCCTCCGCGCATTGTTCTTTTGGCTTTATAAAGCGATTCAGCAGGAATTGTTGTCGTTAAGGGAAAACCTCTCTCTCTCTCTCTCTATCTCTTGTTATTATTATTATTATCTGGACGTTGGATTTAGCTATGCGCTTTTAGCTGAACCTTCTGCTCGGGGGCTGTAAACAATTGTTTTTGCAGGCGATTATTACTTAGATCTGTTTGCTCCGAGGTGGCAATTTACTTCACGTGGCCCGTCGCCGCCACTGCCAGCTGACTCAGCCCGAAATTGCACTCAATTGACGTTAATGGCGTGGAACAGCCGCACATTAAGCTATATCATTGATTCCCAGAAGGAGATAGAGTCAAAGATGAATAGCTTATTAGCACAGATTCCCCCTGGAAGTGTCATAAGGTTCTGGTCAAGTGTTATGGGTATTGCCACCATGCTTTAGGGGTTATTTATGGGATAAATCTTTAAATTAAATTTCACTTTTATAGCTTTAAGTTATTGAGAATATAAATTAATTAAATTCCGTGTAAGAAATAGTTAATACCTTGAAAGCATAAAGTAATATGCATATATTTCAAGGTTAAATGATTTTATAAATATCCATAACGCAACTTACAAGCTGTTACAACATTAGAGACAGCGAAATAGAGATTTATATATAATAATAAATTATTTATAGAAACATTTAAGACCCAATACGTGCTCTCGAATAGAGAATATAGAAGCCTTATGAAGAAAATATATCAGAAATATTAATGATTTTGAGACATATTGCGCTAAAACAATATATATTCTAGGAAATTTTTACATAGGAAAATACCCTTTGCTCTTAAATTTAATATAATAATATAAATAAACCAAATGACTTTATATCGATAATTATAATCCATTAAGTATTGCTTTAATTTTTATTAGTAATCTAAAAAAATATATATTGAGGGGTTCTAGCTATATAAATATTGAAAAATATTTACAAACTATTACTTTTCTCTTTTCTGCCTCACTTTGCATAAAATTCCTGAAAGCCAAATAACTTCAAATTGTTAATTATAATTAATTAACTATTTATTTGACTATAATTAATCATTAAAAAAATATATATCAACTGGTTCTAGCTTTATAAATATTATTATATATTTACAAAATATACTCCCCTCTTTTCTGCCTCACTTTGCATAATTCCTGAAACTAATAATCATAAAAAACAATAACTAATAAATTACAAGACACGAACTTAGCCCTGTAAAGCGATCTCGTTACTAGGTGCGGCCATTAGGTTTTTATGGCACAAAAAAATATAAGGGGGGCTATCAGTTATTGGCTTATTTGCTTACGCATTACTCATACGTTCATTGAGAAACCGATTGGCCGCGGGAAACCCATACCGCAAGATTCATTCATAAATATATATAAACAGAGATATATTTTGTGTGTTAAAGCAAGACAAAAGCCGTTAAAGTCGCGGGAGGGACTTGCTAAACTTCAAGATAAACTGTCAATAGCCACCGAATTTGTATCTGTGGCTGTGGCTCTGCCTCTGCCTCTGCCTCTGTTGGCTGGACCCGCGCGCGACGCATGACACATTTGGATGATTCCAAGAAACGGCATTACTCATACGCCCCCCGCGCCCGCCAAAGAGGAGAGGGAAGTGAGGAAGAGGGGAAGCGAGAAGCCGGGGAAAGGGACAACTTCGATTATTGGCAACAGGTTTCAGCCAGCCCCCCCTTGGCATCCACATCGGCATCGCTCGAGAGCTTTTCCCCTTTTTCTTTCCATTTGGCAAAAAGCTCCAGCGATCGCTGCCTCTGCTGGCGTCGCTGCCTCTGCCTCTGCCGGCGGCAGAAGTCGTCGTCAGCTTTTCAGCGATCGCCGAAGATCAGTTGAAATTTGCGCGTTGTGCAGGGCGGTTGTGTCTAGCGGCGAGAAACAGAAACGAAGTTCGAGTCAAAAGCCAAAAAATATTATTTTACAAGAAATAAAAAAAATATAATAATAAATAATATATAAAAAATAAACGGAGAGAGAGAGCAAGAGATTAAATCAAAAAGTGAACCGCGTTCAGTTTTGAGTTTTTTGTTTTCGAAAACGCGGAAGCGAGAGCGGGAAGATGGAAGTGCCAGCGAGCAATTAGTGCAGTTTCTCGTCCGTCCACAGCCCCAGACATAAAGAGACACTGAGACAAAAGGATAGCCTAATAAATAATAAGCGACGACAGCCGCAGCAGCAGCAGCACATCTACAGCGGAATATAAACAACAACGAGGGATAATTAATTAATTTGTAAGTGTTGCAACAAAGGCAGAGGCAGAGGCAGAGGCGGAGGCACATAGTTCATTCAACCGAAACTGCAGCCAAGTTGCACAGCCCACTCGCTTCACTCAAATTGAAAGGTCAAGAAGAGCAGCCCATTAATCAGGCCTAATTCGAAGCCCCCTTCCTCAAACCAAAATGCACTCCACTTTGGAAGTGAACTTGAATTCCTCAGCAATCGAAATATATTTCGAAACGCGCTTAATTTCAACAGTTGGCCATATCACTAAGGTCAAGTTCTAGACAAACACTCGAAGCCGGACCCCAGTTTAGTTTGGTATAGGAAAGACTCATACCCCAAAGTATTTATTGGGATTTTCATATAACATTTCAAAAGCATAAATACGAATCGCCACCATATCTTATCTCACACACACTCGCTTGGGAAAGTCAACTGATAAGGTGAACAATGCCAAAAGGCTATAGCAAGTGGAATTTCTGTGTGGTTGGTCAACTTCTGGGGGTATTTTTCTATATTTCTTGGGCCAAGCCCCAAACTGGTTGGGTTTTTAAATTTATTCTAATTAGCAACTCTTTAGCTTTTATTTTTTTGCTTTCTGTGAATGAGCCTGACTCACTCGCAGATCTTCGCAGAATTTCGAATCACATTCCCCGAAAATAATAAAGAGAAGAACCGGTTGGAATTTGGCCAAAAGCTGAGAGCTTATCAGCCTCAGTAGAAGCCCTCTATATGACCCAAATATCGGGGGCTATCGACCACACACCCAGAGACGTGTTCTACATGTCGTATACGTAACCGCTCTGATTAAAGTAATAGGGCAAAGCCAAAGAAAACTTTCGCGTAGAATGCAGTTTCGCCAAAGCACTCGAAAAGAGGCCTCACTTTTATTGATCTAACAGAGCAGAGCGAAATGCGTCCATTGTTATGACGACCCGGGGCTCAGAGACCCTTGGAACCCTCAACCCATCAGCTGGGTTAACCACACGGCGCTAACCTTAAACTGTCAGCCCGCCGACCTTCAACCCGGCCGAAACATTTGCCCAAAACGCAGAGAGAAAATGGAAATTGTTTATGGTATTTGCTTAACAGAAATTATTGTAATCAGATAAGGCCCTATGCGTATATTCATTATATACATATTTGCATGGATCTAGCGGCTAATTGCTGGACATAAAAAGGCCAGCGATTAGTCAGCAACAACAACCAGAGCGGACTTAACTGTCTCGGCCTATATATAAATATATATATTTTATATTTGCCGAGGCAAGTGCCTGCCACTTGGCGTATACTTGATATGACTTATCGCACTCTTTCTGCTGATGTCACATCTGGGGACCAGCATAGGTGCCAGCTATAGTCGGGATAAACATCTCCATAAACGTGAGGATTTACTTAGCCGATTCTGACAGTTGTCTCGTGCCCTAGGTCAACATCAGCCCACCAACAGCAACTATTTTTAGCAAATCAAATATCAGAATATCAACACGGGCCCCGACAAAATCCTTTACGGCTATGGCTGACTTGGTATTTACCAGCCCGTAGTCTAAAATTAACTTCTAATTGGAGTCTAAACTTACACTAGAGCCGTTTATGACGTCCAAGACCACATGACTTGCTACGCGTCTATGTACTCTTGCCTATATCTCGCCGATCAAAATATCAGCCGCAGGACAGCTGGCCAGAGCCGAGGAGGAGCTCTCGGGGATTAGCGAGATATGGAGGCAGGTTCGGCAAATATTTGACTCTGATAAGGGGATATTCTTAGGCCGAGGACTTAATGGCTTCACAAGATGCGAAGAGAGAAAGCAGCCTGTCGTCAGTTCGTTGGACTTTTCGAAGCAATAAAAAGCGTCTTGTTTTGCCGGGGACTCTTATAGTTGGTTGTATATTATATCTAAAGTTATTACGGTATATTTAGATGTCTTATAGCTGGGGCTGTATTTTTTGGACCTCTTTTGCGGGGGGTCTGTGGTTGTTAGAGGGTATTGAAGTGGGGTTTCCTCCGCCATCCTAAGTGTAAGGGTCTCGAGTACTATTTTTTACTACGACTTGGCTTACAACCGTTATCCCCTGGGCCTGCTCTGTCCCTTCGTGCGATTCTTGGCCACTTCCGTTTGCCGTTCCACCTGCCACAGAAAATGTGTGCCACATTCAACCTGTTGGTGGCAAGTGGCCAACGAGAAAGAGTGGCAAGAGTGAAAGAAGCACGATTTCCGTTCGCCCTTTTGCACTTGTACTTGGCCTGGTCCGTTCTCCACGCTCCATTCTATTCCGGACAGTGGCCTGTCCTGTGCTGGCTGCTTTATTACTCCGCCCCGGCTTTATGAAATATTAATTGACCTTCTTTCCACCTTTGCCTTGCAGTGATATAAAGTTCAAAGTGCCACAGAGCAAGTGGAACTACATGACAATTACTAAGGGAACCGCCATCCACAACAGAAACAACAACAGCAACAACAGAAACAGCAACAAAATGACAAACTGCCAAAGTTCAGTGTTCATAGTCGTAGGCACCCTGCTCTCCATACTGGCAGCGGCACAAGCGGCACCCGTTTCCACCACCACACAGGCCGAGGTAAGTGCTCACATAATTAAGTTATTAAATTAAAGGAAAAAAACAAAACAATGTAGAAAAACAGTTAAGTGATTCCCCCCGCAAATTGCGAAATTAAATCAACGTTTTCGATTCATCTATAATTTATATAAAAGCTTGTAATGCCTCGTTCCCATGCATTTTACAAAATGTAAAGCATTAGTATATAAAGGGTTGTTATGCCTCGTTTCGATTGCATTTCACGAAATGTAAATCATGCAACCAGCTAAAAAGAGGAAATAATAATAACAATAATTACGAATTACAAACAGAGGAAAATTCTGGAGCATACAGTTATTATTAGTTATGGCATTTTATTGGCAGATCACAGAACCTAAGCTCTGCTTGAGTTTGAATAATTTAAGCAGCTCCTAAGACAAGTATTTACTTATTTTTACTAAGTATTATTATAACAATAATATATTTAACATTTTAACTTGAATTAAAATGAACCTTATCGTTCAACCTATTCGATTAATCATTAACTTATAGTTCGATAAATAAGATTTTTGGCTCGTTTCCACATGCTTTACATTTTGTGAAATGCAGAGTTCAGAGCTTCCACAAAATGCCAGGGCTTAATGAAAAACGAATTAGTAATCACAATCTTATTAAAACACACTTAAATCTTTTTCTGAGTGCATTAAAGTAGAGAGTCGAGAGCTCAGCACAAAAAACAGTGACCAGGAAAGAAATCAGAGTGGAGATGAATCATAATCGGACTCCGAATGATTGATAAGCGGGGGAGGGGCGGGTTTGTTGCACTTGAGGTGACAGTTAACGGGATGAGATAGCAGCTTTGTCTCTCTGCCTCTCTCTCTATATATATATACTATATAGTATATTCTATATAGCAGCCAGTCTGCAGCTTTACTTCCGATTTGGCATGACAAACGTGCCAGGCGCTCAGCTCGCCGAGTTGGTTGCATTCGCAAATTATACTTAATTTAACACTAAACTGAGCAGACTATATCGGTGGCTTTACTTTGTATGCAACAGGCTCACGCGCATCGCATGTCAACGGAAATTTTTGTATTCCAAACACACACACCCGGCTCAGGGGTTTTGGCCTTAGCCTTAGTCGGATGGCTTCAAAAAGTGCATGCACACGGCGAGTCGCCGGCTAATTGCAGTCTATCGCCGGACTATCTGTTATCGTTATCGCTATCGCTATTGCTTGTGACATTGGTCAGCGGAAAGCGTGGCTTTCCGCAAGCTAAACTCGCACGCCATTGACATGCCAACTAATCGATTCGAAATGCACTCCCTATGTTTATTTATAAATGTAGAAAAACGGGGGAAAAGCAATTTAAATTAAATCACTGATTAGGTTTGTTTAGTTAGTACACTTTCTACTAATTAATATTGATTATATTTCTTACTTGAATGATTCAGAAATTCACATCAAACTGCTCAGATGACTCCTTAGTCCCTTATCTTGGGGCCTTATAATTTCATTTAATAATAAAATTTAGAAGGAAAATACAGTGACAAAGAACACTGATAAGCTTTGTAATTAAATGAAAGTGGAAAGTCATTAAATCTTTTTATTATTAAACCAACACCTCATATAGTTTAATAATGTTTCCTCTGAGGAAATTCCACAACAGCATTATAATTTTTTTAAAAGCACCTGACTTTTAAATGCTTAATATATAGGAAAAGCCCAGCAGAAGACACATTAACCTGTCAGTGTCCGGACTTATCTTGAGGCATTAAGAAATGCATTAAGTATTCGCCACCAAAATTGTGATAATAATAGCCCCATAAATTAACCCTATCGATGATAACTGCCCCTTCGAGTAACTTGTTTTCCACTCTCACAATTTATAAATATTAATCAATGGTTAATTGCTTGTCATGACTGCTGTTTGGCCCAATGCAATTACCATTTACAAATTTAAACAACAACTTTAATTCAACAATTGAGGGAGCTGCAGCACGTTTGCACCCAGAGAGCTGTTCTACCTGAAGCTAATCACGTTTTTACGTTGCATAAATTAATCGGGGAAGCGCAAAAGCAAAGCCATTTACAATTTACAGAGCCAGAACTTCCTGATTGGCCATTTGCGATCGCCTCTCCCGATCGGGCGATGTGTAGCAGGTGATATATCCACTCAAACCAAATCGATTCGCTTTAATTCTGGGACTCAGCACGCATCAGCGCGTGCTTAACATTGCTTTTGGCTTTTATTTAGGTTTTATTTATGTTTTACGTAATAGCGCGACTGCTAAGCCCGGCTAATTGTTATGTTGGCCGCGTCGCCAATAACTTGGCTCGTTGTCGCTGGCCAAAAGCAGTCGGCGGCGACAGACGACCGACGGCGACGTGTTTGCCTCCAATGCCAGGCTCTTTGTTCTCCTCAAGAACTGAGAACTCTTTCCCCATAAATCTCCCCTCGGAGAGAATGCAAATCGTGCAGACCACCGCCGATGATTCGAGGAAGTCGTGATGTGCTAAATCTCTCTATAAATCTCTGTTAAAACTCTGCCCGATCAAAATGCATTCGATTAATAATCCACACTGATCCGATCTGGACCAAAACAGCTCCGAACAGGAACCAGTAGTAGTTAGAATGAGTCACCCATTTTTTCTATACAAAAAAGTAGCTGTGCCCGCACATAATCGAGCTGTCAAGAGGTTAATTACTCGCACCCATGAATGAAATGAAATTGAAATGAGCTCAGGCATTCGTCATCGCACAGAGCGCGCAAAAAAGCCCCAAAAGCTGGAGAAAAACTCCAGAGAAAAGTTTTCCCGGTCTAATTATAGCCCAGCCAAAGCCAGAACCAAGTGGGGGAAACTCGAGAGAAAACCATTCGTGCGGGCAGCACTCACTTTCCCCTTTCCCCAAACTAACTAATCAATAGCCGTCGGAATTTGTGTGCTTTTTGCCAGGTTTTTGATGGATTTGCCTATGAATTAGTTGCGTGCGACCTTCGAGGTGCGAGGTTTTAGCAAAATGCACAAACAAAAGGATAACCAAACACTGCTGCAACCTTGCCACAAATGATAGCTTCCTTTTTGCTTTTTTTTAGGACTCCCTAAGGTCATCCTTAGCTTTTCACGCGTCTCGCCATAAACTAGAAGCTAGAAAAGGCAGCCGCAATAAAATCCTTTTTTTGCACCAACTTTCTTGGCATGAATAGCGCTTTTTATTGTCCCGGTTATCTTAGCATCTTGACGCTTATTTATCGCCATGTGAATTAGCCACTTGCAGTTGGTAGGAAAAAAACTGAAGTAAAAAGTATAAAAAAAACGTGGCAAAAAGACAGGGACAGGGACAGACACACCTCTTTGGAAATGTCAAATATTTCGTGGGAGTTTCCTTTGCTAAGCAGCCAGTAAATGTCAAGGAATTTGTCGGAGGCAAAATAGTTTTTAATTTATTAAAAGCACGCTTAGGGGTGAATTTTTAAAGTCATTCTTAGAACGCCTTTTAATTAGTAAACTGCACTCTGCTTTTAACTGCAAAATACACTCGGTTTATAACCCAATTTCAGCTGCAGATACCCAACCGAAATTCTTGCAATTAAATCCATTTCTTTTTCTCTCTCTCGGATCCTGAATTGAATTGAAATCGTTATACAACTTTTAAGCTGCATTTAAGACAGCAGTTGGCCCAGTTTCAGTCTCTGTTTTGCCTCGGCTTTGGTTTTGGTTTTTGAGCTTTTCAGTTGTCAGTTTTCTTTATTTTTTTCCATCTCAATCTGGAGCTATAGAAACCCAGTTAAAAAGAAGTGCCGCCAAATGAGGCGCCTGCGCTTCGATAATGATGTAATCGCCGGTCTATAAAAACATTTAAACAAGTTAAGCCTGTTTGCTAGCTCCCCGGCGAGATACGGGATTGGACAACTCGAAATGCAAGCGCAATTTAGGTGGGAAAATCGCTGGGGAAATGGCAGGAAAAACCTCCTCCTACGCTATTTGCCTTTAATTGTCGCCGACACTTTCGTTTATGCACGTGCCACGCAAATATTTGTGCAACTAGGTCTAGGTTTGTTTGCACCAAAATCCAGGGGGGGAAATGCAGGGTAAGCCCTCCGCGGTGGCGGCGGGTGAAAGTCAACGACCTGGGTGACCCACATTCCAAGCGTAAACTAACCACGCACCCCCGAAATACGGAATAAGCAATGCGGAATAAGGCACGGACGGCGAAGCCAAGAGTTTTCCGAGTTTTCCACTCGCTCACTCACTGTGCCACGGCAATAATTTTCCCATCAATTTCAACCGGGCACGTTGTATACGAAAACTGTATACAAAGCGATACTTGTTTATAATTTATGCATGTCCTGTTCTTGTTTCTCGACCGGAAATAAACGAGGCGAGGAGTACACGCCTTCAATTTAAATGGAGGAAAGTTCAATGACTTCCAGCAGGAGCCGAGCTGGGCAGCAGCAATTTCCCTCCGATTTTGCAGTGCCATTTCCCCTTTGAAATCAAATCAAGCTGGCAAGCACCGGCAACTGGCAACTTTTCACCTATGCACCTGTGCAAATTGTGTTAAATATTTGAAGGTTGCAACCTGCAACCTGCGATTGTAGCATACTTTCCCGGGCTCACAAACACACCTAACGAGCCACGTTGAGTTGGCCAAAGCCCTGCGGACCACTTCCTGCAAGTTCAACTCCTTTTGGCCAAGTAAACCAGGAAAGCAGGTCAAGCCAAGCGCCAACGGGGACTAGATATTTTTACCACACAAAACGGCGAGAAAGAATTTTACACAAGGGGAAATTTATCAGTAGCTGAATACTTGAAAAATATAATATTTATCTTTGAAATATATTTTTTGCCCAAGAAATAACTTTAAAATTGTCATAATTCCCTAGAAATCAGCCAAAATTTTTAGTTTTTTTGACAACAAATAACTTTACTTAATTTTTTCTGTGCATTTATGTTAATTTACTGAACTAACGAGAGTACGGGCCCTGGCCAAAGTTATTCTCTGTTGACATTCTGCTTTTTGTGTCCGAATCGCACTAACAATATTTGTGTCAATGTCCAATAATAAATTGAAGTGCAATTTCAACGCCCTCTGAAACGTGACCCGACGACTGCATTGGCCCTCACCTCACCCCCTTTCGGAGTCCGGTTAATTTTAAATGATTTTGCCCGGCCATGGAGCCTCCAATCCCCACGAGAATCGAGAGTCGGTAATCACATGCAAATGCACGTATATCTCAATCGATGCGATGCATGCGGATGCATCCACCTTGCTCGTGGCGATTGAACAACTTGATGACTCCCGCCGAAACCCCAAAATGAGAGACACGCCAATCTAATGGCCAAACATTTCCGTTTTAGCCGCGACTTCCGTTTGCTTTTTGTGACGCATTAAATTCCGAATTGAAACCTGTGGAACAAATGCGTCAGAAGTGGAGAAATGACTCAATTATGGCCGCGTTGAGTAGTCTTTTGTTTGTCAGATATCTTATCGATAGGGCAAGATAACCGAAAGAGGCCTCAAACAATGCATTCGATTCGGTTCCAGCTTGTTTGTTCTATGACAAAAGCCTGCCTGCATTACAGCACACAATCCCCAGAACGGGCGTAACGCCTTCACAGCGATTTCTCTGGGCAATCAAGACGAGCGTGCCCGCCGCAGGGAGAGGTGTTTGCCAGTACTCGTAATTATGTTAATTGCACTAAAGAGGCATTCCTAAGGTCGCCTCTGACTCAACTCGAGTGACAGACGAAATACCGAATCAGAAGTGCTACCCTCAAGAGATGAGCGGACAGATACTTGCCACTCGAGCAACCGCTTTGTCTGCAGTTCGTTTACCTTTTCCAAAGTTCCTACCACCAGCTGATCGCTGTTAAGAGCCCCCCGAAGCCAGCACCACCCAGAAAAAAAGATCACAGAGCCTCTGGCGGGGCAAGCGATGTGAATACAAATTGCGGGCGGGCCAGCGAAATGTTTACTTCCTCGCAGGCGGAAAGAACTCAATCGAATTAACAGTCAGCTGGCATTATGCAAGATTCGGCAAATCATTATACAACGCATATATATATATATATATACACAGTATATAGTATATATATAGGCGGCGTCATTAAGCATGTGCGACACATAAACGGCAGGCAAACCTGATCCACATGCCAAATCGAAAATAAACTGTGTTCTCTCGCGCTTTTAAAGTTCTAGCTAAGACGATTTGCCGTTGTAATTGGCCAGACAACAAATTCTAATTCGAATAAAATTCTAAATAAATTCTAAATAGTTAGTGTTCGTAACTGTTAAGCTAACCTCGCATTGTTCTCCGCCGGAGTGCACTTCCCTGATGGGCAATACTCGGTGCTTTTTCAATGTTACAATTTACAATTAGCAATCGAAACGCTTCCTTAAAGCGACCGATGCTCGACGGAGATCGATTAAGAGTTTTCACACCTCTACAAGTCACGTTGCTGTTGCCATATAGAAACATTATATACATGTACATATCAAGTATACGCCATGGTGGACAGGGGCTGGGGCCTGCTTCTCCTATATAAATTATAAGCCAGTGTGGCAGTCATAAATTATGCAAGTCAGATAGAAATGCGACAGTGTGAGGAGCCAGGACATGCCGCTGCCATCTAATCTGATGGCCATAAATCAAGCTGCCAACAACAACGGGTGGCCGGACAAGCGCAGCCCATTGATCTTCCCTTCCTGCAGTCACTCAACTCCTGTTTTCCTTTCCCAGATCTACCTGTCCCAGTTCGGCTATCTGTCCGCCTCAGCCCGCAATCCGGCCAGCAGCGGGCTGCATGACCAGCAGACCTGGGTGAGCGCCATCGAGGAGTTCCAGAGCTTTGCGGGCCTGAACATCACCGGCGAGCTGGATGAGGAGACCAAGAAGCTGATGTCCCTGCCCCGCTGTGGCGTAAGAGGGATCGCGTGGGCACTGGCGAGGGACGGTCCAAGAGGTACGCTCTGCAGGGCAGCCGGTGGCGTGTGAAGAACCTCACCTACAAGATCTCCAAGTACCCCAAGCGACTGAAGCGCGTGGATGTCGATGCCGAGATTGGACGCGCCTTTGCTGTGTGGTCCGAGGACACCGACCTGACCTTCACCAGGAAGACCTCCGGCCCAGTGCATATCGAAATCAAGTGAGTCATTTTCCTGGATTATCTTTTGGAAATACTTAAGGTTTCTCTCCTCCCCAGGTTCGTGGAGAGCGAGCATGGTGATGGCGATGCCTTCGATGGCCAAGGCGGCACCCTGGCCCACGCCTTCTTCCCAGTCTTTGGCGGCGATGCCCACTTTGATGACGCGGAACTGTGGACCATTGGCTCGCCGCGAGGCACCAATCTCTTCCAGGTGGCCGCCCACGAATTCGGTCACTCCCTGGGTCTGTCCCACTCCGATCAGAGCTCGGCGCTCATGGCGCCCTTCTATCGCGGCTTTGAGCCCGTCTTCAAGTTGGACGAGGACGACAAGGCGGCCATCCAGTCGCTGTACGGCAGGAAGACGAACCAGCTGAGACCCACCAACCTCTACCCGGCCACCACCCAGCGGCCATCGTTCTCGCCCCCGAAGGTGCCCCTGGACGATTCCATCTGCAAGGACTCCAAGGTGGACACGCTCTTCAACTCCGCGCAGGGCGAGACGTACGCCTTCAAGGGCGACAAGTTCTACAAGCTGACCACGGACTCCGTGGAGGAGGGCTATCCGCAGCTCATCTCCAAGGGCTGGCCGGGATTGCCCAGCAACATCGATGCGGCGTTCACGTACAAGAACGGCAAGACGTACTTCTTCAAGGGAACCCAGTACTGGCGCTACCAGGGTCGCCAGATGGACGGTGTCTATCCGAAGGAGATCAGCGAGGGATTCACCGGCATTCCCGATCACCTAGATGCGGCCATGGTTTGGGGGGGCAATGGCAAGATCTACTTCTTCAAGGGCAGCAAGTTCTGGCGCTTCGACCCGGCCAAGAGGCCGCCCGTGAAGGCCAGCTATCCCAAGCCCATCTCCAACTGGGAGGGTGTGCCCAACAACCTGGACGCTGCGCTCAAGTACACCAATGGTTACACGTACTTCTTCAAGGGCGACAAGTACTACCGCTTCCACGATGCCCGGTTTGCGGTAAGTAACTGTGATATCTTTGGAGTATCTTTACAATTTTCTCATATAAAATATATTTATATATTTTCCTTTAGGTGGACTCGGCCACGCCCCCCTTCCCCAGACCCACTGCCCACTGGTGGTTCGGCTGCAAGAACACGCCCTCGTCCACAGGTAATATCGTCGAGGACTCGGACAATGAGTTCGAACAGCAGAACTCGCAGATCCCGCACGCCGACGATGGTAATGGTGACTTTGACGCAGGTGAGTGGGACCGACTCGACGGTAGTTTTGTCTGAAACCCGAATCGATCTGCTGGAATCGATATCGAGATCGAAATCGAGGAAATCAAAAATCCCAAACTCTGTAAAGTCAAAAAGATCTCATAGAACAAAGTCTTGTATGAGTTGTTACTTAGCGAGAAGAAGTTAAGAGTCATTGAATGATTAAAGAACGACGATTACGTTTATAAAATCCTATCTATATGGTATGTTTAATTAAGTTAATGTCTATGTAGTGAAATTCTATTACTCAAGTCGAATGTGTTTGTCTTTGTTGCCTATGGAAGAAATACATTTATAATTCTTATTGAACAAAAACTAATTACTGTGTATGTCCAATGTCTTTTTCTCAGTCTCTATATAAATTTTGTATTTATATATTTTGTATATTTATTATTTTCTCTGTACTTTTTGATTTTGTGGTGTTTTACTTTAGTTTTGTTTCAGTGTTCTCAAGCTGAGAACTTACAAAATACAAAAATGCTCTAACTTACCTTAATTTATATTCTAACAGCTTCAAACTAATATGATTTTTACTAACTGTATTATTAATTTTTAAAGCTCTTTTACTAATCATAAAACTAACAGTTTTTTTGCAAAATTTCCACTAACTAACATGTGTGTATTTTTTCCTATTAACCCAACTAACGCAGTCTATATCCTATGCCTTTGGTATAGCCTTTGGTATTACGGTAAAAACTCTGTATAAAACTAACCAACTCAATTTAGCATACCATGTACAAAAAAAAAAAAAAGTAAGCCTAAGAAACAACAGGAAATAATTTAATACCTTGCTTACAGTTTAATAGCCCAAAATAAGACTTAAGTCTCTGCAGCAACAACAACAGCAATGAAAACTACTGGTCAGTCGGTCTCACTAACTGTGGTCCCAGATCAAAGCCACCAAATACCATTTTCGTAGCCTATAAGTCACGATCCTAGCATGTGCACCGAGTCTAACTGACTAATCCGTAGAATCAGCCTCTGGAACGAGTCACTAACCCGCTAATCTGCTTCAAACAAGAAACAAACACTTTTACAACACTATTTGTTAAACACCACAAGTCCCGAAAATAAGAACACCAAACCCCCACCCCTTAAATCTCCTAAATCTTAATGTAGTTCTGTAGCACTAAGTATTTATCTAGTTATGGTATTATTAATATTTGGTTTTCCACTACGCCTCCGCTCCCCTGAACTAAACTCTTTACCCTGTATGTAGTTGATGGCATTTACCAACACTCGCCAGAGTGCTGGAAAGTGACCCTGCGTAACCGTTCTTTCCTTGTTTTGGCACTTCCTCTGGCACAAAATTCCCCAAGGCTAAATGGCTGGATGAGCCACCCGAAAAAATAAACACCTACACCTCCACCCACACCCCCACTCACACCTACCAAGCTAAAGTGACACTTACACACCTGAAATCCCCACGTTAATTGCATGAACTAATCTAGAGCAAACAAAAGATTTACACCTGCATGAGGGAAGCAAAAAGCCAGACAAGTTAGCAAAGCCTACGACTGTACCGTTATTACTAAGTTTATGCGATGAAGTTCATGAATTCATAAATACGTGCATTGGAAATATCAGTGTTTCCTGACCAACATGCATTGTTTACATGAATTTGACATCGCATAAACGCTGTAATATGTCTGTACATCACATCCCGTTATGACCCACAATCGGTGATTTGTACGACACTCGCTTAACAATCGCATGCACGTGCCCGGCCCATAACCGTTAAATTTGCATTCAACAAAAAAGCCAAATGCCGAAAAGCACAATTCGAAATATATTCGTCATTGTCATCTGTCTGTATGTATGTATGTACATATGTATGTATATTTCTTGCAGGCTTTAAGAGACGCGGATATAAAAACAAGAACAATTAACCCCAGCTCACATCCAGAAACAACAACAACAACAGCAAAACAACAAACGACCGAAAAACGAACACCAACTCCATAACACACGCACACACATCACGCAGAAAAATACAAAGCGAATCTGCCGCCAATCTGACTTTTATCCGACTGCCACAGTTTCTCCTTTCTTCCTCCCCCTTTCTCCTTTATGTACTCTGTACTTTGTGTGTGTGTAGTTGTAGTCGCCATGCTGCTTCGCATTCTTCCTGCGCCCGCTGTAACTGTATTATCATCCAGTTGATCGCACTGCTGCCGCCCACATCTTAGTAATTGTTTGCGCACATTATCCCCCCCTACTTTCCAATCAGCCATATTGACACTGTACCGTTTTATTTACGCCTTTCTTTACTTTTGTTTTTCTTTGAAACAAAAAATATATCTTTATTTGTGCGCACACACACTCGATATATACAGCTCCGCAAGTGCCCAATAATCAGGGTATCCTGCCCGGCTGGATGTGGGGCCTAACGAACAGATTCTTCTAAAGTCGAGAGGATCTCGATCGTCCCTGTGCTCGTGACCATTCGTGTGTTGTGTAGCCTGTGTCCAGTTGTTAAATTGCCAGCATTAAGCTATGCCCAGTTGTGTGTACAATATCCATCGCCCGCTTGAGTGATCTCTGTCTGAATTATAAAGCCATCATCAAACAAACCAATCGAAACATACTATATAAACATGCCACGCCCACGACCTGCGCCGCCTGCCGAAACGCCAAACCAAGCCAAATAGAAAGAAACGAACGAACTCACAGAGTGAAGAGTATGTTAACAATTATTTTTATTTGATTCTCCCCTTAAGTTATTTAAGTTTATATTTGATTTTATATTTTTTAAAATACTTCCAATTCTCGCACAAGAAAAAACTTATTCCTAAATATCTATAGCTTAGATGTACGACTGTTCTGCACAGATATCCCCCGTAAAACTTATCGTGTAACATAACTAATTTGATGTTTTAAAATCCCTTTATCCTTTAGCCGTGGGCGATCATCAATCCAACGACGAGCCCTTCGAACCGGAAACGGCCGAGCGAACCGGAAATGGAGCCAGGTCGTTGAACCAACTGTCAAACAACTCCGCCGTAAACGCTGTGATCACCACCATCCTGATGTGCCTTATATCCAAGTTCATCGTTAGCTAAAAGAGCCTCAGATCCTAGTGAAAACCCGTAGGCAGTGCATTTTGTCAACCGTAGGAACAAAAAACAAAAAAATTAACAACTCGAGTAAAGTTTTTAAAATTTTACTGCATGTTGGGCACCGAAATCGCTTGAAATTCAAATGCGTAACATAATATCGAATACGATGAGAGGAAATTCAAATTAAAACGAAACAAAAACATACAAATTGAAATCAAACAGAATATCAATTGTAAATTGAGCTATCAGCATGTGAAACAGGTGCCTTATCAAATACTTTTGTTGTTGTGTAAATATAAAATCAGCCTTATAATATAATAAAATAGTTTATAACATTCCGCATTCTGACGACAAGCCAGCCAGCCGATGATATCAGGAGTCATGTCATAGCAGAAATTCTTTATGTAGTCAACTGTTTTGGTAATGACAAATTGCGATATTAAATTTAACGAGCCATATATGCAATGAATCGGAGGAGAAGGAGACCAAACCAACAAAAATTTAAGCGATTAAACGAGTAAACTTTAGTTTAGGACTAATTGTTAATGTGTGCACAAGGAACCAGAAAACTTCTTCGGAAAGAAGTTCCTCGACAGCTGTGTTCCGACTTTTGCAGACACTGTAAATGTTTTAAGTTTTACAGAACGATACGTGACTTGACTTGACCATAAACTAATATAAAAATCATCATCGAGTACATATGATTATTATATAAGTGATATTTAAGCCAGTCCCTTAAGCGATATTTGTTCGGGTTTAATATTTAAAACCGAAATATTATTTAACTTACGTATTATTATGTGTAATTTTATTTTGTATACCATAAATGTGCGCTGAAATGAGTGAAACTGAACAAGAAACGAAAATGAAAGTAACAGAAAATAAAACAAATCGTAAATCTAATAATAATGATCAAAACTAAATCTTTATTTTTGTAGTCGCCCACAAACGATTAATTTGCTAGACGTTCGCATGACAACTTATGGATCAGGATCGGTTTCCAGCTGAGCATAAAGCTCCGCGAGTCGGTCATCCTTGTTCTGCGAAGCCTTTGTCTTCTTGTCTGCCGTCTCTTTGGCGCTCTGGCGTCGTCTGGCGAAACCTGAAAACAGCCAGCCAAAACGATAGGATGCTAAGTAAGATACGAGGAACGGGGGTTAGACCGAGGATCCTAGTCCAGGAATTCATTTACTTTTGACTTGCTGCTGCTGATCCTCTTTTTCTGTGATGTTATCTAGGGGGGCCGGCTTCTGAGCCGGACTGGGCTCGGTAACGGCCTCATCGGGAATGCCCAAGTAGGCACGCTCCTTCTTAATATCGCGCATTAAGTGTACTGCATGTGATCCTAACACAGGTATATAAGCTGATGGATTCGCGCACGGCTCCGTTTTGGGCACGAGAACTGATGAAAATGTATCTGTAGGTCGTGGCTTTTTAGTCAAAAAGATACTTTGAAATAAAATCTTGTATGACTTGGAACTTACCTCCCAAATAGTCCTGTCTGAGCTGCAAGTTCTTTATGATGGCCCCATACTCGGCCATCTGGCGCTTGAGCTTCTGTATCTCATCCTGTTCACTCGACTTAGTCTTGCTCGTTCGGCGATCCTTTGCCATCGCCACTGGAATCGGAGCAATTGTCGCTGTCACTTATAGTAATTGACTCCACGGGTGGAGGAGATATAACTTTACAGTCTGCATTATCGTCGTCACCGCCGGCCCCGCCGCTGTTGGGCAAGGTCATGGCTACTATGGAGCTGGTGCACTGCACAATGGGCAGGCCAGTGCGCTTCCTGAGGCGCCGATAGCGGACTGTGAGAGTACGGCTGTTGAGGGGACAGCTCACCAGCTCCCGGAACGCCACTGTGGTGGCTTCGGGAGAGGCGTAACGCACAAAGGCGTACCGAGCACGCTTCTCGCGCTTCAGCACTCCGATGTCCACCCTCAGAGCGTTGGCGAAGTAGGCCTTGATGGCCGATGTGGTCATGTTGAAGGGTATGTTGCTCACGTACAGTGAGCATGGATCAATGAACTCGGCCTGCTCCTCGTCCGAGAAGTGCTTGTGTTCCGCCTGCAAGTAGCCGGTGCCGAAGCGTACCTTGTTGATGTCGGCAATGGTGGCCTCGACATCAGCGCCGCTCTTCAGGTGCACCAGGCAGTAGCGCGGCGCCACGCTGCTCGGCATGACCACATCGCGGATCTCTTTGGACAGGTCGGCCAGCATGGGAACTGTGATCTCTGGATCAGGAAAGCGGATAAGCAGCACCGCGGACGCAGAACCCTGGCCCGGCTTTACGGTCAGCTCGCGCTCCAGGGCCAGAGCCTTCATAGTGTCCTCGCGCCGGGCCTTGGCCTGCTCGCGACGCGATATCTTCACTTGTGAAGTCTCAGCTGGGGATAGGGGAATGGCTATATAAGAAATGTGTACGGAGGCACATGTATGATCTGTAAGGTACATAGGACTTGGGACTCACTCTTCTTGCTGCCGCTGGCGGTCTTCTCCAGGTCCAGGTCGTTCTCAGAGGTCTGGCACCACGGCAGTAGCTGGCTGCCGGGGGCGTCGGCTGGAACATGAACGAATCCAGCGATGGAGTGCATCCATTGCAGGGAGCGACCTGTTTATCCAGCGACTGTGTATTACCGTCCTCTTCGAACTTATCCTGATCCTCGGTGGTGTTTATGCGCTTTGCATCTACACCATCGTCAGTTTCGGAAGCCGCGCGTTTCGAATCCATTTCGTTAAAAAAATATAAACAAATTCACTTCCTATATACGTGTTCCTAGCTAAATTGTGCTTAGAAAAATACAATTCTTCACTAGCAGTGTTTATCTACTGAATGTAAGTAAAATAATGAATCTGGGCCTGTAAACAATCTGACACTAGGTCCAGGCCCGTATCATGGCCTGCTTATCCGAACAGATGTTTCGTGTTTTGTATCCCCAAGTAGTGTGACCGTATATGGGCTAGTTATCCGGAAGAGCAGCTGATTTCGCAGTCGTAACAACAAAACAAAAATGTGTGCGGCTATTTTACGAAGTTCAAAATTGCTTAATTTAAGGTCATTACCGGGCATATTCCACTACCAAAGTCTGCAGTAAGTATTAAGCTAGCTGTCTCCATCGATTTAACCACCCTTTCCATTCAGCACAAGTTCCGCACTCTTCAATAGGCGAAATGTGGCCTCTGGCGATATGGAAAGGAAGCTCTTGTACAGTGATAAGCTGACGGACAACTACAAACTGATCTATCGGGCCCCCATCGAGAGCTATGTGACCTGGACGAAGAATATATCTACGGCCACGACCTCGATTCTGGGTCTGGTGGCCGCCTATCATTGGGCCACTACCTGGCAGGTCGTCAACGTTGTCCAGAAGATGGACATAGCTATACTGGTGTCCCAGGAATCGGATTTGTACTACTTCCTGGGAGGCTTTGTGCTCATCAACCTGGCGATACGCACTTTTGTGGCCAAGTATCCTTTGAGGATCTACAAGAGTGCCGATAAGTAAGTCTACAATGTCATTTTGATGGATAAGTCTTCACATAAATTTCCTTTACAGGTACGTGGCTGTGTACGGCTCCCAACTGCCGGTGGGAACAGTAAAACACTATTTCGAAAAGGGACAAATCGCTGAATACAAAAATTTCCTGAATCCTTGGAAGCATATTATGTACAAACTGGGGAATCGCTCCTCCATGCTGCTGGTCGACTACTTCAAGACGCCCTCAGAGTTCCACGAGCTTTTCGCGACAAAATAACAGACTTTGCTTTTTAGTTCATGTTGTAAATTGTTGAATTAATAAATATTTTTAAATCCAGTTTCTTCGGCGTTTCGCGATGTAAACAAACTAGTGGCGTTACCAGATCGTGGGATGGGCAGCCGTATGCTGGGTATATTTCTACGGCCAATATACGGCCATACTGAGTTCCACGTGCAGCGCTAGAACTATGGAACTCAAAAAAATGAAACCTCTGAAGGATGATACGGCGGATACAGGGGCCGGTGGAGACCAGGCCCGCAAGCGCCGCAATCCTTTCAACACGCAGCGCCTCAAGGAGGAGAAGGAGCGTCGCCAGAAGAAGCGGGCGCGCCTCATCGTCCGGAACATCAGCTACAAATCGACTGAGGAATCGATGCGGGAGCACTTTGCCCAGTGGGGAACTCTGGAGGATGTCCACATCCTGAAGCGGGGTGACGGCAAGTTAGTGGGCTGCGCCTTTGTCCAGTACGAGACCATCAACCAGGCCACCAAGGCTATACTGCACTCCAATGGCAAGGAGCTGCTAGGGCGCAAAATATTCGTGGACTGGGCCCTGGGCAAGGATGAGTATGTGGCCAAGAATCCCAAGGAGGAGCCGGAGGAGAAGAAGCCCAAGGTGGAGGTGAAAGAGGAGGACGAAATCAAGGTGGAAAGCGACGAAGAAGAAGATGAAGACGAAGAGGCGAACTCGGAGGATGAATCGGGAGCGGAATCAGATGAAGATGATGCTGAGGACGACGACGGCGAGTCTGAAGGCGAAGGCGGGGACAGCGATGAGGATGAGGATCAAAAAGAAGACAAAGACGAATTAAAATCAAAGCTAAATATTGAAAATGTCAAAAAGGAGAAACAAATTTCCAACGACGTCCAGCAAGGCTGCACCGTTTTCATCAAGAACGTGCCCTTCGACGCCGAGGACGCGGATCTACGAAAAGTGTGCCGCAAGTTTGGACTGGTCAACTATGCCATCATAAACCGCCAGGCCGTTTCTGGTCACTCCAAAGGCACTGCCTTTGTGAAGTTCAAGGCCAAGGAATCCGCAGATCTCTGCCTGCAGGCTGGCACCGAGTTCAAGCTAATGGATGAAGTACTGGATCCCCATCCTGCGCTTAGTCGTGAGGAGATGAAGTCGAAGCAGTCGCAGGAGCACAGCAAAGACGATGCTGGCAAGGATTCAAGGAACCTGTATCTGGCCAGAGAAGGCCTCATCATGTCTGGATCCAAGGCAGCCGACGGTGTTTCCGCTTCGGACATGACCAAGCGGCATGAACTGGAGCAGGTTAAGACCCAAGTGCTGAAAAACTTGAATCGGTAAGGTGGTGAATCCTTTCAGCTAATAAATATCTAATCAATGGCTTAACTCTCTGTTAGATTTGTTTCCCGCAACCGCTTGTCCATCCACAATCTTCCCCAGAACTACGACAACGAGAAGCTGAAGCAAATGGCTCTAACCTACACGGGTTTTCGGCCCCATGAGTGTCGAGTAATGCGGGAACAAAAGGTGACGCCAGAGCATCCGCAGGGCAAGTCCAAGGGCTTCGGTTTCCTATCCTTTGACACACATCAGAGGGCTTTAACGGCTCTAAGGAAATTAAACAACAATCCCAGCATATTTGGAAACCAACACGTAAGTTTATTCAAAGTAATAAATCCCCTCCACTTATTAACCTTTAAACTTCTTCGATTAGCGTCCCATTGTGGCCTTCAGTATAGAGGATCGAGCCGTGCACAAGGTGAAGGAGAAGCGCACGGAGCGCTCCAAGCTGAATAATCCCACATACCAAGCCAAACAGCAGCAGCGCAAGGAGCGTCGCCAGCAGCAGAGGAATGGTCAAAAGGCAAAGCCAGCGGGTCCCCAGACCGACAACAAAGCCAAGCTTCAGAAGCACATCAAGAAACTGGAGGCAACGAGGGCAGCCAAGGCCGAGGGCAAGGCTAAGGATCAGAAGCCGAAGGCCAGCGATGTGGAGAGCGATTTCGTAGGCGCGGCAGCCAAGCCGGGCACTTCGCTCAAGATGCGCTCCAAAAAGAAGATCATGGAGCAGGCGCAGGAGCACATGAAGCGTGTAAAGACCGAGAAGCGCAAGCAGAAGAACAAGAAGATACGGGAATCCCACCTGGCCGAGCGCAAGGCCAACAATCGACCCAAGCAGGGACGCAAGAAGGAGAAGGATGACCTGCGACCCCTAATTATTAAGTACAAGAACATGATTAGTGGCAATCAGGCGGCGGCGGCGTCAAGGGCGTTGAGGGAGGTAAAATTAAGAAGCCCAAGCGTACGAAGTGGTACACCGAGTAAAGTTCCCCTGTCTAGCCTAAGGATTTGTTTTAGCAATAAAACTGTAAATGAAAAACCATATTCAGGTAGCGGTCAGGTAGTTTCCAGGGATTATAGACGCGACATCTGCTGTGGGTATGATTCTACCTGTAAGAAAATGCGTATATATAGTCCTCATCCTGGAGTAAGCTCATCAGTATTGCCTAGCAGTGCCTGTGAAGCGTTTCGTTCGCTCTAAAATTAAAAATTAAATAAAATTCCTCTAAGAAGATGGCTCCCCGGGAGAAAGTTGAGTTCGTGCTAGTCCGCCTGGCCTATGCCCCGCACATGTAAGTAGTGAGGAGAGTCGAAGGAAGAAGCCTTCAGCAACTTATTAGAACAAACGCCTTTCCACAGACATCCGTTGTATCCGCACATCAGCTACCAGATTCGGAAGCATCCGCCTACGGGCTCCATCATCCAGGTCCGCGATTGGTTCGAGCATGTGATGATGCGAGAGCGCTCCAAGCTGCCGCCCAATGTCAACCTGCGCTATGCCGAGTGGCGCATCATCACCGGCGACGCGAACCTGTTCACTGTGGAGAACTATCGCTACGACAAGATCATGCTGGTGCTGGGCGAGGAGAACATCTCGTGGGTCTTCTACACGAACCATGTGCTGGACCGTCGCCTCGAGGGCAGCGCCTGCTTCCCCGTTAGCTACTGCGGCTGCTGCCTCAACAACCAGTATCTGCAGATTTTGGCCAAGATCAAGCAAACTTTGTCCCGGAAGAAGATTCGATAGAATAAAAAAATTCAAATACTAATGGAAACAAGAGTTTATGTTAAGATGAACGCTTTCTTCATATTTCACTATTCGCTAGCAGCTGTGCCTCTATTCCAGCCAGTGGAAGCGGGAGCCGTACTTGGCAGGTGGCTTGGGGTAGTCCTCGGGCAGACCGGGAGTGGCGTCGGGATAGGAAACCTTCTCCTCCTTCTTGGGAGGGGGGCGAGCGGTCTGGATGACCTATTATTTGTAAAGGTTTAGTCGGAGTTTCCGGACATACTTAACTAGAAACTTACCTTGGCCCTGGAGAAGTAACCGTAAGAGGGACGTTCCCAGTCAAAATTATCCTTGACGCACTTGTCGAACACACCCTGTGTCTTGCGGCAGCTGAAGAAATAGTACAGGACTTGGCTTTAGCACCTTAAAACCTTAAAATCCAATCACTTACTGTGCAAAAGCCATGGTTCCGCTGCTCTTGTCCAGGCAAGTGGCGTACTGCATAAACTCCTCATGGCAGGTCTTCTTCACCTTGCGGAAAAAGTCCAGGGCACAGCCGGTCACCGCCTTGCCCTCCGCCAAACAGGCTCGCGGATCGTCCAGCTCCTGTCTGCAGAGCATGAACTCCTGCGAAATTAACATGGAAAACAAAACGTAAACAAACCGAGGAAGGTGCGTTTTGAGGTTAGGTTATATAACTTAAGCGGTCGGATTTACTGGTGTCCACCGGCTCCAACTCCTCTTGGAGTGGGTTTTCAGGTAGGCACTACCATTGGGAGTATTTGGGCTGCCCTACAGATGTACTAACATTGTTGGCTTGCTCGCATTGCTTGCCCAAATGAAAGGCGCCCGCCCGGAGAGCCGCCGACGAAAGATTCAGCTCCTGGGTGTCCAGCTCGGCCTCCTCGGGCAGTGTTGTGTTGTTGGTGATGACCATGTTGGTGTTGCCTTTGTATGCGTTCTATCCAAAAACCTGTAATTGGTTTGGAAACTATAGAAAACCCCAAAAATCTTAATTTTGTGGCCAGAATTTACGTTTGCCTACAACACAACAGCTGTTTTTTTGGTCCAGGGCTGCGTGAACTTAACTGTCACTCGAACTTATCGATAGGTCGACAGCCCTGAACACAAATAATCGATAGTCGGCTCTCAATTTGAAATTTCCGAAAAAACAAAGATCTGTGAAAATGTTTTATTTTATCTTGCACATTATTCCTATATTTATTACCGTCGCGGCAGCTGCGAGCAATTCAAAAGTCATTAGCTACGACAACTCGGCGAATGTCATCGTCAAGGACCTCGTCGAGAACTGGGAGTCGCCTTTTGGTTACCTGAAAAGTCGCGGATACCTGAAGGATGTGCAGTCTGCGCCAGATTTAGACGATTTCCAACAGCAGCTGCAAGCGGCTTCAGGTCAGGAATTACCCTTTAACAAGGATTCTAAGCGGGAGTTGGACAAACAAGAATATAAATATGATTTTCAACAGCAGCTGCAGGAGCGTTCAGGTCAAGAATTCTTCCTTAACAAGGACTCCAAGCGGGAATTGGACAAACAAGAAAATAAATATGATTTCCAACAGCCGCTGCAGGAGAGTTCAGGTCAAGAATTCTCCCTTAACAAGGATTCCAAGCGGGAATCGGACAAATATGATTCAAGAGCTGCTCGCTCCCTTGAGGGTGCCAAAGATCAGGAGCTGAAACAAATGTTCCACAAATTGTTCTCCTCAAATAACGAGACTTTCGCGGATGAGCTCAAGTCCAAGCTTAACGTCAACTGGAACATGGATGCCCTAAAGTTCTCTGCCCGCCAGAGTGCTTCGAAGTATATGAAGGATCAAGAGGACTTAATAGTTAAGGCCAACAAGGCCAGCAAGGCACATACTGCATCCTTAACTGACCGCGAGCCTCTAGTTTTGGAACCTCTGGTTAAGGAGGCTAAGATGAAGGAACTTCTCTTCAAGGACAAGATGTTTGACCAAGATCTGTATAAGAAACCGATGGTTAAGGACCCTTTCGCGATAGAACCTCTGCTTAAGAAACATTTGTATAAGGCACATCTGCTTGAGGAACCTGTGGCTAAGGGTAATACACAGTTTGATAATCCAAACTTTCTCAGTGGCTTGGGCAAGATTCTGAGCAGTCCGCAGATGCGGGGCAAGGACACGGCTGCAAGCCAGGAGAATCCCGAGAACGAACCACTGGGAAATCTTTACCAATAAAAGTTAGCCGAGTTGTGAAATGATTTAATTATTTTTGGGGGAGGCTGGCTTTTACCAGAAGCAGACGCGATTGAGCCGCCGCGTATTAGATATTCATGGCTGTCTGGTTAATCGCAGTCATTAGCAGATGATATGGAAACCCGTTTAGTGGGCGAGTCACTTAGCCGAAGTTGATATAAAAGCCCGCTGGCCAGTGGCTTATTGTTTCATATCTATTTGCTGCTCTTCTAATATAATGCTGAAATACGTGAGTGACTCAAACTGGGTCTGTTTTCGAATTAATATAAATACATCCGCCTCTAGGCTATTGTCTTTGCTGTCCTGCTCCTGGCTTCTCTGGCCAACTGCAATGAGGAGGAAGCTGTGCTGCTCAAGTCGGAGAACCACCAGAACCTAGACGGAGCCGGTCAGTTCCAGCACGAGATTGAAGTAAGCAACGGTATCCAGGTGAAGGCCCAAGGCAACGTCAACGGCATTCAGGGCGAATACTTTCTGCCCGGCGAAGATGGCAAGCAGATCCGGGTGACGTACACCGCAGACTCCACCGGCTTTCATCCCAAACTGGACTGAGCAAGTGACCTTGGATATGATTACGAGTTACGACGCCGCTGTTTGTCATAATGCGTGCAATGCGAGAGTGTTTTTTGTTTGTTTACAATTAAACGTTAGCAGCTTTGTGATCCACATAATTTATGGCCTTCCAGACAACAGGTTACACAGGAATTCGGGAGCTTACATGGCCGCCTCTGGGTATTTAAGACCTTGGCCTGGTTTTGCGGGACAACAGTTGAGTTGCTCCTTCGTTTACAGAATGTTTCAATACGTAAGTTGTGGATCAAGGGACTTCCAGGCTTCCTAAGCTCACTCTCATCCTTCTCCAGTTAACCTTTGTCCTACTGATCGGTGCCTGTCTTGCCACCGATGACGATGCCCATGCCCAAGTGGCCAAGCAGTACAAGCAGGAGGACGGACACGGCAAGTTCTCCTATGGCTTTGACATCACCAATGGCATTGGTGCCGGCGAGGCTGGGGATGAGCATCAGGTGAACGGCGAGTATCACTTCATTTCGAAGGAGGGGCTGCCCGTGAAGGTCTCCTACACTGCCGATGAGAATGGCTACCATCCGCATGGCGATCTGTTGCCCACGCCGCCACCCACACCCGAGGCAATCCTCAAGGCGCTGGCTTACATCGATGCCCATCCCAGGAGGGAGGAACCTGTTCATTATCAGCCGCCCCACTCGCATTATCAGCAGTCTACTCCACATGCAGTGCATCCTCAGCCTCTTCGCTCGCATCCAGTGCATCCAACGGTCAGTCCCCATGGCCACCATCGCCTCCACTGAGTCTTCTGAGGTCTCAAGTTCCCGCCAATGCGTCGCTGACTTCCTTCTGCCATCCCACATTGTACAAATAAAAGGTTACGACGCAGCTCTCAGGCTTGTAATCAATGGAAAGTGGGTGCAGGAGTGGGTGTGGCTGTACATAAAATACGCATTGTCATTCGCATAATAAGAACCCCCACCCGGCGGAAATGGGCCCAAGGCGGCGGAGAGACTTCCTTGCCGGAAGGGAGGCCATTCGAGGCTATTGTTAAGTGTTAAATTCAAATATGGACTCGCCCATTGTGCGCGGCCATTGGAATATGTTACGGAAATGACAACTTAAATGGGTGCTGTTCCCATTTTGCCCATTTTCCCCTCCCCATTGCCCTGCCATCCGCTTTGGTTATCCTTGGAAAAAACACTTTGCTGCATGATGGTTATATAAATGCAATTGGCATCATCACATACAAGGACATACAAAGAGACGTGGGATTTCCTCACAACTTGGCACTGCCCACCGGCTGTCCGTTGCCGCTGCTCGTGAGTTCCATGTCCACCGAGGGTTGGCTGACCAGTTTTCGGATAGAATCGAACTTGGCGTTGTTCTTGTCCCGCACCAAATCGAAAATGACACTTTCGCTGGTGGTGATCACACAGCCCGCTTGGCGCAGGCGATCTAGGGCCAGATCCCTATCCTGATTTAGCCTGGAGGAGCAGCAGTCCGCAACAATGTACACGTTGATGTTCTGCTCCAGGAGGTCAATGGCGGTTTGCTCCACGCAGATGTGGGACTGTAAAAGAGAATTTGTATTAATATTAATATAAAAAATATGAAATTAAAGTTAAAAGTTGCTATTAAAATGAAATTACTTATAATATTAGGGTTTGAAATGTAACTTTTAAGCATTAAATCAACTTATTGTCGCCCAAAAGTATACTACAAAGTTACAGCTTGCAAACTGCATAGTTTTGGGCACTTTTTCAAGTGATTTCATAATCATTTCTTGTTTTTTTTAGCTTAAAAACCAGATTTTGTATACGAAAATATTAAAAACCCATTTCAACCCACCTCCAGTCCATATAAAACCACATCCTCCGGCTTATCATTGAATATATCCTTGATCACAGCCTTCACTTCGGGAGTAAACATGCTGAAGAGCGTCTTGCCGGACACCAACTTGGCATGGCTCACATCCAATTGGGCCACAGTTTTGCCCAGTTTCTCCGGATAGTGTTCCGTGACAATCAGCGGCACGTCGAGAGCCTTTCCCGCCTTGGTCTAAAACAGATAACAAAGGTTAATCTGAGTGTTTAGATAGAGATCAATCAAAGTTCAACCCACCAGTTTGTCAACGTTCTTGATCATATTGTCAAAAAGTGGCATTGCCGGCCGAAACTTCTCCTGGATGTCGCACAGCAGGAAGAGGGTTTTCTTGGGGTTCAGATGACAGCGTCGCAGGGCCATTTTGTCCAGTAAATATTTATAAAAACTCCGACGTTAATATAAGCAATTTTCACCTGCTTATTGAATCGATTGATTGCAACAGCTGAGTGCTGCCAGGGCTGCCAAAAGTGATAAGTGATAACAGCGATACCTTGCTGTTATCGTCGATAGCCTGCTATCGATCCAGCCTGTTGGCGGAACATTTAAATTTAAGCTGAGCTAGACAGACGCTCCTGCTGGGCTCTAAGTTAATTAAAAAGCTCACATAATCCTCATTTAATTTAACTTTGCCCAAGGCGACATCATCAAGTAAATAATTACTAACCCGCCCCCCCGTCTCACCTGCGCCTAGGCCAATGGCAATTAAGTCGAAGCTGCTGCCTGCTGCTGCCGCCGCACAGCCAGCAGATTTATATTCATAAGCCAAGGCAGACCTGGGAATCTGCAGGCATTTATAATTGAATTCCTCGCCCAGGCCACTGCCGGCTCCCGCCCCCGACATTATAGTAATGAAGCTACCGCCACGGCCCAGCCCAGTCAATTTCAATAACGCAATCAAATGCGTGCAGTTTCAAAAACCACAAATGCCTCCATCCGGCGCACCGAATGCCATTGACATGGCCGAAATGAGTGTGTCCCAAGTCCAGTCTAGTCCGGGCAATAGCCATCTATTGGGCATTCCCGGCACGTAGCCTCGATGGACCTCGATACTCTCGTTCTTCTTCTGCGGGCCCCCAAAAGGAAGCCCCCGATAATGGCCATGGCGAGTCGCATGCATATTTCAGTAATTTGCGCTGCCTTTTGTGTGCCACGTCCACTGCCCTCTCCCCTCCCAGGTATTACTGGTCTACATATTTTATGAGACCCCAAAAGTTTGCGGATGCAGCAATTCCCGGGCTAAAGAAGGGGAAACCTTAGTGGAACCACTCAAAAAGTAATCGAAATGTCTGAGACAAACACATGCGTACGTACGACGCACACCTGGATTTGGGGCGAGGTTACTACAGGTACACCTCGCCCCGGTGCCCGGTATCTGTATTCATGACGCCGCGCTCTTCCTATTCTCCTAGAAGAAGTCATCTTGATTTTCAATTTCGACGCCATTTGCGCTTCACCGGAATCGAGAGTCATTTGCATTTTTTTCTTCTTCAGCTACACTTTCACTTCAAGGAGTATTTGTACTTTCGGGCTGGGGGATGGTGACAAATTTATTTTTTTTGCAGAAAGCAGACCGGAGACAGTTGTGATGGGAATACATTTTTATGGGATTTAGGTTTCAGGAAAAAATAATAGTTGTAGCTTTGTTTTTATTAGCAAGTCAAGCCCAACCTTTTTTTTAATTTAATCAACAATTAATAACAGGGTTTTTATTTAAACAGATTTATTTAATATTTACACTCTAGGAATTTTTAATATAAAGAGAATATTTATTCAGTTTCCCAGTAAAAGCCTTTGCATTGCTAAATATCACAGAAATAGCTGTGGGTTTGAAACGAATTAAAAAAGTACCCAAAAGTATTCCATATAATACTTTGTGCTTTTTTTAATATTCTGTAACATTTGCAGCATACTTGTGGGCTGCAGTAAAAACTCACAGCGATTTCTGTGGCACTGCTAACATAATATATTTGAAATATATCTGTTTACTCTTGATAACACATTGTTTACAAATATATTTTGCCTATACACTGTCAAAATGCTTATTTACTCTTTGATAAGTGTATTTGGGGCCCAGATAAAAAGTGATAATGCTAATAATAAGTCGAAACAATTGACAAAAAGTTTTTTCATTTACCCCCCAGCAGAGGAAAACGAGGAAAACAAAGAAAATACTCCCGACCCCCAAACAGCAATTTGTCGGCATCCCAGGCAGCAATTTATTGAATGTGAAAATTTAAAATTGTTCATTTGAGAAACAATTTGTGAGCATCAAGCGAAGTCGAAATGTTTTCGTTTTGTTATTCAAGCACTGCCAGCCATAAGTTCGGATATATGGCAATAAAAATCGAGGAACTTGAGCGGCGCCCAGAGAGTCTCCCAGTGTCTGTTTGTCTGACTGACTGAATGTATTTTTATGTGATTTCTCAGGCCATCTTCCATCTGGGGAAAGGAAAGTGCTCTCATGCGAGATCGAGTGGGGAAATGGGGGAAAATGTTATGCCATTTATTTAGAGTATTCAAGTCCTTTGGGTGCTGGCCTCCCGTCTCCCCCTCTTTGCAATGCCATTTGCAATTGTGCAATTTACTCAATGAAATGTAAATGCGAATCAATTGTAGTTTTATTTGCCGTAATTCCTGATTCGACAAACTACTCGACTTTTGGGCGAGCGAACGCATTTAATTTCGAATATTCGATTTCCATTTACATTTGCATTTGCATATTGCAGCCCTTTTTGCCGGCAAATATTTGATTTTAAAGACTTTCCTCGGTTAGTCAGTTAGCCGAGTTTTAAGTTGCGGCTTTCGTGGTTGTTGAAAAACAGCAGAAAGCACTTTGAATGTAAACTTTTTCGGTGACTCCCAAAACATATGTATACCTGGAATGTGTGGAGGACGTGGCAGGTGATTTGATTGGCAACCCCTTAACCCTCCCACGTACGTCCTCTGTTTACACCTCTCACACGGAGGTCGTCTGCCTCGCATGCATATCAACGATTTTCAAATTGGCGACGAAATGATATGCCAAACTACATACACGGCGGAATTCTCCCCGGGACCAGGTCCTCCTCCTCCTCCTGCTGGTCCGGCATGAAGACATGCAGCGACATCGACATTATGGAGCAGCACAGGTTGTACCTTGTTCTCCGTAGGTTGTAGCTGTAGCTAATGCTTGTCACGTCGCCTTCAACATTTGACAAGGCAAATTCGCCAAAAATTCCGCCTCTGACTTCGAGCCGACTTTTTTGCGATTTTTTTGTTCTTTTTATGTTCTTCCTTGTTTTTGCCTTGAAACGAAGAAAATGATTTTCACAGGTGAATTGGAAAGCGCGTAATGTCGTGATGTTTGACTTGCCGGCAGGCACGTTACCAACACATGTCCCCCACTCCTTTTGTATATGGGACACTGAGAGAAAATGGCGGGATTGTGAAGGATAAGGAGCACTCAGTGGGTAACCTAATCAAGGTCTTTTAATATCGATCTTATTTATACAGGGAGAAAATAAGGAAACCTTGGTTTTACATTTTATAAAGCTGAAATTAAATACATTAGATTTAATAAGAGGGTTATGGGGCTATGACACGGTATTGTTGCTTTAGAAAAGTGTGACCATGCTTCCTTTTAAGAAAAAATTGCAAGGAAACAGCAAATATACTTGTCTCTTTCTGCGGTCTTCAATGAAGTAAGAAGCTAGTGCCATAGTACCATATATATTCATAGAGAGAAAAAATAAGATAAACTAAATTTAATATTTCTTAAAGCTGAAGTTAATTATTTTGGATTTTATAATGGGATTATGGGCTTATGACACAGCATTATTAATTTAAAAAAGTGCCACGGTGTCTTTTTACCGAAAAAGTTTTTAGGCCACAGAACATATATTTATCTCTTTCTGGGGTCCAATAAAACCTCCAATAAATAAAACAAAACAATGTAATGTCATAGTATCATAATAATTAATATACGAAAAAAATCCGGAAACTAAAAATTAACATTTCTCGAAAGCTGAAATGAAATATTTAAGATTTAATAGTGGGGTTATGACACTACAATGTTGCTTTTAAAAAGAGTTACCGTGCTTCACCACCGAAACGTTTCAAGGGAAATATATTTGTCCCTTTCCTTAATGGAACCTTCAATGAATGAAAGCAACAATGTAGTGTCTTAGTACACTAATTCTTAATTTAATTTGTAGAGAGCGTTACCCTTAAAATATTACTAGAAAAAGACCTTAGGCTTCCTAATTTTATTGATTTTAATAAGTAAGTAAGATTATTATTCCTATTTCTCCCTGTGCAACCGGCTTCGATTTTGAGTGTACGCTCACGTGTCACATCGAACTTTGTGGACCACGGGGCGTATGCGTATTCCACTTTTGCAAATTGGATGAAAATCTTTGGCTTTTCAGCCACGCAATTCCGCCTTTACCTGACATCTGCCCCCGAGCTCCCCTGCTGATGCTGCTGCCTTTTTGTGCGATGCATCAGGCTGGAAATTGACATGTCTAACAGAGGGTTGCATTTTCTCAAAAGGGCAAAAAGGGGGTAAATTCCGAAAGCGAGCCTCCCTCATTCATCATGGCACGCCTGGCCGTGTCACACAACATATAACATGTGTATATATATATTCGGGCAGCAACAATTTCGAAGAAAAAGGATTTACGGCATAGATACAACGCACACACTCGCAGAAGACAGGACAAGTTCTTGGCAGCTTACTCCGTGTTTTTTGTGCCGGGATTGGGATTATTTTTGTAAACTTTTCCCCAAACCCAAACCCAAACCCAGACCAAAAGCAAATTCAAACAAATTGAAGAGCTCAGCTCACCTTGGTGCCCATTAAACGAGCTGAGCTGAACATGTGTTACGGCGTCCGACGAGTGCAAAATATGTTTCACGTCGCCTCGGCAAGCCCGTAACTCTTTGCCGTGGCCAACTTTTCTACGCTTTACGTTTTTATTGCCCCAGCGTCAAGTTGGACTTAAAGTTTAGCAGATTGCGAGGAATCTCTGGAGCTGTTGGAGCTGTTGGAGCTGCTGGAGCGGCAGAAGCTGCTCTGGAGTTTGCCTTTAGAGCTGGCGCTGTCATTGAGGTTCATTGAACCAAATGCCGAGTCGGGCCGCATTTCCGGATGTGTCTCTCTAGCCGTGTCTTGTCTGCAAATAAACCCCGGCTGAGTGGCCTGCTTGGAGTCTCCGACCCGGGGCTTTTGATACATACTTAGGTGCACATAATTATGGTTCCTGCTTTTGAATGCAACACGGAGGCGAGGACCTTTCCTCAAAGCCTTTTTAAAGACCATGTCCATCCACATCGCCTCTTAATTAATGTTGCATAATTAACACTTGCCTGAGAAATGGAAAAGGAAAAGGTAGCCGCTGCTAAACAAAGTTAAAGCACGCTAAAGAAAAACAAAACAGAACGGGAAACGAAAACAAAAACTTTTCTAAGCATCTGCAAAACATAAAGCATACAAATTCTCACATCCTTGCCGAAGAACACGAAAAAAATGGAAGAAATTGCGGCCAGGCTCAAAGGAAACTCTCACACACACACAGAACAGTCTCAAAGGGCAAGCGGTGCCAAAGGCCAAAAACAATGCCGAAAGGGGGGCGTGGCGCAGGGGAATTTCCCTTGTTTTCCCCTTGTTGTTTTCCACCAGCCTTTTAGCGCCTTTGTTGCTGACAGCCTTTTCGGCCACCTTCGACTCGGCGGAGCGCCTTCAAATTGGCGCCAAGTTTTAATTATTCCATCATATTTATAAACTTTTGTACTTGCCACGCAGACTCATTATGTGCGTCATCCACCCAAACACACACACACACACACTTACAACAACAACAAAAACACACACATACAGGCACTTCAATGGCGGCTTAAGGCACACTCAGGGAAAATAGTTGTAAGATACCGGCTCCAAAAAGGTATTCAAACTGAAAATATTCTTACTAAAACCTTTAAAATATATTTGAAATTAATTTCTTTGAAGAAAAACTTTGAATATTAGTTTTATTATTATATATATACCGTTAAAGAGGGTATTATAATTTTGACCGGAAGAAGATTCCTTTCTTGTTTGTCCAAAAAAGTCTCATATTTTTCAAAATATTTTCGATAAATTCAAATACTCATAGGTTTGATTTATATTTTTAATTATACATTTATTTATTTTTATCAAAATTATATTATTAAACATCATATATTATTTCTATATATTTTTTTCTGTGCCTGAGGCCAAGAGCCTTGTTGTTGCCGCTGTTTCCCTCTTGTTTTTGTGTCGTCTCTCACAATAATGGCAAGGCGACAACGCCGGGACAATGACGACGTCTGCCGGCTTGGCTCCATCCTGGCAGGGGCAAAAGGAGCTGTAAGCGGGAGCCCGGAGAAGGGATAAGGCGCCGGCACAAGGCGTTACTCCATAAAAATGAACAACAGCTTTTTATTGTTGAACAATGAAGGCGAAAGCAGCTCTAAACAACCAAAGCCGAGCAAAGTTCGACCTTTTCCTCCACCGGCCTGCACCATGCCAAGTCCTGTTTGCCCCGTCCTGTTGCCGAGTCCTTGTCTTTGTTTGCCGCCATTGGTAAGAGCATTTAATGAGGCTGTCGCATTATTGTTCAATTGTGCTTGGAACGGCCGAGCTGAGCTGGTGAGCTGCTGGCCAAGGAATTTCCAATAAATACGGCACTGAAATTGAGAGAGTTGCTCTATAAAAGGTTTATGGATAAATCGAAGAACCGAATTAAATCAAGCTCTCTAAGGGGACTTAATTCAGCGACTAAAATCAAGGGAATATATTTTATTTATGGTCAGTAAAATGTTGTATACAAAGCAATTGAATAATAGTCAAGTTAGTCACAAAAAAGTTAATTAATTAAATTAGTAAAATATATATAAATGAGGCAATTGAATAATAGTCAAGTTAGTCAGCCAAAAATTAATTAATTAAATCAGTAAATCATATCGTTTAGCATATTTGACAACCCAGATAGATTTATGTTGCTATCTGAATACATTAATCACTGAAACACTCATTATGAGCTAAATAAATCATATTTTTTAAGATAAAATATTAATTAAAAGATGTCAACGGTTAAATAAAAAATAAAGACCATTCCCAGGCCAAGAGAGTATGAAAATAATGGGCCCCTGAATGACCAGCAGCCAAAAGTACATAAATCAATGACAGCAATTAAATGAAATATTTTTCCTTAATCAGCAACTAAAGAAAATTGGGAAATAATCGGTTAAATAAATCAGCAGCCCAAGGCGGAACCAGACTGGCTTATCTGGGGACTCCTCGCTGTCGAGCGGAACAACTTGCCCGAGGACTCAATTAATGGAATGGAAACGTGGAACAAGTTTCGCCGAGCCTCCTGCGACGCGGCTCCCCCGGCGGCTCTTCCGCTGATGAAACTAATAACATGTCAGCCGAGTTACGCACCAAGGCACATCTCCTTTCCCAGTTTGATTGCCAACCCGGGCACCTCCTAACCCCAAAGCCACCCCCCGGCACTCAAAGGCTAAACGAGGCTCAGCGCTGACACTCAAAGCCGACAAGTTAAGCCTGTCGCACATGGCGATTAAGCGCCGAAGGAGCAGCAGCAGCAGGAGCAGCTTCCTGGCCCCGATCCCCATGCCCCTCACCCAGATTAGCACTTTGTTGCAGTTGGAAAAGCTGGACGACTGACGCCTCGCCTGCAGTTTGTTTGCTTTCGAGTCGCGCCCCCCTTTTCAAGGGCTTCGTTAGCCCGCCGGCAATCGCCGAGCCCAGAAGGCAGCCGGCATCCAGTACGTATGAGTAATATTGAATCGAAATACGGACGGGGCACGAGGCAGATGCAGATGGAGGGCAGCAGGAGGATCCACTGAATGTGCATAGTTAGAGTGATAAACTGCTTTGGCACGGAAATGGCCCTGGAAATGGAAATGATGTCGAGTGTGCCTGTGTGCATAAAAAGGCCAATTAGAGGACGACTGAGTTGCACGTTTTCCGCCAGGCACTGTGGGAAAATTGGAAAAAGGGGGATTTTTCATCTAAGAAATTAAGAGCGGGGTTTATTCGCAGGGTATTCTCTGAGTTCTTTAAAAACTTTACTTTTTTTAACAGTCAAATACCAATATAATCATTAAAATGCCGAATGGCCATATATTTGTTCTGCAGTATGCAAGCTATTTTTCTACAGGTGATTAGACTTTCCCTTTCAAATGTTTGTGTATTTCTTTTTATTATTATAATTTTTGTTTAACAAAATACTGAACTATTATCTCCATCTAGCCTTAAAACATGTTTTATCAACCTCTTTTCTCTATTTGTGCTCTTTTTGTTAATTTAAATTCTTTTAAAATACTTATACCTATGTTATTTTCTTCAAAATACCTGAAAATATCTCTTAGTGCACCCTCCTTCCTCTCAGTGCACTTCAGTAAGCGGCACAGCATCCAGTCGGCAACTGACAAATGCCAGATTTACGACCGCATCTAACTTTTTTCCTGCCGGATACACACATACACTCGCTCCGCTTGGCTTGGCTGTTTATATTTTAGGTTTCGGGCCTAGGAATTTATGGTTGCAACAAAACTTTAAATGAACTTTTCGGCACACGAGAGGGGCGGAGGCGAAGGCGGGAAATTAAATAAGTTACATACGCCAACATCTACCGCTCTTTGCGGCATTATCAAAAGTTTTAAATGCATCATAAAAAAGGGAGAGAAAAACACGAACTTTTTCTGTATTTTTTTTTTCTGTTTTGCTTTTTGGTCAATTTGAAAACTTGCCGGTGACGTATGTGGGGATTTATGAGTTTTATTTTATTTTTTGCAGCAGCGGGAGGCCTCTGTCTGTTTATGACAAATCTAGAGGCGACAGGTGGAGGAGATCTGTCAAATGCAGTAAAAGCAGCGACCACCGCCGGAGGCACATAAAAATATTTATTACGCCGGAGTTTCAATATCAGGCGCTGGAACAGGAGCAACAAAGGCAATAACAAGAGCTGCATAAATTTACCTGACAATCCTGCTCCCTTCTCCATCCCCCGAAAGCCGCCAGTCATTCAATGAGGCGTGTCCTTGGCTCTTGAACTTGATGTGTGTACAGGTACAAGCTACACTGTCTCTCCTGGGTGCCTGTGTCTTAAGTGACTCTCTATCTCAGGGGCTTGTGCATTAAACATTATTCGAGGGGTCATAATGCCGGGAGACAGGCGAAATCTGTGGGCGCTACACATAAATTATCAGGCAAATGCTCTTAGTCCTTGGCTTGATGTCACTTTTATTGACAGTTTTTCGGTGCTTTCTGCGCAATTTCATACATGACAAGGCGAAAAGCAAAAATCTCTGGGTCTGGGGCCATAAAATTTCAATTATCGAAAATTGCCTTGGGATACCCGGGCCACTCTCCGTCTGCCGTCTCCCGCCACTCATAATATAATTAAGGCCGGAGGAGTGCACTGAATGTTGACGTTTCAATTAAATTACGAAAATCATTTCATACGAGCCCCGCTTAATATTCATTTGGGCGCCGGCATCAAACAAGAGTGTTGCCTACTTCCCGGGGCCATAGTCTGCGTCTCTGTGTGTGGGATGAGAGCCTGTCAAGTGTGCTTTGGCGCTGTCAATTACACACATCCTTCGGCTCATGAGTGCGTGTGTGCGGGGTGGCGGGTGTCCTGGGACAGGTTCAGGTACTTGATTGCCCCGACCCGACTCGGGAGCTGGCTGCATCTTTTGTTATCTCGAGGACTTCAGACTTTGAGCCGGTAATTAAATTAGCCTGCTCTTATAGTCAGCTGCCAGATTTCCAGCTCTCATCCTGGCTGCAGCTCGCTTATTGTCTCGCCTTAAAATATGCCCCGGCACGTCCATTATCCACTAGATCCGGCCAGAGCCACCGGCAATTGACCCAGTTCTCTTACTCTCTCTCTCTCGGGTTGACAGTTGCAATTGTCTCGGGTCGCATCGCCCACTTTCACTTCATCTAATTAAGCAAGCGCTCAATGCGTAGTCGCAGTCCCCTGACGCCTGTCCCTGCTTCAAATGAAAGATTAATTTATTTGCCCCGAACTGCAGTTTGCTGCAGTTTGTCCGGCTTTCATTTCGTGTCCTTCTTAGCACGAAAAAAGCGAGAGTTGAGAGGAGAAACTGCAGGAGATGCACCGAAAGAAACTAAGAAGAGTAGGTATAATTAAATATTAATGAAAAATAATATTTAAGTTTAAGAAATAAGTAGGACTTTAGAAACTGTTGTTATTCTTTAAATTTTTATTACATTTCAGTGCTTAGTTAAGAACGTCTAAATAATAAGACGGTATATATGTGTTATTATTTGGTCGTTCGTTTTATTTTTGATCCGGCTCGAAGCACCAAAATGATAAGAACGACAAAATACTTAGACTTATACACCGTAAGTTTTCCTTACAGTTATTGATCCGGCTCGATGGACCAAAAATGAAAAAAAAACACCATATAATAAGACTTTTCATTTGCTGAGTTGATTTTTCTAACTGATTTTATTCTAATAAGTCCTCGCTTACATCAATAACATGAAATTCTTATTATTGCTTATTCCATGGGAAAAATTCTACTTAAAAGAAAGGCATTATTAACTTATTTTTCATTATGTATCAAAAATGTCCACCTCTCTTAATCAAAAATTAAACTATTATTTTATGTGTTTACCTCCCCAAGAACAATAGGTGTCATTCCCTGAATCGCTGATGGTGCAACTCTTCTCCTCCGGCTGATTATTGCCAAGGACTTGGCACACTGAAACTTAAGTTTACGAGCCAATCAAGGACAAGGGGCATAAAAATAAATGCTGGCCCAGCAAAAGATGAAGAACTAGCAGGGACTCGAACTCATATATAAATTGTAGACGCTGACCATAAAAAGCCAAGCAATAAAATTTGAGAGAACAGAGAAACGAACGGAGGAAGATGACTGTCACGGGCTGCCATTTTGCGCTGGCTAATGGCTTATGTAAGGGCCTGGGACAGGCACCCCTCTTGACCTCGAAAGGGTGTGAAAGCCTCCTGGCCAATACACAAGCGAGAGCCGAGAACCGAAAACCGAAAACCCAAACAGCAAGAGACGTAAGCGTCTTATTAGATTTCCGTGTGTACTCAGGACACAGGACAGGACACAAGTGCAGGGGGCAAGTACCATCGCGGCGGAGGAATTGGCAGGACAGCACTCGCATTAACAACTTCATTAGGGCCAAAGCACACACAGCAGTCACAGACACACATGTCCGTACAGACATACACACACACAGGACTTACAGGACTCGGGGAAGAACCCCGGGCAGCTGCTAAACTCAACTGTGAAGTACATTAATTTTGTGGGCTTTTGGCAACAGGCAATAAATCTTCAGCTTCGGCCTCAGCTTTGGCTTTCGCTCTGGGCCTCCGAACTGATCGAGTTTCTATATATCTGCTGGGGAGTAACTCAAATTGACAGCTGGATTGAATTGGGAAATGCAGCAGCCCCCAGCTGACATTTATGACCCCCTACCGGCCGGAAAATAAAGCCAAAGACAATGCACTGGTATCATCTCCCATCATCTCCCAGGCTCATCCATTGTTTGGCAAGCCAAAATTAATTAGTGCAGCAACCAAAAGTATCATCCGGCAGTGAAACAATGTAGCCGCAACAGCAATCGGCCAAAACAAATCAAGTTACAACGAGGGGAGCAGCCCTGTTGACAGAGGATCCTGGCCTGGCTGCATCCTGCTCCACCCCGAGAGCCAACAGAGGCCGACCAGCAACGGCCGCAACACTCTCAAAATGAAACTTCATCCTTGGCCTGTTGGCAGTGGGGGAGCAGCAAAAATGTTCCTGCCTGCAGATTGCCTTTCCATGGCACCAAATTGCAGTTTTGCTTTAAAAATGTGGAGTCTCTTTAAGGGCTGTAAGGGTGCAGGAACCAAAGGATAACAAGTGCAAAATGATTATTCAAAACAGAAATTTCCATTTTACATCCTTTAGAAAGCAAGAGTTAGAAATCTGGAGTAATGAATTTCTTAAGGATATTTATACGATGATTATTTTAAGGTGTGTGCCGGATATATGCTGGAATTTCTCTTCTTAAGGGGGATAAATCACTCTTAAATGTATATAACTCTTAAGTTACTAACAATATGAGGTAGGAAATAATTATTCCAGCCTCGAAAGCATCTCCAAATAATTATTTAAATCAAAATACAAATAATTCTTGCTATTTTCCTATAAATCTTACCATTATCTTGATTAAATTACCTTTATTAAGCAGCAAATTAATTATTCAATCCAGAAAGACCCCTTCCTGGACGTATGTTTGCTGATTTTGACTAAGAAATTTGCAAATATCATTTGCTAATTAATGGCATTATCCAGCACAAAATTAAATTAAACCAATGTATGCTTAGGGCAGTCAAGCAAATGCCAAATTCTGCACATTTTTGCCTTAATTAGCATTATCTTCAACGGACCAGCAAGGAGAGCTATGTTCCGGACTATTGGGCTTGTACAATTTTAGCATTACAACCATTCTTCATCTAATATTCCAATGGGGTTCTTACAACACATTTCTGGGCCTGACTCCCGGGCGTATACTTAATATTTGAGCAGACAAGAAGGTTGTGCCAGCCATTATTTGTTCATTATTCAACTGTTATCAGCTGCTGGGATCTAAGCCGAAAACGGGAAAGCCAATAGCTGCCGCTGCCTGCTGCGGTTAAAGGTCGCATTCTGTGGGCACGTCTGCCCATTAGAGACAATAATTTTCTTTAAATTTGTCGATTAAATTGAGCGCAGCGAAAGAGAATGATATCCCAATGGCAACCGCAAGTGAGCAATGTGTGCCTTTGGGTTAATGCCAGCTCTTAAAGCTCGCCTAATGAATTTAGGCCCCAGTCTGGCGGAATTACGAGTTTTAAATTGCGTGACAGAAGCGCTTTCAAAGGCAATTAGAAACGAAAGTGCTGTGTGTGGGAGTCCTGGAGTTAAAAGGGCATGACAGAGATATTTAGCATACAGCATACTCGTACAGGAGCAGCATCCCTTGGACCATATTGTGGTACGTGCAGGACACGCTGCATGCGCTGATGACTTCCGGGAAACGGAAGCTGGCCCCCACATTACGCCAAATTAATGCGCCATTATTAGACAAATGCATGACAAGCGATTCAATTAGGACGCCATAAACTGTCCCCACACACAGAGAACCCACGCTGTCGCAGTTGGGGCATCATTATAGTCGAGGACGAGGACAATGCCGCCTGCGGATAATCAAGCGCTTTTAATGATTGCATATCCTGGGCGGGAAATTGCATTTCTGCCATTGATTGCCAGCCCTTGCTTTCGCCTCGTTTATGCCTGTCCCTGTCACTGCCTGTGTGGGTTCCACGAATGGCATCAGAAAACCATTTAATATTAAAACTTTCATAAATATTCTGCCGGGCTTGCTGCAGGGCCTGGACCTGGGCACGTTTAGAGCGGATTTTATTTTTGAATTCCTGACCAAAACAGGCGGTCGGTGTTACATGATTCATGCCCACTCGACAGCTGCCTCAATTGATGGCTTTTGGCCGCCTTTGATTCGGCCTATTAATTAACAATCCCATTATTGCAGATGTGCGAAAATTGGGCTTTAATTAAATTGCTTGTAATGCCGTAATTATTCCACACACACATCGCCGAACCTTAGCCCAATTTTCACTGAAATTAATGAGTTTTTAGTTAAAAATACATTTTTGCCTGTAATAATGACTTGAGGGCCGGAAAACGAGCTCGGAGTTCGGCAAACACCAGCAGCATGTGCCTGGCATTTTCAATAAATTCAGGCACACACACACACTCAGCTCATTAAATGCTTTACATGTGTTGGCTTTTCCCACTCGATTGTGGAAAAGTCAAGAAGGAAAACTCGGCGCCAGCAGTGTGGGAAGTTTTTGAAAGTCCTTAATTTATGCAAATGCCTATGCCAGAATGGGTGCCTGACGTCTGTGTGGGGAGGCGCTGTGCACTTATGTAAGCCTCATCAATTTTCCATTGACACAAAGAAGAGTTCTATCGCCCCGAAGGCTCGGCGAATTGTGCGAGTAGTAAAAGCAATTGCAAACGTAAAGAGACCACCATAAGGTTCGCTGTAGCGCGGCAGAAAAAAGAAAATAAACTCGACTTGATGATACTTTTTGAGGGAGTCTAAACGGAAATATAAAGAGATAAAGATATAAAATATTGAGAGTCAATATGTAATTTTTTCTTTTAAATATTATTATTTATTTATTATAGTATCCATTTTAAGCACAATTTTTTAAGGCTACTATATTACCTATAGAGCTCTATCAAGAAATTCCCAAAGCTTCAATGAATATCAATATTTTAACGATAACGTATTAGGCGAATATATCGATTTTTACTTTGATATATCGAAATAATACCCTCTCTGACTTCGAAATTATATTAATTATAGATTTACCAAAAATAAAGTGTCTATATTTTTGGCTCTAAAGCTCAATAAAGTTGTGTTTGTAACTTTATTAATGTTGCCGATGCTTATGAACTAGCAACGATATTTTGCGATATTTGTATTTGAAAAATTTTATCGATATATTATATACAATGTTACTTATCAATATAGAGTAATTAAAATCAAATTTTTCAAGCTGAGAGAATTCCCAAATTAAGATTGTTTTAAATAGATTTAAAGAAAGTCCGCAAAACTTAAATATATATCGATATTCAACGATAAAGTATTAGCCGAGTATATTGATATTTTCTTTAATATATCGAAATAGTAGCCTATGTAGCTTTGCTTTTAGAATAATTATAAATTTACCAATAAATTAGTGACTATATTTTTAACTTAACTTAATAAAAATGTTTTTGGTATTATTTCAAATAGCATCAATAAAGCTTATGAACTAGCAACGATATTTAGCGATATTTGATTTTTCGATAATTCTCTAATCTAAGCAATTATTTCTCGATATATGATATACAATGTTAGTTATCGATAATTATAAAAAAGCTTAAAGAAATCACAAAATATGTTTGTTTTACATAAAATTAAAGAAAATCATCCATAAGTGTTATATAAATTTAATCCCATTAAATTCATGTAAGCACTCCTCCCATCTTCAAAATTCTTAAGACCCTCCCCCATAACCCAATACACCTTTAAAACCTGTACCTATTAAGCTGCAAAGGAACCACAAGGAAAGTTAGCCTATGGAAAGGGAGAGTGTAGCCCCCGAAACATATCCCGGATTCAAAAGAAAATCCCCAGCCAAACGCATTAAGCGTAATTACAATTTGAACCCAAGGCTTGACTCTGCGATGCAATGAGCTAGATAAATCCCCCATCCGAGCTGAGGATTAGTCGTGACTTTTGAAACGAATGTGATTTCGAGAACGCGTCCGCCATTTTTCGGAGTGTGAAATTGGGGGCTTTATAGATCCATCAATAATGTGAATCCATGTCACCGACTTAACCCGCTGCCGCTGGGAAAGGGAGTGTGGGAAATGATTAATGAAATATGTTAGATATCGGCAGATAACAGAAAGCTTTAGCTGGGCGATAAGGCGTGGGAGACACTCTTATTTATAGGGAGAGAAAGATAACAGGTAAAGCTTTGCTATCTTATCAGGAATTCAAAATACCTCGGGCTCGGGCTCCGGTTCTCTCTCCCATCTTTCCGTAACCAAATGGTCTCCAATGACTAACCCTATCAGGCCAAGACCAAAGTATTCTGCTGATAAATTTATTGGAAAAATCGAGTCACAGTGCTCGCGAGCTTTTCCACCAACCGATAAGATATGGAAGTGGAAGCCACGAACCACGAACCACTCATCCTCAGTGCACCGAGAACCTTCAGTAAGAAACCTTGTTTAGAAATGACGACGCGGGGACTGACCTTTGCCCTGCTGCTGCTGCTGCAGCTGACGGAATATGGACGAACGGAGAACATCGATGCTGCCGAGGAGACGGACCGCTTCTGTTACCCGGAATCCGCTCGGAACTCCCGCCGCTCCTGCGAGTGCAGCAACGTGAGTGCTTCGCCCTGGGGCATGCGTGCTCTGCGCATCGATTGCAGCTACAAGGATTACCGCTCGTCGGATCTTTCCCAGCTGTTGCCCCTCTACATCGACACCCTGGACCTCTCCTGGAACGCCTTGGATGCAGCGCCCATCTTCACCAGCGACAGCCTGCACCAACTAAACCTGATGCACAACAACATCTCGCGCTTGGTGGCCGGAAACTTCAAGCAGCTGACGAGTCTCAGGGAGCTCTACCTCGGCTGGAACAGCATTGTGCAGGTGGAGGCCACCACCTTCGAGGGACTGCCTCACCTGCAGGTGCTTGACTTGGCCCACAACAACCTACACGCGCTGCCGGCTCAGCTGTTCGCCCCCATGCTGGTGCTGGGCACCCTAGACTTGTCCTGGAACCGCCGCTTCAACGAGACCAGCCTCGATCTCTACTCGGGTCTGGGCATTAACTGGAAGCTGAACGCTTTAAGGCTGGATGCCTGCAGCCTCACCGAACTCCACCTGCCCACGGATGCCCCTCTGAAGGAGCTCTCCCTGCGCCGGAACTTGCTACAAAGGATACCCTGGCAGCTGCCCCACACGCTCCTCCGGCTGGACATCAGCGACAATCTGCTGGAGCACCTGCTGCCCGAGGACACCGCCAATCTGACCCAGGCCCGCCAGCTCTACGTGGAGGATATGTCGCTGCTGCAGAGCATCGCTGCCGAGGCCCTCGAGCCTCTGGAGCTGCTCGAGACGCTGAGCTTCCAGAACAGCCGCCGGCTGAGTCACTTCGATGCGGAGGCCTTTGGCTGACATCCCCAGGGTGCAGGCTGGCGGCAAGAAGTGGGCTCTGCGGTCGCTGAGCTTTCGTGGCACTTTGCTGCGCTCCTTTAATTCCACGCTGGCGCCGCTTTTTGGCCAGCTTGCCGAGTTGGATCTCAACGGTCTGCCGCTGCAGTGTGACTGCGAGCTGCTCTGGCTGAAGCAGCTGCCGGTCCAGACCAACGGCCGTTGCTACAAGCCGGCCCGCATCCGCGGCATGCTGGTGACCGCGGCCAGGGCTGATGCCTTTAGCTGCGATTCGTGGCCACGATGGGCCTACGGCCTGGTGGTGCTCACCCTGATTGCCCTCAGCGCCGCTGGCATTTACCTGATCGTGATGGGTCTGCGTCCGCATAGGGGCGTGACCATGCGCAGGAAGGTGGGCGCCGGCAGTCCTATGCCCGGGTTACCATCGAGCCCAATCGTCAGGAGAACCCGCACTAGGTTGGGGGCCTGGTAACCTGCTAAACTACCTCCTAAGTTGTGTTATGTCTAAATGAACAATAAAAGTCCTTAATTAAGTGTTTAAAAAATATATATTTGTAAATATAAGCTGGGAAAAATATTATAAAAAAAAACCCATTCAACTTATACCGATTATCCCGAACCTTTCTCCGGAACTGAAGCCACTCCCTTGGCCGCCTTGGGTTCGCTGTACAGTAACTTGATCTTCAACGAGGGTTTCTTGGTGTTATTGCGGTCCACGGCATTCACGTCGTAGCGCTTCTCGATCCAAGGCATTCTCCTCCAAGGCTTCTCCTTTCTCCGGAACTTTCTCCACTTCCTTCGCCTGCTTGGGTTCGCTGTACAGTACCTTGATCTTCAAAGAAGGCTTCTTAGTGTGAAAGCGATCCAAGGCGTTCACGTCGTAATGCTCCTCCAGGGCACACAAATTCGGGTAGAGAGGATTAACCCCTGCTAGGCAGCCTGAGGCAGGATGACAATCCACCTCGTAGGCCGGTTCGTGGACCATATCCTTGCGGGCAAAGTTGCAGACGATGAACTGCTCGTGCCACTTCCTGTGGCGTCGCTGGCGAAGCACGCCGCAGCCCATGTGGGTGGCTCGCTCCTGCATCAGCTGCCGGAAGCTGCTCTCAGAGCAAACATAAATAAATAATTAATTAATTCCAACTCCAAACCAAATCTCTCACCTATTTGGTTTGTCATCCCTGACCCTCTTAACCTCCTTAAACCAATTGTCAATCTTGTGACCCAGTAGCTCAAGGCTACTGTGCCGGCGGGCATTGAAGATCACATGTCCAGAGAGCTGACCCACGTGCTTGAAGCGCCTGGTGTTGCGGCAGGTGTCGGCGGACAAGGAGCACCGTTTGGCCGACAGCTCGGCCAGCTGGGCCAGCTCTGGATCCCAGCGGACGGTGGCCATGCGACGAGCTGCACCGAAACCGGTAAATCTGCCGGAAGCCACCTCATTGCGGTAGAAGTTGACTTTGTTGAGGATGAAGAGGCGCAATGGATTGGTGAGGGGAATCAACCTGGCCTTCGGGAAGCATTTCGGGCCCAGGGACTGAAAGGATGTTCAGATTGGTAGGAAAGGAAATGTTTTGTAGAGAGAAACTGTAAATATTTCCTGAGCTAATAATACCTATCCGATGGAGTTAAACTTTGGTTTCTGGATAGAAAATATATGAAGCCATATTCTTCCATAAAGATTTACAATCAACATGTTGAAAATCAAGCCTAGAAAAATGTTCCGGTGCCTAACACTTACCCCGTTGTTGTTGCACGCCACATGGTCGCTGGGACGCGGACACCAGTTCTCTTCGCAATAATTCCAGGCACTGGCTGGTAGTCCAAACAGGGCCAAAACCACGACGCAGATGTACCACACTCGGAACAGGAACATGTTGACAAAATGACAGGCCACAAGAGCTGCACTTCCTACTAGTTTAGACCTCGTGACGAGTCCCAGAAATTACAATTTCCATGGTGAAATGCGAGGAAGTTCTTGGTAGCCGGAACGAATTTTTAAACTGGAAAAGTAACTGAAACTTTGTGTTACCTTTTAGTGTAAATAAATTATAAAGAAAACTATGATTAAATTAAATAGAAGAAAAGGTATTTATCAGCTAGTATTTTTCATTTCCTACTTTATTAAACCCTCTTTATTTGCTAAACACTTTGGGTAAGAATTAAACAGAATTTATATGGCTAACAAACCAACTCCACTCAATATTAACAATAATAAAGTATGTAATAGTCGAAGTCATAAATTCTCGCCATGGTGTCGAGAGATTTACGAGGTCTCCGAATGGAATTCGCATAAATAAATATTTTTCTTTATTGCGTTTTTTCGCCGCTTGGACAACAGCAGCCAGCAAGGTTCAAATTATTAATACCTTTATCTGACTGGCAATTATTGAAGACCCACCGACGACAGCAGAGATATACTTGGCTTCTTATGAATTAATTAAAGAAATAACTGAATATTTAAGTCATAAATAAAAGAAAGATCATGGGAATTAAAGCTCTAGCTGGGATAAGACCATGACTTACTTAAGTTCTGGGATATAAGGCTTAGAATCGAACTACATATTTGAGCAGCAAACCCTCAAGCTCAATTAATCTCACTCTCTAATGCCGCAGAGAGAGTGCTAGTTGTCCGGCAATTATTGACAAGTGATTTGCATTTCATTACGACAATCTATCAATGAACGGCCGGGCCGTCATCGGTGCCGCTTATGCATATTAATTCTGGGCCTTTTTCACACCGTGCCACCGTGGGCTACCGCCAGGATGCGGTACTCTCTCACGGCGCCTGCGTCCTGCCAGCGTGTGCCAGTGGCCCAGTGCCACGAGTTGCATGCCACTCCGAAAGCCAGTCCGAAACCGAGTCCCTACGAGGCAGAGGCGCAGCCAGCATCCAGTGGAAATTGGTGCGTCGAGGCGAGTGGACGCGCTGGCGGATGATCGATGCGAATATTGCGTATACGTCGTGTGTGCGGCTCGAAAGAGAGTGTGTGTGAGTTGAGCTTCAGCTTCAGCTGCTTCTGGCCGTTAATTGTGCGCTTGACGTTCTGGCTTTCGCTGGCCAAGTGCGAATTATAAACCGCTTACAAGGATGCCGCCGCCGCCGCCGGCTGCTGTTGTTGTCCCGCTGTTGCCGCCCTCGTTCATCAATAAATTATAATGTCCTAATACCAATTGACAGCCCTGGGAGCGGCGGCATGAATAAAATATCAAAAGCATTTTGGGCCCCCAAAAGCTGCAAGTCTCTCGGTTCGCGTTATCATCAGCGAATGAGCAAAAGCAATTCTCTGGTGTGGCGATGCTTAAGTTGATTTCCAGCAAAGCATTTCGCTTTTTCTTATTTTTAGAGATCGTGACGGGGTGTTGGTGTGTGTGGAAAGCACACTCCTTGGCTGGTGTGCACGGTGAAAAATATTAATAGTGCTGCATTAATCTCTAGGGATTGTCCTTGGGAGGAGGTGTCTGAGAGTAGTTTAAAATATATTTTGTTTTGGTTATTTTGTGGCAGAGTTTTGTTTAGTTTTTAAGGGAGCTGAGTTAATAATTTGTTACAGTTTTATTTAAGCCTCATTAATCTCTGATTTAATGGTAATATTAATAGCTCAGAAAACCATTCACGGTAATTAAAATTATTTATAAAATATATTGCAATAGTTTTGTCTATTTTCACAAAAATTAACAAGTTTAAGGATCAACTTCAAGACAAAATTTATTCAATATTAATCACAGATATATTGGCCATGGCTTATGAATATATAAATATGTATATTTATTCTAATATGAAACTAAATTAGTTTGCTACTATTAAAGAGAAATTAATTTCTTAAAAGTGTTGAGACTCCTGGAAAGAATCTACACTTTTTTTGTACTTTATTCAATATTATTTTAAGGTAAAAATGATATAAAAACAACGATTTCGTATCTTGCATTTTTTATATAATTATTTTAAAATATTTCAAGTGGAAAAAATTATATTCTTAAAAATGCTGGGACTCTTGGCAAAAATCTAGACTTTTCTTATACTTTATTCAATATTATTTTAAGGTAAAAATGATATAAAGACAAAGACTTCGTATCTAGAATGTTGTATATATTTATTTTAAAATATTTTAAAGTAAGAAACACACCGAGTGTATTCTCAGTGCCCTCATGTCTTACATCCCCGTTTGCATTTATTAAATATTCAGCGTTTATACGCAACAACACAGAGAAAGTCGTTGCTCTTGCTTTCCCCTTTCTTTGCCTTTTTGGTTCAGAAAACTCCCTCAGTTCTTATTTTTTTTGGAACAAGTATCTCAAGCTGGGAGGGAAAACAATCCTAATGTACATTGACAGTGCGGTCGAAGCAGAGCGAAGCCATTTACCACCCATCCGCACATCGCCCATCCGGCCGTCGGGCTTAGCGAGTCATGTTTACTTAATGGATACGCCAGGCAACTATTAAGTGCTCCCCGTGCCGCCAAGGACGACGACTCCTTATTTACTGTTATCTGCCTGGGCTATCCGGCCAGGGGGCAGCGGATATTAGATTTGATACAGCCATGTCAGTTAGCCACATTATCTCCATTTGCATTCCAGTCCCGCCTGCATTTTAGTCCGCCAAGAAATTAAAGCGCAGAAAGAGCGCTAAAAGCACTCACACTCAGCTGTTGTCTGGTGAATGTGAAATGGCTTTTAGGTACTTATTATCACACCTGCAAGACAGGTAAAAGGTGGAAATGTGCCACCTGGGCGAACGGGGGCGAAGTTGAGGCGAATTAGCTACCGAAATTGAGATTTGACTGTCCCTCGGGGGCAAACCGACAGAAATGTCCCACGAATTTACTCGGATCTCGGCATTATGTTATCTCGAATGTCCTATCTTTAGACCATTACCCCTTCCACTGCCAAATCTTGCCCCAAAAAGCAGAAAAACAACAAAAGAATTCCAGGGTAAAATTCCTCTGTCTTTTGTTTCCTTTTTTAATTTTAATGCGTATCCTTCGGCTGCAGCAACGGCAACAACAACAGCTGGAAAGGCAGGTTAGAAAGGCGACGAATCAGGACCTGAGAATTAAGCCAAAGTTGAAGAGCGAGTAACAGACACCGCCAGCGGGCGGTCCGAAAAGCCAACTTCATTTACGTTTGAAACGCAGTTGAAATAAACGACTTCACGACACTGGCGGATTTGCTAAAAAGTAAGTTAAGCCCCCTGCCACCCACCCCTAGCATCACCTGTCACATCCCCCAAGGCGGCCTCCTCCACTCCTGCATCCGCTTTCGGCATTCCTTCACCTGCTGGCTGCTGGTGAGGCTCATTAAAGCCAGCGGAAAGGTAACAAAGGAGGTGCACGGAAAATAAAAACAATAGGGTTTAGGGTATCATTGTATTACTTTTAATGTATATACATACATATAACTAAAATTCCAAAAAACATAAAATAAGAATTAGGAAAATAATTCTAAGTTCAAGTATCATTTATTTAATTAAATAATATCATTTTTCTGTGGATATTTAATGCATTTCGTTATGTACAACAAATGTATCGATGTCACGTGAGTCAGTTATTGTTGCATTTCGATATTTGAGATAACTTTTTCGATATAAACTTATAAATATCCCTTTATTAATATTGTTTCCTAATTATTAACTAATTTAAAACTTACCAAGAAAAATTTAATTTTTAGCTCAAATAATAATACAAATATCAATAGGATTAGCTGGAAAGTACCTAAAATAGTATTTTAAATTAATAATTTAAATTATAATCTACCTACTTCATAAGGATATAATTGTTTAAGTGTATTCGGTGTATTATTTATCATTTAACCGAATAATCTCTTTCCTCTGTGGATATTTAATTCATTTCGATATATGCTAAATTTTTATCGATATCTCGTTGGTTTATTCTTATTCCATTTCGATATTTGCGACATCTTTATCGATAAATATCCTTACAGTATTTTTTATTTCGTTAAAAATGGCGTATTCGATATTTTAACACTCCCAAATACTATTTTGAGTTTAATTATTAAATTATATCAATAGGGTTAGCTGGAAAAGTACATTAAATAGTAATTAAAATAAATCATCTCTAATCTAATCTACCTACAACTCAAGGAGATAATTTTTTCAGTGTAACGCCCAAAAGTATCATGTTTTCAGTCCAAAGATAGGAGTTTATTTTGATACCAGAGACAAATATATATTTTTGTGCCAGCAAAAGTGGCAAAGGCGAAAAGGAAGTCAAGGACGGCGCGTCCTTTTTTGGCCAGTTGGCATTGTTTCAACTCAACTCGGCGGACGGAACGGATGTAACACCGAAGTCAGCAGTTTCTCTGCCGGAAAAAGACTTGGCATTCCGTTCCGAGGTCCTGGCTCCCAGCTCCCAGCTCCCGCATTCCAAGCCGTCTCCCTGCACTAGATATTTACAATTGTCGTGCGGGGTCTAATTAAATTTCACAGCGTGGGCATAAATAAGCTCAGGCGATTCCTTTTTGATGGCTGGCGGTGGCCTACTCCGGGCTTCCCCTATTTATTTGTATTTCTTTGTTGTTCCGAGTTGCATCTGCGGGCGAATGCGGATGCGGAGGAGCCCGGGAGTCCCGGCATCCGGATGCAACTGGCAGCGGAATGGCAACAGCTTGCGGCGTAGAAATATTAAAAGTTTTTACCTACGGCTTCCTGCCAGCTGCCACATGCCGCCGCCGCTGCCACATCCCTTCTTGCAGGATGTTGGGAGCAAAACCGAAAAATGTCACACAAATGTGTGTGCCAGCAGCTGCTGCTGCACGGACAAAAGCGATTTATGACAACGCCAGCAATGCAAATTCACGCTTGGCCAGGCCCAGTGTGCATTAGACAATGATATCCTGCTGCAAAAATGCTACAAAAATCCTGCAAAGGCAGAGGCAACGGCAGCCCAAAAAGCCACCAAGGACGATCACGACATGGAACTCGATTTGCCATCGCATAATTTCCCAAGCTCATGGAGGAAAATTTTGCAGAAATTGCTGTAATGCGGACGAGCATTAAATAAAAACCGAAAATAAAATTATGTTTATTTTCCCCCCCACCCAAGCGTAAGTGTGTGCGTGTGTGTGGCTTCTGGAGGGGAGGTCTTCAAAAACTTGCCAACGACACAAGAAACTTTCCCTTGAAGCACTCTCCAAATTATGCTTTCCCGTCTTGTTTTCCTTATGGGGGCCAAACTTGCTTACACCGAATTCAAGAGACGTTAACAACGCTTTTCCGAGACCAGCTTGAGGGGGGATGCTGGGAAAACTGGGGAAAACTGGTTGTTCTTATTTATATACAGGCTGCGATAAGCAAAGGAGAACAGAGTCAGATGGGACAAAGATATTTGACTACAAGGACCAAGGACCAAACAATGTTGGCCGATTCAATTACATAGTTTCGGAATATGAGCATTTTTAGCATCGTTATTGTCCTTGTCTATTGTCTGCGCCCAAATGGGCGACTTGAATGTCCTCAAAAGCATCTTGCAACTTGAACTTCCTCTCATGGCTTACCCCCAAACACACACAAATTAATTTGATTTATCGTAAGCTGGCATAAAGTAATTTAAAGGCTAATTGAAATGCACATGATTGAGAGATTTCAGGAACGTACTTAATTTAGTGTCCTTAAAATAGTTTCTGGTGTTAGAAAGCTGAAATAATATTCAAGAAAGATATTTAAATATAACTCGCCGATAATAAATTTCTTTATTTAGTAAGCTTGCCTCTTTGATTAGTTTTATTATATTAGTTTAAACAATAATTGAAAATTATATTAAGCTCGGCTAAGCTCGACACGGATCGAGGACTTAGAGTGACCGCCTTCCCGCAACGTTGCCATCTGATCTTTCGTTCTCATTTATGTGCCCTTTTATGGCTTTGAGAAATCTGGTCATACTGCAAGTGTGCACCCGTTACATTTACACATATTTCTTGATTATTTAATTACAAAATACAGACAAACTTTAAAGTTAGAATAGTTTTGGCAAACTTTATACGTAATAAAATCAGTTGTAGTACCTAAACTTTGTTTACGACACATCAAACTTTATATCCAAGATTTTGAAGATGTTTCCTAATCTCTAAAGAATTCAAATAAATCATTATTTGAAAATCGTTCGCTGAGAAAAGCCCACAATTATCCATTTGTCACGCTGCCTGATGTTGGACTGATGATTGAACGCCAGGACTTGGAATTCCTACATTTTCACTGGAAAAACAGCACATACACCAGGGAAAACACTTGTCACACCCCAAGCACACGCACACACCAGACTCCAAATGTTATCGCTTCGTGCTTATCGCAAAACGCATCTAGCAGGAAAACGCAGAAGGGGCAAAGGGGGAAAACTCGTGTGCGACAGTTTGCCATTGTGCCAAATTGTTAATGCTCAGCATTCTCGGCGGCGGCGACTGCCTGCTCCTTTCGTTCGGCTGCTGCTCCGTCTTATTGTTCTTGGCATTATCATTGTATCGTCGTCATCGCTGTTATTCTCCTATTCGCCTACTTTCCCCCTTAAGACCCAAGACTCTAGCCCCAAAAATCCCCAAACATCCCGCACATCCTACATTTTTATTTTATTCGCTTTTTCGTTGTTATTTTCTCTGTGTTTTTTTTTTTCGCCTTTCTCCGCTTTCTTTGCGTCTGCCGAGAGAGAAAAATTTAATGCTTCTGGTGGCGTCTGGCGGTCGCGGCGCCAAAGTTTCTTTATGACCTCTGCCCTGAGCTAGTATCTAGGGCTCTCTATGCTGATGTATATATGTTATATGGGATATCCACCCCGCACACACGAGGGCGCACTTGTGTGGGTGAATTGATTGATAAGGCTGCTGCTGTGAACGAAAACAAAACAAGAGTTGAAGGGAAACAGAAATAGAAATACTCTGAGCTGGTGTCGCCACGGTTTATGACGTTTCCTAGATTACGCATACGCAGCGTGGCATTCCGGGCATTACGCATACGCAGCGTTGACAGGGCAGCCAGTGAGCTAGCCAAGCTGCAAAACCCCAAAAACTTGAAGAAGCCGTCGGCAAACTCGAAAACTTCGGCCATAAAACGAGGAGGAACCGCAAAGCGTTTGCTTAGTTATCCCCGCCAGCATCTCGCAAACTTTTCGCTTTAATTCCACTTTGGCACTGCCTTTGCCTTTGCCTCATTTTTAAGCAAATATTGTGGCAGACTGCTGCCTTCGGGCATGTTTTGCTCCTCCACATGTGACTCCAGTCCCGGACCGGACTCGTTTGCATGGCCAACTGGTGCTGCAGCTAGCTGCCAATAAAAAAAGCATTCCACATTCAACTAATTTGGAGCCGCGCTGAAAGTTTTACGCAGCCGCTCAAGGCCCCAAGTTATATGCAACTAATTACGTGCGTTACATTGTGCGAATAATGTGCGCTGCGTGTGCGGGCGTTGGCCATATCTGGTAATTGCCTTTGCTATTTTTTATTACTCCGAGTGCGAGGCGTGCTCCGGATTTGACCATCGCCTCAGTCACCGTGGTCATCAAGTGATGCAGAAAGTTAGAGCCCAAGTTCTTCAAAACAATTCTGGTTTATGTGGCTTGTGATTTGGCCAGACTTAAGGGGCCAAGTTAGGAATTAAAACTATGCAAATTGTGGACTAGAACAAGATGGAGTTAAGCTGGGTGCCTGAAAATATAGTAAAATTTGGTACTATAATTGTTGCTACGTACTTAAAAAGGGAAGTAGCTCCTAAAAGCAAGCTTAATTTTAGTTTAAGTGCTTGCCATATTGCTCTCAGAATTATAATAAAAATCTTTTAGATGTTAACATAAATCAGGCTTTAAAATAAGTGTAATAAGTGGGATGACATTCCAGGAATTAATTAGTTAATAAAATATACAAACATTAAGACCTGTACATATATTTTTAGATACTTTTATCTGCCTGTATATCTATTTTTAGATACACCTTCTATCTTTCAAGAGTCCCTACTTAAGTCCTTGCTGGCAGCCATTTCTTGTTATGTTTATTTATTCCAAAACATGAAAAGTTTAGTTTGAGAAACTTCCACCTTTGCCTTAAGCTCCCCAGAACCTTTTTTTAGGGAAACCCGCACCCCGTAGAAAGGAAAACATAAAGCAGAATTGAACAATCAAAACAGTAGACTCTCAACAGAGTCCAAGTACTTCCATGGCCCAAAGACAAACAACATTTTTTTCAGCCAATTTACAGTCTTGTCTCCCTGCTCTCTGTCCATCAATTTTGATTCGATTCGATGCGACCATTGAAGCCCAGATTGATGTTAATTATCTGCCTTTGCTCTGCCCCACACTTTTGCCTGTCAATGGAGGCGGAGGACAGTTTCCCACCTGTCTCAGACTCTCCTCCTCGCTTTGCTGCGGCAGAGAGTTTATGGCACAAGCGTAATATAATTCATATTGCACCGAAAAAATTTTAATGCCGCCTGAAAAATAACTCCCAATAAATAATCCTTAATGTCCTGAGTGTGTGTGGGTGAGTGGGTGGATTTCCCAGCGTGTGTGTGGGCGTGGGCGTATGCCTGGCTTATGTTGGCCCCTCATAAACAAGGGGCGGGGCGTGGCCCTGCCAGAGCACTGTTTGTCCTTGTTGTTTTATGCGGTGTAACCACAGCACATACAACGAACCGAACCACCTAGGATGCGGCAGTGGCCATCATGTCCTGACAGCCTTATGACGTGGCTTGTCGCCTGCTCCTAACTGGGAATCCCTGCCGCTGACATTCGACTGTAAAACCGGAAAGCCCTGGGAAAACCCCGGGAAAAACAAAGCGAGTGGCGGAGCATAAAAGTGAAACATTGCCGCGACAAATTTGTCAACTTTGTCAGCGCAAGGGTGGCCACAACAAATAAATAAATGACCGCGTTTTACCTCTCTTTTTCTTTGTTATTTTCATTATTATTTATATGTGCTTGGGGGCTTGCTATTAATTAATTTTTGAGCTTCGTCATGGATGTAACGATTTGATTCAGCAGAAAAACAACTAAATAATATTTATTTTATTGAGGAAAGTAGGACATGTATAAATATAGCAAACCATGGTTGAGTTCTTCACTTGGTTTCTTCGCGCGACTCCAGCTTGCACCAGAACAGCTCCCGCGGCACCATTCGGAAGCCTGAGATGCTGCTCATCATGTCCGGCGAGGTGCGATCCGTGGGTTTAAGATTGTAAGCCTTGACCAACTGGTAGAGCAGGGACTTAACCTCCATGAGAGCCATCCGATTGCCAATGCAGCTGCGGGGACCCAAGCCGAAGGGCAAGTAGGTGAACTGTTTGATCTCATGCTTATGCTCTTCGTCAAAACGCTCCGGACGGAATACCTCCGGCTCTGGGAAGTTATCAGGATCGTGGTGTATGGCTCCCACAGGGATATGCACAAGTTCATCCTTGCGGAGTTGGAGAACCACCTCACCCTCTTCATCTTTAAGATCAAAGTCTGCAGAGCACATTCGATCCAGGATAAATGCAGGCGGCCACTTTCTCAGCGATTCGGAAACCACGCAATCCAGATACTTCATGGCCATCAGAGTATCGTAGTCGAGGGGTTTGCCACCCAGCTCCTCCTCCACGGCCTTAATCTCCTTATAAAGCTTCTGCTGGACCTCGGGATTGGCGAGCAGCTCGTGACAGGTGAAGCTCAGGCAGGTGGCAACTGTTTCAAAGCCCGCTGAGAAGAAGAGCAGGCACTGGGCCAGCAGATCTTCATCGTTGAACTCGGCGCGATCCTGCTTCGGTCCACTGTCGTCCGCCTTGGCAGCTTCCTGATCCTTTTGGAACTGCCGCTGGGCCTCCATCAGCAGGTGGATCATATCGGGACGCACGATGCTGTGCTCCTTTCGATAGTCCATGGCGCTATAGACCAGTTTTTTGAAGTAGTCTATATTATTCATGTCCATCACGGGGACTCCAAGGGCCTGTGGAGTAAGAAAAGAATTAAAGAAAATTCTGTGAAATTTGAGTTATAATATTCAATCTTACCTTCATCAGCTTAGGCATTATAATGAATAGAAACACCTTCAGTCCGCCCCAGAAGCCAAACTCCGAGATTCGCTGTCCGATGGTGAAGAACTCATTGTTGGGATCCTTGAAAGAGTTCACCTGGATGCCAAAGGCAGCCGTCGCAATCACGTCGGTCGTGTAGCGCGTAAAGAAGTCCTTCAGCTCCAGTTCGGAGTTACCAGCATCCAACTGACGTTGCACATAGCCCACTGCCTCCTCATTGCAGGCGTGAATCAGCTCGAACATCTGCCGGATCTTTCAGGCTGGTGAACGTGGGCGTCAGGGTGCTGCGCATCTGTTTCCAGCGCCGATCCCGCAGGCTGAGCAGACTCTTGCCAATCAAGCTGGTATCGTTGGGACCATCGGCGATGCCCTTGCGATGGTTGCTGAAGGTGTCGAAGCTCTTGATGCCCACCTGGCGGATGAGTTCGGGATCGGATAGGTAGAAGAGGGGATCGCGCAGGTTAAAGACGCCATACACCTTATGGCTCTTAAGACGCTTGTGGAGGTCAATGCTGTGGAGGGGTTGGTAGATGAAATTAGTAGATTTTTTCAGGTAGCGAAAACGTGAATTGTAGTAGTTTTAAAAGAGAGTAAACCTCTTTCATCAGCAACTAACAATATTCATTATATGTACAACTCACCTGTGTTTGATATACGAATTCTTGCCCCTCATCACCGACAAGGGAATATTGCCAAAAAGCGGAATTGGCGGCTCATAGGCCACGCCCCGCTTCGCAAAGTAGCTGAAACTATGGACGGACCATTTGTACAGCAACAAACCGACCAAGGCCACGAATATCAATAACTCCACAAATACCATTTCGGAAATCCGGGAGAATCGGCGGGGATTGGGGAAGAGGGTGTGGGCGGGGGAGAGGTTCTAATCGAATTGCGCAGCGTGGGGTGCCTCCAAAATATTCAGAGAGCGTCTTCGCCAGTCGACCGCTGAAGCGCCACTGAAATAAACAATACGCGCTCTCTCCGCTTATATACATAGACGCAATTCTGGAGGTGAGAGATAAAGAGGCGAGAGAACAAGAACCGGCGAATTGTGTAGGTGTGTGCGGTACGAAGGGGAGAAAGAGTCCAGAATTTAAGAGAGAGCGTTTGTTTAGTTATCACTTAACAGTCATATGATTACCGAATATAAATAATAACATATGTATTTATTTATATTAACAGAAACACATCAGCTTCAGAATCACATATAGCCGAAATTTCACCCTTTTATGAAATAAAGACAGCAAATAACATCACTAACCTATTTATAGATCGCAATCGGAAACAGATAGTGTATACACATTATATGTGCCACCTCTGTTTGCACTTAGAAGCCCGGTTAAGCCCAAAGAGATAACCGAAATCTATGGCAACTGGTTAATAAGGTGGGGAAATAGAGCTATTCAAATTACTCTGCTTGTTTGCGGTGGATTAACCCGCCAAATTCATTATTCAGGGAGTGCTTTTGCCAAAGGACATCTGCGAGTAGATTCAGTGCTCGTCTGCGATTTGGCATTCGGCATGTCATGCCTAATTCCATTGGCATAAACTAATTTCAGCATTAATCCCCTTAAGTGACTCAACTATTTATTATAAAGGACTTAGCGACGACAGCGTCTGAGAGAATTTGTTGAGGGAGTATGGCGGAGCGAGGCCGAAGGAACTGGCTACGTGCTTGGGACCTTCCACGACAGTGGCGACCTCAAACTCAAACTCAAAATGAAACAGGAATGAAACTTCTGTCACTTACTGCATCTTACACGCAGAAAAAAGAAGTTAGTAATTAAATTAACGAAATTTTAAAGCTATCATTCTTTTTAATTGGAAAAAACACTATTTATATACCTTTTATAACCAACTTTAAACAGAATATATTCCTAATTATAACTTATTTCAAATGGGTTATTAAAGTTTTTTCCCAAGTGTCCTAGAAACCGTCTTGGGTGTGTGCACACTTATATAATTGTGTGCGTTTGAGTGGTGGTGTAAGCATAATGAAATTGCTGGGAGTTTGCAGGTTGGAAAAGTTTAGTGTGCCGCACTAATGTGAGAGGACGAAGCGGTCCACGCCGAACTCCTTGGGCAACCAACTCACGTCCCGGCCAAATGACAAAATTTGCTTGCATTTAGTGAGCGGCTAACGAGAAATTATTGCACTGCGAGGGAGATGTGGAGATGGCGAGAGCGGGAAAAGCTAACAAATCGTCCAGCAGGCAAAAATCCCGTTTGATTCAGCGACCAGCCTGGAATAATATCAAGGAATAAGAAAGAAAGCAGAATCAATCTCTCACTTGCTCTCTTCAGCTCGAGTGCCCACCCGCTTTGTTGTTGCTCGGAACTAAATCTTGCTTTCCTTTTGACTTTTAGCCTTTTTCAGTGGCGTAGGCAGAATGCTGGTAAGGGGGTAACAGTAGTTACAGTTTGCAAACTTTAAATTGAAGCCATTAATTGGACCATAATGGGATAATATTATTCTTTTAAAACTTAAATGAATACTAACGCTTTTACAACCTAAATCTCCTTAAACAACTTTAATAGATTTATTTAATCGGCAAGATGTATCCCCACAGATACAAGTGTATTTAATTCCTAAACAATTTCTGTAACACCCATAATATCTTTATATTAATCACCCCTCTTTAAATGACATCCTTGGACGCCCATGACCTGGGCTGTCTTTTTGTTTTTGCTGGATATCAAATGTGTTTACATTGCCCAAGGGCGAACGGGACAGGGAGACAGTGGGAGGTGGAGTGGAAAAAACCAAAATGGCCAAGTACTTGAAGTCGTTTTTTGTGCACTTCATTGGCGACTCATGGGTTTGAGGCCATTTGAATTGGATGTCCTCGTTTTGTCCGCATCCGCGTCCGCGTCCTTGGTTTTGTTGCTTTTGCTTTCGCTGTTCTCGAGTCTGTTTTCGCTTCCATTTCCATTCTTTGCTCTGCCATTGCCATTACATTTCAAGTGCCGCCAACTTCGCTCCTCTGGCTTCCGCCTCCGCCCCCTCCACCGCCTTCCTGTCTCCTTCGCCAGTACTTTGATGTCCGGCCAAATAGGCAAAGTCAATGTTTTGACATTCTGACTCTAATTAGGCCAAAATGTTGTGTTTTCTCTAATCAAACGGATAATAACGGAAGCAAGCTCTCGCGGCCGTGCACACAGGCGCAAACATTTGCCCAGCACGTAAGTGTGTGTGATTTAGAGTGCCCAGAGCTATGTGCATGTGAGTGGGTGGGTGGAAGCGCAAGCAAGCAAGACGGAGGACAGCTCTCGCACTTGGCATATTTCTTGCATTCCACAAAACTTTCCCACACACTCTCCCCCTCTCCCACTCTCACTCTTTCAAGTGGGCAGAGCAAACCGCAAAAGAAAAAAGAATATGTTGAATAAGGAGCTGGAGAAATGGCGAGCATCAATGATCGAATTTGCAAATGCCCTCGAAAAACGAAGAAGTGTTCTTTGAAATTTAATTCAAGACTAAAGGGATAAAAAAAATAATAAAAAGGTTCTTACACTCCAAATCAGTATTTTTTAATTAAAAATAATTTGATAAGTAATTACATTTAACAAGCTATTTGTAATTTGTCATTTTGTACCTTATTCCTTTGAGATAAAATTCGTCATACCCTCTGCCAGGGTATACAAATATGCATGAAATGCTCTTGGACCGCCTTAAGCCAAACACTTGGCCACTGTTGCTGTTTACTTTTCAGCTCGGTTTTATTCCATATCCTTGTTATCCTGCCGTGCAGAATTTCAATTTAGCCTGCTCTCTTTGCTCTGCCTGAGTTTATAATTAAAATAAATAAATAAAAGCCAGAGCATTGAATGCAAAACCTCATAAATTTTTGCTTGTTTCGGTTCGACTCTCGGATTGAATGCTTCCGGAAAGTGTGCAACTCAAATTGAGGCATCTTCGAGCAGGAGTCCTTCGAGGAAAAACCGTAAAGCACATCATCCGGAATCAGGAATCCGTAATCCGAAATTCAGAACCTATTCCGGGTATGCCTGACCTGGAGTCCGGTCAAAGCCGCTTTGAATAACTGCTTATTGGAATGCCAAAAATGTTTCTCCCCGATAATCGCGCCATAAAAGGCTTAGCCAACTGCATAGTGTAGAAGCTCACACACGCGCCGAAACAGCATTCCATATAAAATGTTAATTTATTGCCATTGTGGGCCATTCCACAAACGATGTTATTATGCAATCGCTGGCAAAACAAGCCCCGGAAAAATGCCAGTGAAAGAGAGACATACTATACTATATACACACGAGAACGCCAATCGGCCAAATTTCAGTTTAAATGTATTTCTATGGCCGTGTGGTGTGTGGCCCACATAAATTTATGACAAACGGAAAACGTTTTGGGTAGATTTTTCGGCTTTTTTGGTCGCTCTGCAAAATCAACAAAATGCAATAAATATTTGAAAGAATGAAATTGAGCGGGGCAGGTCTCGGAAAACAAAGCTCTAGTCCAGTCATTGATTCCCTAGGATTCGGATCCGTTCTCGTTGTCGACAGTATCGCGGGCAAATGGCCAAAAGACAAGGCCCGAAACTGCTGGTGGCCAACACCTGCTCGTACGTGACCGAGGCCAAGAATTTATGTGTGTCGAAGGAAATCGAAAAGCATTTTTTATGCACGCATCAAATTTATGGCCTCCTCGAAAATATGGACATGGCCAGATAGCCTCGTTCCATACCGAACCCAATTTCGAGTTCCGCGACCTCCTGTGGTCCCCGGAATTTCTGAGTCAAATATTTGCTCAGTCCGCCGGGTACGACGGGTACGCGACTCCTGTCAATCGCAAATTCCTGCTCTCGGGGTGCGGGTCAGTCATGTCATCGCATAGATGAGCTCTGCTTTGTTCTCGCCCACTACCCTTCCGAAGGAGTACTCCGAATTGCTTGTGCATTGCGAGGATTAGAGGCTCAAAGCTATGTCCGATTCTGGATTTTAAAAGCTGAATTTAACAGTGGTCCATAAAGTTAATGGAGTGGAATTTACGAGGTGCCGCAGAAATCTCTAGTGGTTTTACAACTCAAAATGAGCCTATAAGTATGCTGGAATATATTTTGTAATATTATTTGAATGAAGTCTGAGAGTAAGCAGTGATTTTATGATAAATAAAAATCTCCGAATCTCTAGAACTCCAACCTATATAATTAAACCAAGTTAAAATGGTATCCTGCAAGATTGTAGGGAATAAGCCTCCCAAGCTCCTTGGTTAGGTGGTATTTGTCGGAGGTATTTCCTAGTTCAAAGTCAGTCCCTGTCAAACTGAATTCTCCCCTACTCATCCCTACCCTGAGCATGGAATGGGCAGAGAGTGGCCCTGCCTAATATATGATAAGGATGTCTATACAATATGGGCCTTGACCCCCGTTCCATCGCCTTTGGCGCCTCCACCGCCCCCTGGGTGCGCACTCATTCAAATTTATGCTTATGCCTAAACGCTGATTATGACAAATATGCCACGCTCCACTGGACTGGCATGTAGAGCCACCCAGCGGCCTGCAGGACATCCTCCCCAGGCCGGCTCCAGCTTGTTTCCATGCCAGCTTATTATTATTTCTGTGGTCCTGTTTGTTTGCCAGCATTTTGTTTGCTTTCGGTCAGTTGACGAAAATCCCAAAATAAATAAAAGTTTTATTATTAGCTCGCAGGAGCAGGGCAAATAGCACAAAATAAAAGCGAAATTTCTGGTTCCATTCAAAGGTCCACTAATGACACGCACGCATATATATATCTGTATATATAGGGATATATATTTATATAATACTGGCATGCGTGGGTGTGTCAACAATTATAATGTGCAAATTGCTTGATACGTGAGTTTGAGCCTTTTGTGTGTGTGTGCCAGTGTCACCTGCCACATTTGCTTTATTGCCGCTCATTAGGGATGCTCGGCTGAACCCTTCCACCTCACCACCACCCCCAATCGTCGTCCCTGGCCGATGTTTTACATGTTGCTCTGTTGACTTCCAGCACGTATTAGTTTTTCCTCAGTCACCGAGGAGGAGCCCCTGCTTAGTATATCCCATATCCTCGGTCCCGGCGAATTGACAGCAAATGACAAAAGATTCCTGCTCGCCAGCTGCTCCGACACTTTGATGAATGGGGTCACCAAGTTGCGGCTGTCGGGATTTACGAGAGTGCGACACTGGGATACAAATGTTAAACGCTCCGGCGATTCAAGTTCATCTGCTCGCATGCACACGGAAAAAGTTCCAGCGAAATTGGCCATCGATATGGGCTCTACTCTTTTTTTTTATATAAATATACTTTTTAAGATAAGCTGAGGTTTTTAAATTTTCATATTTAATAATCCTTAAAAGCCTGTCTATTATACTTTAGCTTTGACCACAAGCAATTAAGTTTGATTTTAAATAAACCATGGCATACTTTCAGGCGCATTTTAAATTGATTTCTGTGGTGAGAAAGATGTTTTCCATTAAATATTTATAATTTCGAACATATTTTCCCCTGTGTGGTATGCATTTTCAATATATATGCTGATCTGAATTAATAATGGTTAAATCTTTAATGCTGACACCAATATGTAGGTTAATTGGAGCTCCATTTGGATGACTTAAATCTAAATAGCTGGAAATTTGTCCAATTAAAAGAGAAAGCATTTAAATAGTTGTGACAACAACTCTAAGGATATATTCTTCAAAGGAAATAAGCTAAGTGAAAACTAATCGTACAGAAATAATATATATATATTTGAATGGTAATTCCTGTGCAGTTATTCAGTGCTTCCGGGTCAGTGTTTATTCAACAATAGATGGGTTCTAAATTGCACGGAAAGCATACTTCCCTGGCTATCTTTTGTTCACACTCAGCCTGAGGGCTTAGGACTTGACGATTCACATGACTCACAGCCACTTGTGTCAATTGTCCTGGCAACGGCGATTATGGTGCGTCTGCGATGCGTAATTGTCGGAATTGTTGCCGGCCTGAGCCGAACAATCTCTCTAAGCCAACAATAGAGAGGGTCCTGCGGACAGACAGGCTCCAGCTGCAGGCATTCGGACTGCGTAACTAAGCCCCGAAGCCCAAAGCCGGAGCCGGAGCTGGGGCCAACAAAAAAAGGATTATTTTGATTATTTTGCGTGTTTGCCAGTGAACGTGGATGGGAGAAATGGAGGTGGAAGCTGTTCATTTCAATGAACTTGCTTTTCAAACGAAATTTTATCATGCTTGGCCAGGCCGAGTTACCCATTTCCCGGTATATACCCCCTGGCCCCTTCCCCGAAAAACAACAATAAAGCGGAGAAAATCTGCTACGAAATTTGCTTATGCTTGTGCGTTTCTCCTTTCTTTGCCATTGAAGACATCCAATCCCTGTGGCTAACGAGCTGGCTCAGCTCTGGAAGCGGGAGGACCAAGCGTACGAAGAGCATCGCAAGCGGCGGAGTCGGAGTCGGTGTAGGAATCGGAATCGCTGGCCAGGAGAAGCGCTCAGTCAACGTTTACACGCTCCAGCAGCCGCATAAATTTTCGCTTCAATTGGACGTGTGCGGCGGTGGTAATTGCAGCTTTGATTGCCACCAAAAGCAGCAGCGGGAACAACAGGAGCTGGACAGGATCCCTGGCGCTTCCTTGTTCTGGTCCCAGCGACAACGACGCCAGCTGCGCCAGAGCTGTGACGAAACCAAATTCATTGAAAGTTCAATGGGTAAGCAACAGACCCCAATCCAAGCCATTCCATTCCATTCCCGAACAGAAACCGAAACAATCACAATCAGCAGGCAGCAATAAGAATTTAAATTAAATTTTCGCCTTTTTTTATCCGCCCCTTGTGTGGCTCTCCCTTGGATTTTCCCCATCCGAAGGCGAAAAGTTGAAACAGAGACGCCGTCTGCTGTTTGATTTCGATGTTAAATTTGCATAATTTTGTTAAGCAACATTTTTCGACTCGGTCCGAAAAGCCAGTAGCCCAAGCCACTCACACTGCGAAAAGGTCTTCTTTAAAAATCCATTGAATTTTGGGTTTAAGTCAGGAGAAATGAAAATGTTAAATTTATGTTTATATATAATATTGTAATAAAATTAACCCGTGGAAAAGATGTATTCTCTACAGAAAGTTAAGGGAACGCTGATTTTCATAAATTCTTTATGCTTTGTTGCTGCGTAACATTGATCTTAACAGGCGAGGACGTCAATATTACAGAGACGCTCTCTCGCGGCTCTCTTTCTCGAGCGTAAGCTTTCTGACAGCTTGACAGTAGGGCTGCCCACTTGTTCCGATCGTCAATCGTTTAAGGTTGCCACTTAGTCGGACATCGGTAAAGAAAAGAAGCTGCATTATATTGAATTATATATTTTTTTGATATTTTCCAAGAAACTCCTTAATATATTATATAGTATTCCTCACAAATCTAATATTTTCATTACTTCCCTTCCATGTACAGCCCAAACGATGGACGACATGGTCTTCCAGTGCAACAATCAAAATTCGATTTATGTCCTTAATGCCAGCTACGGTGCATATGGGGTGAGTCCTTTGTCTGGTCCACTCAAGACTCTCTCAACAATCTCTGCTTGTTTGGTCCTTTTTTTATCTCTCCCTTCTCCTCACTTCAACTTCAACTTCAACTCCAACTATCTGGAATCTTGGCAGGACTATGGCACATATGCGGCAACAAAGCGTGAAATAAATGGCAGCCAGAGCAGAGCGGCAAATCCAATTGAGGCAACTTGCCCCAGCGGAGGAGGAGGAGTCGTCCTGCAGCATAAATTCAAAACTTTTGGCACACCCACAACAACAGCATCGGAGGGAGGAGTGGTAGATGCGGCAGCGGGGAGCGCATCAAACTACGTAAATCCTGTCGCTACATCAATGTCAACCGCAATGTGTTCACCGGCAACGGCGGCCCTGCAAAAATTGTTCAATTGCAGCGTCGGTGGCGCCTGCCACGATGTCCCCCAAACCCATGCCCAAGCCATGGGCCAAATTCAGGACCACAGCCACATCACCAGCCACCACAGCAGCAGCAACAACAGCAATAACAATGCCCCAGCCAGCAGCCACAACAATAGCTGCCTGTCAGCGGCAGGCGGAGTAACCCAAAACGGCCGGAATCGGAGCCGGAGTGGCGGCGAGTCCCTGGATGGCACAGCGGGAGTGACGGCAGCAGCAGGAGCCGCCACCGGTGGCCTCCCACTGCTGCCGAAGAAGAAATGCACCAATGTCAAATCAGCGCTTATTGCCAAGAAGACAAAGTTTCTGAAATATCTCGAAGAAGAAAAATGGCGCAGCAACGCGGAGGCAGCAGCAACAGCAACGGAAGATGCGGGCGCCATCAGGTATGTAAGACCAGGACACTGGAAGAAATTAACCCTGGAAAAGGTGATACCTTTAATGATTTTCTGAAGACTAAGATGGATTTTTAAGTATCTCAGAATTTTGAGTAGGTGATATTGGAGGACTAGGTAACATTTAAGAAATTTCCAATAACTTCTTAGCTTCAAATTGTAGGGTCTAAAGTGGGTTACTTCCTTATACATATTTTACAAAGTTAGAAAACTTATTTAAAATTATTTCAGTGCAGATTCTACCGAAGTATGTAGGGGCTTGTGTCAGCGCAGCAATCTTCTCGCCGCCGCAAAAACTTATAAATTCCCATAAATGTTATAAGGCATCTTGCAGCGCGCTGCAAACTGTGGCAACTTTATATGATGGCAATCTTGGAGGACAGGACAGCACAGGACGGAACGGAACCATAGAGCTTCGCTCCTCTGTGTGTAGTTGCCATGCCGAAGTGGTTTCTCATTAAGTTGACGGAGGACGCGGCGAATTCCTCTCGATTATTGCTTAATTAATTATTGAAGTGCAGCAGTCGACGTTAGTTACCGAGTAACTCATTGAAACTTATCACAAGCTTATCGATTTGCCCCCTCACAGGTCACGGGTCATTTTTCAAAAAAGTATTTCTGCGTTATGGCTTCTTTATAGCCATCTCGCGCCCTCCCTGGCTATAAAAGGTATTTTCAGTCGTTTTTGTTGCGGCTTTTAAGCGCATTCAATTATCTGTCGGGCGGACACTTTGTTGCAACTGCGCAAAGTTTGCTGCATTGTTCATAAAGTCATAAGTTTTGATCATCATCAGCGCTTAGCAAAGTTCACTTTTTGTCCCGGTCCCGGCCCCGTCGCTTTTTCCGCATTTTCCGCTCTTTCCAGTCATTTGCGAAATTGAAAAATTAACGCGCTCGACATAAACATAAAGTGGGGGCGGCGTCAGTGGAGCTTAAAGCGGGCTAAGCGGAAAGTTGATTAAAATGCATGATGGCCATAAATGTACATATTGAAGTGCAATAATCATATTTCGCAGCCCCTGAAAGGGAAACTCAAAGCCAAAGCTTTAGCTTACATCCCCCAGATATCACTCATACGCAAAGTTATCCCCTTGGCCCACAGACACCATCCCTTTCGGTCCCTTTTTGCAATAATGATGTCAAAAGTTCGTTCACTGAAAATTTTCGCCAGCAAAGGCGGCTGCGAAAAATTCCATTAATTGCATCAGAGGAGGAAAAAAAGGGGCGGGAAAAGGAGGGCCTTTTTGCTTTGATTTATTAGTACCCGGTGCGCATTTAATTAGTAAACGTCAGCCGGGGAAAAATGCACAAGCTTCCCTCCCATTCTCCTGCTTCCCTCGAGCTTTTTCTTAGGCATTTTCAGTTTCCGGCGGCGCCGTGAAAATTCTTCGGCGCACATTCATCAAGTTTCTGGATGGCGACACCGGCGCAACTGACAAGAATGACTTCGTAAACTTGTGTTGCAGAATAACTACGGAAATTTGTTGTGCAAAGTTACTTACTCTTGCATATTTCGCACTTTATTATTTTTTATTTTTTTATTTTTTGCATTTTCTTTTAGCCCTTTTAATGGCGCCGTGCAGTCTCTGGCCTTCAGCTGATGGGATTTAAATGGTGCCTCGTTGGCCGGCATCAGGAATGTCGCACAGTTCGCATTTAAGGCCACCAAGGTGGCTTAATTTATCGTGGCCACTCGCTGGAAATGCTGGCTGCCACAGTGCCTGATTGCCGCCGCAAAATTAAATTGCTCTTTTTGTTTTAATTCTGCATTTTTTGCAAGCTTGTTGATTGCGAAAAGTTCCCGAGGCTGCACGCACGATGATTTATCGGTTTCATCGATCGATAAGCCCATTTTTATCGCCTGGCTTGTGGCCACTTTTTGGGGAAAAATCGGAATTACTTTTACAAGTTTTTTAAATTTGTTTAAAAATGTGATTTTGGGGAATTTCTTTCTTTCTTTTGAGAGTTTTTTACTTCTTATAATTATTCCGTTTCTGTTTTGTTAAAGTTTGTTCGAAGCTATTTTTTTTTTTAACTTTTTTAACTCGATTCCCTCAGAAAGTGAAAATCTGTATAGGACTAATAAAAACGAATTTACATACATAAGTAATTCTGTTTAAAGTCTATGAAAAACTTTTATCTATGCAGTGGGACAAAAATATTAGGTGACAAAAAAATAGATTACACGTTTTTAGGACCTATTATGGCCCAGATAGGTCTCCGGGGTAATTAGAGCGTTAATTTCCGTGTAAATATACACATGACTTGCCATTTTAATGTCAGGCTTGCCCCCCCGGGTTACCGCCTCCGGTACACACTTTATATTAATTTGCATCAGGGGGTCCTTCGGCCTCCGTCGTCCTTCCACGCCACTTGCAGCCATTTGATACGCGTTTAGTTTAGTCAACCAAAAGCTAAATAAACTTTCATTTAACATGCTCGATAGCAATGAGGCGGAGCCACCCAACAACAATGGCGGCAACTTGAAAAATCAGAGCAACAGTCGGGAGGCTGCGAATCGAGGTGGAAGTGGAAGTGGCAGTGCCAGTGGCAGCGAGCAGCGGCAGCTGAATAAATTGAGCAACTGGAGCATGCATAATGAGGACAACAACGCCACAGCACCACCGCCGACGGCACTGACCAGCCAGCAGCAGCCGGCGAAATCCAGCTTCGAGCTCTACCAGGAGGCAGCCGACATTTTGGGGCTGAGTTGTAGCCTCTGTGATAATTGCCGATGCCTGGACTGCCAGGTGAGTGTGAATAGAAAAAGAAAATAGATAAAAATGGCCACAAAGAGGGGTTCAAGCCGATAACTGATATGACCGATAACCAATATCCGATAACCGATATTAGCAATTTTTTAAAAAAGACATTAGTTAAATTTGTACTAAAAGATTTCAAATAAAATAATGGTGTCTGACATTAAAATCCTTTTTTTAAGTAAATCTTTAAATGATTTCTTTCAATCAAAACACTAAAAAACACCTAAAAGATTTAAATCAAGTTAAATTAATATAAACAACAAGGCAATGTAAGCCCAAACCACTTTATCTGAGCTTTTCCCTGTTCTTTTAAAAATATTTAAAAGAAATCCTTAGATGGTTTGAGTCGAGAAAGTCGGTTCAGTTCGGATTGCATCCCAGGGAGTGGTAACTACACCCCACAAAAGATAACCTGGCCAATTAAGTTCTCAATCCCGCTGCTCACACAATCATCAATTCTCTGGCTCATCCACAGAGCGGTTACTTTGACTGCGACGACGACGATGAGAGCTACTCGGAGCAGTCGCTGATGGACGATGAGTACGAGTTCGAGTTCGACTGCACCGCCGAAGAGCTGCAGGCGGCGCTGACAGGCCGGGATCGGCAACTGGAGATGGAGCCATGCTGCCAGCTGCCCCACAATGGGGCTTCCCCGGACTCCGACTCGCCGCACACGCAGCCGGAATCTGACGGACCTCGGCTGGCCATTGATTTTGATTTAATTAACGCCACTTGCAGCCAAGTCCTGCAAAACTGTGAAACATTCAATGAATTGAGTCTGCTGGATGCCACAGCCGCCGCCGCTGGAGTCGAGCGCCCATATACGTAAATCCAGGTAGGTGTCCGGTGGTATGCATGTGTTGTCCGTTTGGGAATTTCGGGAATTTTGTTGGGGTGTTGCTGCTGCATGACAAGCTTATCCTTTTGGGAGGATGCCTTGCTTTCACCTGTCGCCGGTCGGTTGCCGGTCAAAGTGCTTCGGAGCTCCCCTTTAGCCATAGATCCTGTCCGAAATCCAGTGCGGACTCGAATGCAATAACAATTTCTCATTCGTTTCCAGGCGGCGAGAGTGAAACTGAAATTGGGGTTTATGCAAAAATGAGTAAATTGCATTTTATTCTATACGAACGAGGCGAAAAATAAAGGATATAAAAAGTGGAAAGATATAAAGCTGCAGTGGACTATAAGTTAGCGGGTAGGAACTTTATTTTTAACTTTTTATTTAACTTTTTTATAAAGAGTTGACTAAGCAACTTCACTAGAATTTCATATATTTTAAAGTCAATATAGTCGATATTTTGAGATTTCTCTGGCACCAATAAACTTGGCACTTATTTAAACTAAGAAGTATCTTATTTTTTGTACTATAAATCCTCAAATTCTTTACTTTATAGTTCTTTCCTTAGTATCTAGTGTATACCCAACGAATTCCAGGTATGGAAATGCAGCTCGCAAAAAGCTTAGCCAGCGAAGTTCTGGCAGGGATTGGGTCGGCTGGTTGGGAACCGCAACAGTGGCCAAATGGCCTGGCACTTGGTCAGTTTATTGCATTTAGTCAAGTTTTGTTGTTTGCAAGGACGATTGTGTGCCAACAAATGAAATTTCGAGGGCGGAAAAGTCGGAGGAAACAGCAGCTGAACGCCGGCAAATTTGATTTTCCCAAACACACACACAGCGAGAGTAGGGAAATTTTTCCATATTTGGTGAGGGCTCAAAGCAATATGCAAAACATGCATTTCCGTTTGTTTTTCCCCCACTTGTTTTTCTTTTTTTTTGTTGAATTAAACTTTTTCCGGGCAGCTCTCTCGGTTTTTATTTTAAGCTGGATTTTTTTGGTTTGCTCGCTTTTTCAATTGAAATGCACGCCACGCCGGCACAAAGAGCACAAAAGCCGAAAAAGGCGAAACTATGAAAAATTCAGAGCCATCAAAATGGCAAACGGCAAAAGTGGCGAATGGCGAATGGAGCGAAGAACTTAAATCGAATTACATTTGCCAAATGAAATTTAAAGATCCTGCTAGCCGAGTGAGTAATGACTGCTACAAGCGGTGGCAATAAATAGGATGCTCCTCGGGCCGGCAATCCTCGCCATCCGCCATCCACCATCCAACTTTCGCTCCTTTGGCTCCCGCCACGAGCCCCTTTTTCCTGCCACAATAGCCATGCTCTGCTGCTTCCAATGCTGGCATCCAAAGCCTATCGCCTAAGCCCCCGAGGCTTAATGTCTACAATGATGCAGAGAAAGAAATAATAATATTTCCGAAGTTAGCTTCCGTGCTTGTTCGAAAATAATTCAGATACCTATAAAAATTAGATTTCATTAAAACAAGTCACAAAAAAATAGTTTATAGAGCTCAAAAATCAGTAAAAAATATTTAGTTAATTCCCAAAACCCCTTAGAATTTCTCTCTGTGTGTACAAAGCTGCGTGTGGCTCCTCTCAGTCCCTGTGTGTGTGCTAGAACCATGTGGGTGTTGGCCAACTGCATTTGCTCTTGTTTAACCTTTTCCCAGATGGAGGAGCATCGCCCAAGCACCGCCAGCCAGCTGTTGGCCACTTGCCAGGCGTCCACTTGGCCGAAAAGACAATGCACTAAATTGTAGGGGAGCTCCTGAGCTTCCCCCCAAAAAAATACATGGTCTTCCAAAGCCAACTCAACCCATTTCTCTCCGGCTGTCAGCTACTTATGCAATTCCTGCCCACGGCGGGTGTGCCTGTGTGCTTTATTGAAAAATCATTTTACCTTAGATTTCCCGACATGGCCAATTGGGCGCATTTCACACACACCCACCACACACACTCGGTATACCCTCTTTGCCCGCTTTACCCGCAGTTAGACAGAAGCGCCAGCCATTAAACCGAGCTTCAGCAAATTAAATTTTACGCAACGGCCACAGAAGTGGAAACATTTTGTGTGTTTTGCGAGGGTTTTTATTTTCAATTTACCAGCTGGACAGTGGTCGCAATTTCAAGCCAAAAAAGGAAGAACTAGAAAAGGTTGCCCAGAACATGGTTTAGTGGTTGCACAGGAAAAAAAATAAAAGAGATTTTGTGACTTACAAATAAATTCTTAAATATATCTATATGAGATAAAATTTAATGGTTTATAATAGATTAATTTATAGATATCAGATAATAGATATTTCTAAGAAAGGATTGCTTTGAAAATTTGATTCAGCTTCCAGCCAAGAAACCTCATTAGTTATAAATAAGCTTGCTAGGTTATATAGCAATTGGTCGCTGAATTTGTACTTGCGAATTTTAAAGGCAATAATTATTTCAGTTTAACCTATTTAGGCGCGTAAAATTATGGAATACAGAGGAGTTTTTATTTCCTTTGGATGACATTATGATTTATATTTTAAATTAAATAAAATTTATTTTTTCTATTGGTTCCAACTTCGAAGTGGATTTTCTCTATGTGCCCGCCTAAGTAGCATGCCAAATTAATGGACCCAGCACCACCAGTCAAACTCTCAAGCTCGATGCGGTCTGCTGTTGACAGTTTTCGCTGCTTAAGTGCTTCCAACCACGGTGCAATTGCGGATCCCAATCCGAATCCGAATCCGAATGCAATTGCCATTAGGCGCCCTCCAACCGCACCACGCCCACAGTCACGCCCCCGCTTAATGATGCTTGATTTAATTAATGCCGCATTACCTTACGTGGCCAAGTCCCCTTGGAGTTCGCAGTGGAAGCCCTTGGTGACTGGGACTGGGAGTGGGAATCGCAGCGGCCGGATGGCAATTGGAAATTGTGAACGGCTGCCGCGGAGAGTGGGCGGGATGCGGGGCACAGGATGAACCACATTGCCATTTGCTGATGATGATAATTTATTGCCCCGAAGGGCTTACGCTTCGTCCCCTCTCTTCCGCTGAGTCCTCCCTTTATGTATGTGGGAAGCTCCTTGGAGGAAACGATTTCCGTTTTCGGGCTGGCCCCCCGGGCGTGGGCAAATATTTGCCATGGCTTTCTATTTCCCCAGCCTGGCCAAACAAATTGTTTACAATATTTATTGTTTGTTCGATGTTCTGCGGCCGTTGACAATGATGAAATGGCAACTGGGTCGAGGAAGGAGTAGGAAGACCCGCCCAGTCGGGAAATCAGGGCCCGGACTTGACCAAGAGGCGGCGGAACAGGGACTCTGTCTGGGGCAATCGGACGGCGTCAATGCTCATTTCCGTCGACATATTTTCATTTCCTTTCCGACTTTTTGCGGAGCTGGCCTCGCTTGCTGTTTGTCCAAGGATTACCAGCAGCTGGCATTGGCACTCCTTCCGCTCCTTTCGCTTCTCCCTTGCCGCGTAAAATGTAATTCATTAAACTTTATTGTCCAACGTTTTCCACTCGCTCTCTTTCGCCGACCTCGCTTTGAGTTCGACTTCAGTTTAATTTGTTTTTTGGCGGCAGGAAAACCTCATTTATGGCCCATGTACACACAAAACTTTTGCAAAAAAAAAAATGAGAACACAAACGAAAACGAAAATCATAATTAAAATTTTCAATAAAATCTCCGTGAGCAAACAGAACCGCATTCGCCTGGCTGCTAATTATAAATTATAATTTTCCAGATCCTTTGTTGCCGAAAATTAATCTTAATGAAATTATTCAAACAAAACTTTTGTGCCAAATCGCAGGGACTCGTTTGGTATCCTCGCCCGCCGGCAATTAATTTCGCTCAACATTCATGGACAAACGGAGGCACGTTTCGATAATGAAAGCCGCAAACGGCCACGCCCCCTGAGGCTGCCTCCGGCACGCCCCTTACTAATTGTGCTAACAACTTGATTCCAGCTGAGCAACTTTCCCCACTCGACGAGTGGAGTCGCCCTCAAAAATGGCCTACACCACATAAAAGTCTCCTGTTCTCGCCTCGCCAAAAAAGTTCAGTTTCAAGTGTGTGTGCTCGAGCCTGGAGCATGCCCCAAAATATATGCTATCTAATTGTTAAAGCATCAAGCAAATGCCACAAATTTGAATGAGCTGTGCTCCAGCTCCTGCCCCTCGCTGTTCCGATGAAAATCAGACACGGCCCGGTCCCACTGCAGTTTCATAAATTTAAATTTCAAATTTAATACACACACGCACGGCTCTGAGGCGGAAAATGCCCTCAGATTCGACGCCCAGATACCTCGAATTATAATTTAAAAAGCTAAAGTCTTGGGATGAGGTGTATCTTGAGGTTTCTTGATTCCAGATATTCAGACTGACAGCCTGACAGGTGGAGTGATATCAGCAGCCTGTTGCTGACAGCCAAGTTTAAGGAAAACAAGAAAGGAAGCTGACTACCCTTGCAGTTTGCTAATTTAGGAGAGGCATAACTAAGACAAAATTTCATATATTTCAACTTGGATACACTTTTTGTGCTAGTTTTTATTAGGATAATAAATCTGCATACTGAGTTTAGAAATTTAAAAACATTTTTTTTTTAATTTTTGACAATTTTAATGATGTAACCCCTTATAGAATTTTGCAAAAATGGCCCAAATTTTTTTTCTGATTTTTTTTTTTAATTATGATGGTAAATAATTAAGGTTTTAATAACGAATTGGAAGATATACGGCTTTTGGCTATTACTTTCTTTTTGGCTATAAGAAGCTCCCAAGAAGACCTTAAATTCGCGCATTTTTGGAATTCGAAAATAGTTCGAAAAATATGATAACTTTTTTGGACAAAAAATGACATAACTAAGCTTAAATAGCATATTTTTTGGAAAGCTTTTCAGTGCTAGTTTTTATTAGATTAATAAATCTGCATACTGGGTTTAGACATTTAAAAAAATAATTTTTTCTTCAATTTTGGACAATTTTATCTTATTTTATCTGAATTATCTCCATATTTTGATTGAAATTAATTAAGATTTTGATGCTTTTTGGCTACAAGAGGCTACCAAAAAGATCTCAGTATCCCGCATTTTTGGAAAATTAAAATAATTCGGAAAATATGATAACTTTTTTGTATACCCCAGCCTACATGTTGTCTTCAACAAAAATCATTTAAAACCAGAAAACATATTAATAATATCCCAACAAAATGTCTAATTCCTTTCAATATCTATGAAATAAGAGGTGTTACACGACAATTACATACACAAAAACTAAAAAAAAATACGAGTTTTAGAAGATAAAACAAAAAAAAGTTGATTTACAATTTAAACTATGGAATTGTTTCCAAAGACCAGTATATGTACATATATCCTAAAGCCTTTTTAGTTTTTTTTCTTATGTTTTTCTTCTGGTAAAAATAACTGTTATATAAATAACCACATACAAGGGACGATCATACCCACCTTCCCACATTTAATTACAGCAAAGGCCGGAAAGCAAAGTTTTCTCTCGATGCTCGGAAAGTTGGAAAGTTTCTATCCTTATGCAAATTGATTTGTGTCGTGTGTGTTTCTGCTACAATCTCAAATTCCACCGCCTTTTGAGTTTGTGCGTTTATGTGTCCATGTCCTTGTAGTCATATGTATTTATTTGATTAAGGTCCTGTAGGCACGGCCTGGCGTTCGGAGTTTACATTGTAAACTCGCAGCCTACATAGAACTATTAACGAGACATAGTCGGGGATAAATTAATTAAAATGTCAACGTGGATTTATCTTTCGCCTTTGCCGAAAACACAAGTTGACAAAAGTTTCAGCTTCCCAAAGGACGAAGGCTGTCTTGAAGAAGCCGCCAAGCAGGCATAATTTAAGCCCAAAGCCGCAAAAAGCAAAGCGAATGTCTATGAATTTTTTATGGGCCCAGGACACCGAGCAGAGTTTGACGGGGAGAGAGCACATAAAAATTAAAATAAATGTTGTGCGTTTTTTTATGCGAGACTGAACATACATATGCATATTTCCATATATATTTCCAGCTTGTATTTATTTTTCCCCACCTTATTTTCTATTTGGACAGGTAACAAGAGCCGGCGTGGGAGAGACAGCAATCGGACACTGCGGCTAATTAAAGTTTAACATTCTGGCGAAGCGAATTCCATTAATTGCAACTGACACCTTTGGACAGTAGAAAAACGGATACCCCCTCGTCCGTTTCCTTTATCTTCCTATTTTGATTTCAATTAAGTTCCAATACAAATAGTATAAAATCGAAGGACATGCATTAATGCTTTCGCTGCCAGATATATCCTATAGACAAATACGCCAGAGCAAACATTATGCAAGCGTGACGAAATAAATAAATTAATTGCAAATTGCAATTTTCAATTGAGATGATCTGAATCTGAAACGTTTTCAGTGATTATTATCAGTAAATATAATGCCACATATTGCAGATACAATGAAAAACAATTGTGCCAATTTCATATTCATATTGGAATGAATTGCAAACCAAATAGTAAAATCCAAAAAACGAAAACGAAAAGCAAGGGGATTATTTAGCCCGTAATCTGACAAACAAACAAAACAAAAACCAAACGCAACTGAAAACTATTTGCAAATTCAATAAAATATTTATCTCTATGTAAAGGTTCGGTGTTGGTAGCGCTTAAGTATTTAAGAATTTTCGTGTGATGCTTTTCATTCGTTCGATTGATTTCAAATCAAAAAGAAACATTGGAAATATATATATAAATATTTGTGTTGGAAAATGGACTCGAAGGGCAATGTCTTTTTGGGTCAGGGGTCGCCGCTGTGACTGGCATGTGTGTGCGCCTCCCACACAAGCCAACGGGCCATTAGCTTCAATTAGCAGCTAACAACCGAGTGACGGACGGGTGGAATCCAGGAGATAACGGCTCGGATATATAATGCAATCTCTCGGAGATAACTGGGCCTGCACAATCCGTAAGTTGGCCATTTGCTAAGTGACTCCCCGTTGGCCCAGTTCGCAGTGCGTCGTCACCAAAAAAATTACAAATTGCAAGTCCGGAGACAAAGGCGCCAACAAAAAGGCCATCGAGCACATCGCCAGCTTAAAATGTAATCAAAGTTCATATCTTATCAGATTGACATGTGCCTAAGGCTTTTACAGTGAATCACGGTCGCCAATTTCGGACAAAAACAACACATTTTTTGACTGAAGGAATGGATAATCTCGGGGCCGTGCTCCTGACGCTCTGCGTCTTCAGCTTCCTGCTCTTCCTGCTGCGAGTGAGTGTCACAGTTCCAGCCTAAGTACTTTATTCCCAACTATCAGGCCTTGCTTTCCAGGTGCTACTGATTACCTGCCGCTCCTACGCCATGTCGCAGCGCCTCAAGGAGCAGCCAGGTGAGTCAGGTGAGTGGCGGGGGATGGCCGATCATCTCCCGAGGAGGGCAAACATAAATATTTGCCCTAGTTGGGCCACTGAACTCGTTCTTGAGAGGACGAGAACCGTTCTTGGTCGCCATAAATCATGGACGACATTAATATGTATTTATGTCTGTGTGCTCTCTGATATATATCTATTTGCGAACATTTATCATATCGCCACCGCCTCATTAGATAAATTGCAAAAGCGAACGCAAACGCTAACAAAAAAGCAAAGCCCTGGCTCTGGCACTGGTTTTGTCACCTTATCAGCTAATGATTACAAAGCAAATATGTGTGTTTTTCGGTGTCTGACCCACGCCCCGATGATGGCCATCAATTCCGGTGGCCAGTAGCTCAGGTTAGTCGGCTTCGACGGTTCGCTAGAGTTGTCGGTTGTCTTCGAAGCAGTTTCCGCTTTTCTTTTAAGACGGAAAATCCCCAAAATAATTTCGAGCGGAAATAAACCAAAATTAAAATCCCCAAACATGGCACCCGCCGCCACAAACGCAACAACGGTCAGTGCAGCTTGGAATATAACCACTGCACCTTGGAATATAACCAATGCACCTCTGAACCTCACGACCACCACTCCCTTATCCCTACGTGTACTACCCAGAGAACACGGAGGTGTACTATTGGTCCTGGTACAACGGCTATGTCCTCTATGTTGTGCTGGTCCTCATGTTTGTCGTTGCCCTTCCGCTGGTCGCCATCCTGGTAAGCCCATTCGAAACCTAAAACGTTCCTGGTTCGCTAATTATTTCACCATCCACCACAAAGAGCGCCAAGCAGAAGCGGGAGGCAGCTGCCAGGAACCTTGCCGCGCAGAGACAACGAGGTAAATTCCCCTTTTCAGACTCGTCAAGAGCTTTGTACTTTTAATTGAGGGACCAGAACAGACCAGACCACATTTAGACTAAATAACCTGCTTGAGGGCTTCGAGGAAACCGAAGTTAATCAGTCCCAGGTAGAGGTAGTAGCAGTTGAGCTTGAACAGCTCCCAGCGCTCGCGCACCCGCAGCCACAGGATACGCGAGGAGCCGCTTGCGGCCTGTTGGGTTCGCTGTTCGGCATAAGAGGATTGCACACAGCACTTGGACATGACCCAGAAAGCCGTCATCCGGTTTTGGGTCCGCAGCGTTGCCTCAATGCCGCGAATCAAGTCGTTGGTCTTCAGAATGAGCAGCATTTGGCGGTCCACCTGCTCCAGGACGTCCGAGATGTGAGGCAGCACCAGAGACGTGTTGTTTTGCAAAGTGTTCTTCTGCAAAGTTTAAGGTTTTAAGAGTAAGAAAGCTCTCGAAATCGAGAGTGGAATAAGCACGCACCTCTTCTTTGGAATATTTGACTTTTGTGAGGCCCTGCATCACCGTCTCCCACGGCCGACCCGTCACCATGCAAGCAAACAGACCGTACAGGTCGCCCTGGAAGTAAGAAAGGAGCTGGATACTATGAAATTCAGGAATTTTTAAAGCTGCTTACCTTAATGCCCAGCTGCTCGCTGTGAAGCCGCATGGCCTTGCGGTCCACGTTTAGGATACTCAGCCAGAGATTGGAGTAATCGTACCGGAACTTGTCCGTCAGATTGGCATAGAGGCCGTGGTCCAGCAGTACGATTTCCAAGCTCTTCTGCGGCGTGCGTCTCACCAGGATGTTGCCCGGATGCGGATCGCTGTGCACGAAGCCGGTGCGGAAGATCATCTCGGAGTACAGCTGCCCGATGCGATTGGCCACCGCAAAGGTGTCGATTTTGTTCGCCCGAATGTAGTCCAGGTCCGTGACATGGCCGCCCTCCAGGTACTCCATGACTAGGACGCGAGAGGAGCTGAATTTCCAATAGATCTTGGGCACCCGCAGCCAGGAGTACTTCTCGAACTGCTTGGCCACCTTCTCGGCGTTGCGTCCCTCGTTGAGAAAGTCCAGCTCGATGGGCAGGTTCTTCTTGGACTCCTCCACCAGCCAGTGGATCTTGAAGTCGGGAAATATCCGCGCCAGCACATTGACAGCCAGTTCCATGGTTTTCATGTCCACCCGGGAGTTGCCCTTGACGTACGGATGTTGGACTTTGACGGCCACCACCTCGCCGGTCTTGAGCCGCGCCTTGTGGACCTGGGCCAGTGAGGCAGTGCCCAGGGGCTCCCGCTCGAAGCTGTCGAAGATGTCTTCGGGATTGCAGCGCAGATCCTGGCGTATCACCTTGTACAGGTCCTCGATGGGGTTCTGCGGCGCGTCCGAGTGCAGGATCTTCATGGTCTGCACAAACTCCTTGGGCAGCAGGTACTCCAAGGCGCCGATGTGCTGGCCCACCTTGATGTAGACACCCTTGTTGGTGCAGATCAGCTCGAGCAGCTTCTCTGCCGCAATCTTGTGGACGCGACTCTTCTCCGCCTTGTACTCCGGCGTTGTCTTGTCCCATTCCCTGTAGTACAGCTCCCGCTTGTAGGTGAGTGCCACGTCCACGACGGCGGCGGCGGACCGCGACAGCCGCACGATGCCCAGGGAGTTGGGATCGTAGTCATTCGTGTGCAGGCTCCAGCCGGCGGAGGCGACACCGGCGCCCAGGACGCCGTAGCCCAGCAGGCGGCGCAGCAACAGCATCTCCTCCGGCTGCAAAACAGAGAGGGATTCCACTGATTAAGAGCTCAGTCAAGCGGGCAAAATCAACAGGTGTCAATACCAATTAACCTTTCGAAGCTTTCACCTTCGATTAGCCCGCAAAGTTTCCCCCCACTTTTGCTCTTTGAACTTTGCCTGGGCAAACTCAGTTTTAGCTTATATTTTTTAGCCAAATCGAAGCGACTAAACCTGTTGCACATTCTCAATCATTTCCATTCACATTTTCCCCATCGATGAGCGACGCGCCACATGCAGCTCAACTTTCACCTCGGCCGCTTGGCCCAGCGCCATTATGTAAACACTGAATGAAGGTGAGGCGCTTGCTCACCCGCACTACCTGCCAATAGTTTCACTTACTCGATTCCGAGCGCTTTACGTTGGCGCCGCGTTTTCGACGGCGCGTAGGTGTGTAATAAACAAAGTCCGTGATTAAATTTAAGCGCACTTCAGACTTTCAGGTTCCAGCTGTTCGACTGCTCCGTCAGCTGACTATAATTAACAGGTAGCTGTTATCACTTAACAGAGCGGTTACTGCTAAGATAGCGGCACTGTTATTCAAAGCTTTCGCGCCAATATTTATTTTTAATTATTTTGTATGAAAGAGGGAAATTGTTTTTAATTTTGGATAAGATTGGATTATATACTCTTAACACACTTTTGTGACCATATAAGTTCATATATATATACATAGATATATATATCAGATGCAACTACATAAGTATATCACTGTTACGTTACTGTTTACGTTACGTTACTGTTTAAGCTAACAGAAATTCAAAATTTCTCTCAAATTTTGTGGGCTAACAGCATTCCGAATATCCCTCCAATTTTATGGACCAACAGCAATTCAAATTTCTCTCAAATTTTTCTATTAATTACAATTTAAAATCCTTTCCCACAGCCCGTCGCCAAATGGAGATCCATGTGACGGAAAACGGCAACGGTGCGGGCTCTTCAGGCGGAGTCAGCAACGTGTGCATGAATACCCAGGACGAGGTCAGTGTGCTGCCCAAGACCTTGGATCTGCCGCCCAGCTACGATGAGGCAGCTTTCAGCGAGCGAAAGCAGGGCAGCACCCTTACCATAGCCACGACCTTGGAGGCCAGCAACCCGAACCTGGCGGTTGGGGTCAACGAGCCGCCACCAGTCTACGAGCCCAACGTGGCCTCCACTACGACCACGACCACCACCACGACCACGTTCCTGGTCAACGGCCAGCCCCCGGTGATGTAACTCAGAGCTGCGCTTCGAAGGAACAAAACAAATATTTAATTTAACCATTAAGAAACATGTGTACAGCTCTGCTTATGTAAAAAACTCTGAGCCCCGAGAATCGATGAAATAAACTCGGGACCAACTTAAGGCCTTCTTACAAAATATTAAATTAAAGAAAGGGAACCATCCTGAGGTTCCGGAAGCAACGAGATCGTTTGTGCAGTTAGTTATAAAGTATAATGAATGTGTAGCTAGAGTTAGCCTTGTGTTCTGATGGTAAATTAGAAAAAAAATCGACGCCTACTCAGCACTGCAGAATATCGTCGAGAAAGGGTCCCCTTTTTCCGTAGGGATCCTTGGGCAGCATGAATATATTGTCACACCATGCGTAGCCCACGACACGGTTCTCAACGATCTCCTTAAACTCCAGACTTTCGTTACATATGTCCCGGAAGTTGTCGTTGGAGACCACGGCAGCATTTAGCTCGTAGGCCAGCTGCAAGATGAAGCTGGAGAAGGAGTTTATAGAAACGTAAGCTTCAGATAAAATAATCTACTTAAATCGCTCACCGATCATCATAACTGTTTGATCTTACGCCCGAGACGGTCCTGCAGGGCGTGAAAACTATTTTTCCCTCCCGGTGCAGCTGATCTATAATCTGGGGATCGCTGGACTGGAAAGCATTGCGACGGTACAATGGGAGCACAGCCTTGGCAGGGTGTCCCATGTTCTCGAAGTGCTGGAGGCAATACATGATGCCCTCCGAGGAGAACCACCTGAAGTTGCCATGGCTGGAGGGTAAAATTTTCATTAATTTAATTATTAAAGCCGTCAGTAGCTCGTAAACACTCACGCAAAAGCCACATTGCTGCCATCGATGACAATGAACCGCTTAAAGGTGTTTCTGTGGTACTCTCCCACCTTTTTCTTTTCCCCAGGGAATCGAAAGTCCTTTAGCGATCTAGGATAGTTTCTGTCCTTCAACGCAAACTTAGAGAATGTTTTCTCAGTTTTTTCATACGAATACTTTGGAGCAACTTCGAGTTTCACCGAAGGATCTGAATTGGGTTTCTTAGAGCTAACTTTCACTGGTTTTTTCTGAGCTGGCTTTGGAATTACTTTGAGTTTATCGGCTTTTTTCTCCGCTGCCTTTGGAACTATTTTGCGGCTGTCGACAGTCAAGTCGATGATTGAAATATTCGGTAAAGGGTTCGATTTGGGCACCGCAACCTTAGACGATATCACTGGTTTGCTCAAAGGCTTCGATTTTGTTATCTTATCGCTTTTTTCCTCTGGTTTCTTTTCCGGGGGTTTCGCAGGATCTATTTTCGACACCGCTGCCTGAAATAATTTGCCGAATTGGTTTTCCGGTGGCTTGGGAATTGTTTCGAGATTAGCTGAAGCTTTTGATTTTGGTATCTTATCGCTTATTTTCACACACGGCTTTGGAACTATTTCAAGTTTCGCCGAAGTATTGGATTTGGGTGCCCCGATCTTAGAGGTTTTCTCCGGTTTGTTCTCAGGTGCCTTTGGAACTATTTCTAGATTGGTCGAGGGATTTAATTTGGACTCGGCAACCTTAGAGCATTTCTCTGGTTTGTTTTCTGTAGACTTTGGAATTATTTGGAGATTGTCGTTTAAGTCGTTGAATATAATTTTCGCTGGAGGGTTTGATTCGGTTTTCTCTGTTTTGTTTTCCGGTGGCTTGGGAACAATTTCGAGATTCACCAAAGATACCTTATCGTTTTTATCCTCCGGTTTGCCCTCATGTGGCTTTGGAACTATTTTAATCTTAGAGCTTTCCTCTGGTTTGTTCTCAGTTGGATTTGAAACTATTTCGAATTCTTTCAAAGGCTCTGATTTGAGTACTTCTATAGGCTCGGCTGCCTCGTCCAGGGAATCGATGAGTCTTTTCGGCTTGGCAAGTTTCTGGGCACTTCGCTGCCAAGCCGCAAAGAATTTTTCATCGGTTTTCGGACACTCCAACATCATGGACTCATAATCCATTTTCGGCTTGTTTATTTTCATTGTTGCAAATTGCGCAGAAAGGCGTTTGCAATCATCCAGTAGGTCTTCGTCATCGCTAACGACTTCATCTGCAAGGCTATGGAACTTCCTAAGTAAGTCGGTCATCAAAGCATCTTTACCCTATTTGTTTATTATGTCGAAATGTGAATAAATTAATAAAATAAATAATTGTAGCCACAAAAATAGTATTACCTTCTGCGTATAAAACGTTGGCTTGGGTAAGACATGGCTCTTCTGCGACGATTTGTCTCCAAAATCCAATCTGCATTTACTCTGCGGGCTTTCTTGGGATTCCACCACCTTTTTAAGACACTGGAGCAGGTTGTATATACGTTCGGCATCCAGTCTGTTATTTTTTTGGGGCCTGCCCAGTCTTTTGTTTGGTTTCTGTGGAATAAGCGCAATAGTAAATATTACCTTTGTATATATCGAAGTCATACCATGGTTTTGCGCTTAACCAAAATAGGTCCTGCCATTGTCCTGTTGGGTTTTTGCATCGGCGTATTCTGAAAAGATATTTATCTAAGTTTTTTTTTACCTACTAACTGCTTTCTAGAATTTGTTGAATGACTATGACACTGTATTGTTTGCTTTTATAACTGTGAATGTTTTTTCTCAGACTACTGGGATTTTACGTAAGGGGCTGTCCATATAATACGTAATCACCTATGTGGGGAGGGGGTCAGCGAAATGATTGTTTGATTATGACTACGTAATCATTTTATATAAAAATATTTAGAAAAAAATGTATTTTGATGGAATTTTGGGGGAAAAAAATGTTTATGATTACGTAATCATAGGGGAGGGGGTTCTCCAATGATTACCCATTATTACATAGGGGGAGGGGTTCGAAAATCATCAAAAACGTGATTACGTAATATATGGACAGCCTTTAAGTGCGAGCAAGACAAACAAACAATACTTTAACAAAACAAGCTTTAAATTGTAAGTAAATAAAATGAAGTATAAAAAAATATAGTAAACAATATCAAAAAAATATACATAAAGTATTGTATCAAATATTTATTTACTGAAAATTGTATACAAAATTAAAACAAATTAATCTCAGTTTGTACGAAGCTTAAATGTATTTCTCCTTATACATATAACACGACATATATATGTACACAGTGGTGATAAGTAAACAAGTGTAAACCGAAAGGTGAGTAAATGCCGAAATTAAACTTATGAGCTCTGTGATTCACTTTGCGCTTCCCCAGGGCAAAGCGCTCTACACTAAGTTGTTTTTTACATAAATTAGGTAGCCTAGCATCGCAGGATTTCATCGAGAGTGGGGCCCCAGCGTCCGTAGGGATCCTTGGGCAGAAGGAATATATTGTCGCACCATGTGTAGCCAAGGACGCGAGTCTCCACGATCTTCTTAAAGGCCGGACTCTCGTCAATCAGGTCCCGGTAGTTGTCGTTGGACACGACGGCAGCGTTCCACTCGTAGGCAAGCTGCAAAATAAAGCTGGAAAGGGAGATTACAAAAAGTGAGCTTTAGTTAAAATAATATTCTTAATAATAACAAATTACCGATCATCATAACTGATAGATTTTTGGCCAGGAATGTTCTTGCAGGGCGTGAAAACTATTTTCCCCTCCTTGTGCAGCTGATCGAGCAGCTCGGGATTGGAGGACTTGAAGGCATTGCGACGGAATAAGGGCATTACAGCCTTGGCATTGTGTCCCATCTTGGCGAAGTATTGCAGGCAGTACTTAATGCCTTCCGAAGAGAACACATTGGAATTGCCATGGCTGCGGAAAGTATACAATAATTTAATCAAGAAAATAGTTCTGGAAAATCAGGAAAACACTCACGCAAAGCCACATTGCTGCCGTCGATGATAATGGCGCGCTTATTGGACTTGGGCTTGGAGGTTGCCTCTCCAGGCTCGTCCAACTCCTCTGTGGGATTGTAAGTGTTGCTGTTATAGTCTCCCACTTTTTCTTTTCCGCAGAGGTAAACGTGCTGATATTCATCCGGCCACTTTTCTTCTTTTTGCTCTGCAGCGGGGTTTTCTTTGGACTCTTCTTATCGCTCTTGGCCAGAGGATTCACCAAGGGTATGAAGTCATCTCCGCCAATGGAGTCCTCCAACAGTATCACCGAATCATTGTTCTCGATGGGTTTAGGCATTGCCATGTCTTCGGGACTGCCCAGCAAGTCGATACAGGATATATCTGCCGAGGAATTCGACTTGTTCAGGGTGGAGTACAGCAATGCATTTTCCGACATGGGTTTTATGAACAGGGACGGTTCGCGCTGAGAATCCTTGAATATTTTCGGCGTGGCAATTTTCTCCGCACGGCGCTGGCAAGCCTTAAAGAATTTCTCACTGGAAAATGGCTCTGTATCTGTATCGCTTTCGTCCTCATCGATGTTTATGGCGACGCTTGGGCTCTCCAGCAGCACGCAGTCATCGTCGTCACTGGTATCGATGATTTCGCCCTCTTCAATCTCCTCTGGACGTGGCACAGGCCTAACTCTTTTCTAAATTTAAATGTTTAAATAAATGAAATGAGTAAACAAGTATATTTAAATTTATTTAATGCATAGTTAACCTTCTGCGGGCTGTAGAATATGGGCTTGGGCAGCGCATGGTTCTTGGGTGGCGAGTTTTTTAGGAATTCCAATTTGCGCTGGACATGAGGATTCTTCTGGACCTTGTACTTCTGTTTAATAGCGCTCATCAGCTTGTTGATGTGTTCTTGACCGTGTCTGTTCGGTTTCGCCTTGCGCTGCAGTCTTTTAAGTGAGTTCTAAAAAAAAGGTCGCCGAACGTCGTAATTAGCTTGGTTCTTTAGTCACAATGACATACCTTGGGTTTTAGGTCTCGCATCTTCCTGAACTTCGGCTTTAATGAATCCGCTGCTGCTGCTGGAATGGCGGTGCTTGTACTGGCGGATTCTGTATCTTGTGGTGGAGCAGCCTACATGTTTCAGGGAAATAATCGGAAGGATGGGTTAGTTACTCCGACGGGGTAAGCCTTTCCTTTTCCTACTTACTGCGGGCCAGAGTTTATATAGTTCTTTAGGTGCTTTTGAGTAAAACTACAATTTACTTCTTTCACAAACATTCATTTACATCAAATTTATTGAGAGCTGGAGTGTCTACAGGGCTTACGTATATATCTAGGCGTACACACTAACTAGGAAATCAATTTTGATTCAGACTTAACTTAGGTGTTAAACTAAACAGACGCATGGCAGAGGAGAAGATAGCGCCCTGGTAATCGAGGGGCCATGCAGTCAAACGAGGTAAAACGGCCCGTAAGTACACAACGCAAAAAGCAGGAAACAAAGCAGCCCCGTCGCATGCCGATCCTTTCAACTCTGGGAAATGGCAGATGGCGTAAAGTGCCTACTGCTTCCTAAGCTCGCGGATCTCGCTGCGTATGTTGGTGCGGGCCAACTCCTCGTACTTGTCATGGTACTCCCCGGTGGCATAAATGGAGGGAATCATCAAGAGGGTCTCCAGCACCTTGATGCGCATGGCCTTGTAGGTGGCATCGTCCAAATTGGCGTACTCCGAGCGCAACAGTGTGGTGTAGTGCTTGTACTCTTCCGGAGAGGAACTTTTGTTGAGTGCAATGACCGAAAAGAGGGATGAAAGCGGGCGAGCGAGGGATGGGTAGGTGACTTATACTCACGCAAGCACCACCAAGTCTACATCCTGCAGCAAATTGGCCTCGTCGTCATGGCACCAGGTCAACTGATTTTCCGGAGTCTTGCGCCCCAACAGATTGCACACCAGACTCTTGGCACGGTCCTATTTGGAGGTGGAGGTGGAGGTATCAAATACTCTGTATAGAGGGTGGTAGGGGATTTTCGCCGGGCGCTACTCACATCCTCGATGACGGCATCGTGACAGAACTCCTCGAAGACCTCGATGTTCTCCTCCGCGCAACTCCGGTTGCCATCAAAGTGATAGTACTGGAAGAAGGCCGCCAGCACGATGTTGGGATTGGCGCAGCCAGCCAAGTGAGGCTCCTTGCGCTGCATCATCTCCTGCCAGTTGTGGTAGGCGCGCGTTGGGCTCTCGGAGCTCAGATGCTCCTGGATGCGGACAAACCACTCCTTGGCCACCTGCTCGGGCACATCGTGATGGTCGCAGACTTTCTTCCAGATCTTCTCCATGCTAGGTGGGTTTTTTTCGATGTCGCTTTGGCCTCTGAGAATCGCTGGATCCAACAGTCACAGCTTAGATATGGCGGTTGTCTGGCGTTTGTCGAACTTTTCACTTTTCACTTTTCACTGGGACTATTGGGGTTTGGGGCCTGGCGTTTGCGCACTGCCTTGGCATCGCCATGTCACTCGCGGGAAAATGGATACTGCGCATTGCACCGACGCCAGCTCCGTAATTTCTCGGAAATATGCTACGTTTTGTGCAAAAGGCAAAGTACTCACCAAAATCGACAGGTTGGGAGGTTGATCTTTCTGAGGATCTGCGCCTGCCAGGCTGAGCAGTATCTTCGAGGCTTCATTGGAGGACGATCCGCCCTTGTGCCACTGGTTATTCATCTGCAGCGCCTTCAGCGCCTTTGCGGCCTTCAGCTTTCTTAGCTTGCTTTTGCCCATTTTGGGGCCTGAAAGTCACACAAACTGCTTAAACTTAAAAACTCTAAATTTTGTTACGCTCAACGTTCACCAAACAGCTGATGTAAAAATGTGCGTCGTGTTTTGGTATTTTTGAGAGCGTCTACGCGCGTATTGCAATGCGTTAGGCATTTTAAGTAAGGTTATCGCACGATATTTAACGTATAAAAATATCAAACGTCATATTTAAAGTTTATTTTGCTAGTAAATATAAAAGAAATGATAAGCGATCAAACATTAATAACTCAATAATAATAAATATTTCTCAACTGGGATAAAAGATTTAAGTATGTGTAACTAATTTCTTTATTTTCTGTGCCCAATAATAAAAAAACAAGTAAGTTAAGTTATTACATAGTTCAACAGTCATAATTTATAATTAACAACTTAGTCTATAAATTTCTAACTTAATTATATTACCTATTTATTTTATGCGATGATTATTGCATAGGTTTTACGAAAACTATCGCTTGCCTATTTTTTTCGTGCACCTGGCAACCCTGTTTTGCATTAAACGAAAACAAATTCTTCCCAAAAACCATAAACAAAAACTGTGAGTGGAAATGGAGCTGCTTTAGGGGATTTTCAGAGCAACGAAATCGGACTACAACATGCCCGTCTGCGTGCTCTGCTTGGTCTGCTCCGCCGGCAGCTACGGGCTGCTGTCCGCCGAGGGCGTCCGGCTAAACATTAGGGGGATTATCAACAAACACTTTTCTTTTTTCGAGGTAAGCTGCGCGACATAATGCCAATAATAATATTGACTCGACTATTCCTTTCCTGCAGGTGCTCACTGCGGGCGGTGATGCGGCGGTCTGCCGGGAGTGCTGGCAGTGCGTCAGCAGCTTCGATGAGTTCCACCAGCGGGTTTCCAGCCTGCACCAACAGCCAAGCAGGGGGAACTCCAAAAGCGTGGCCATTGAGTTCTGCGGCGAGACCGAGGAGGCTATAAACCCGCTCTTTGCCGTCGAACTGGACGCCCTGGCCGAGGGCTTCTTCGCCCCGAGTGAAGTGAAGGTGGAGGTCAACGAGCTAGAACCCCTGCCCAAGGTGGAGCTCCTCGAGGACCCAGTTAAACACGGAAATCAAAACCCCGTCACCAAGCGACCTGGCTCCCAAACCGAAGGACCGCCGCAATCCAAGCGTCGCATTAAAAACGAACGAGCGGTCGATAGTGATTCGGATGTGCCGCTGGCGAAGTTTGTGGTCTCGGAGGCAAAGACCAGCGCCAACGGACCAGCAAAGGACGCCGAACAGACCAAGGGACAGCCGCTTCGGAGGAGTACGAGACGTGGTCGCCCGCCTAAAGTCAAACCCGAGGCTCTTGCGTCGCCCAAAAAAGAACTTGACTCGGATGAAGATGACCACGACGTAAAGGACAACGACATGGAGTTCGTGGCCGCAGAAGCCGTCCTGGGCACCGACGACAGCTCCAGTTCCTCCAGCGAAAGCAGTGACGATGACTCGGACGCCAGCCTGCCGGATATTGAGCCCGAGGAGCGGTATGCCGAGATACCCAAGCGCGTAGTTGTGAAGCCCAAGAAGTACCGAAAGCGCGAGAAGCCCCTGGTTCCACCCGTCCGCATGAGTCGCGAGGAGATCGAGCGACGCAAACTGCAGCAAGACGAGTACGATGAGATTATCCTGCAGTTCTTCAAGAAGTTCCCTGCCACATCTGCAACCTCCTGGTCCAGAACTTTGCGGACATGCGACGCCACCAGCGGGTCTCGCACAACATCGAGTCGGGCTACATCGAGTGCTGCGGGAGAAAGTTCCACGTACGCAAGGGTCTGGCGGAGCATGTGCTGGTCCACAAGAATCCGGATCACTTCATGTGCTCGCAGTGCGGCCGGGTATTCCAGGACTCCCGCTCGCTGGAAGTCCACGAGCAGACGCACACGAATCCCCAGGTGAAGACCGAGCCGAAGGAGAAGCGGGTGTACCAGTGCGAAAAGTGCCCCAAGAGCTTCACCACCAAGGCGGCGATAGAGTACCACTACGTGTCCAAGCACGTGCCCAAGTCCGAGTTCAAATACAGCTGTCCAGAGTGCAACAAGAAGTGGGTAGTCCCTGCTAATGACCCCAAAAGTCCCTTCTAATCTCTACATGCTTTCAGGATTCCCACGGAGCGCAAGCTGAAGGAGCATTTGCGGTACATGCACGACCCGGAAACGGCCATTATCTGCGACAAGTGCGGCAAGTCGTTGCGTTCCCAAACGAATCTCAAGAAGCACCACGAACTGGAACATTCCGAGGAGCCGCGTGCGAAGCCCGATCCCGTGCAGTGCGAGATCTGCGGCACCTGGCTGCGCCACCTTTCCGGTCTGAAGCAGCACATGAACACGGTGCACGAGCCGCCGGGCGACGAGCACCGCTGTCCCATCTGCAACAAGACCTCCACCAACTCCAGAGCCCTCAAGCGTCACATCTACCACAACCACCAATGCGAGCGCAAGTTCAAGTGCGGGATGTGCGAGAAGGCCTTCAAGCGGCCGCAGGATCTGAGGGTGAGTCACTGCCTCAATTTCCAAGAGGGTAGAGATTCAGGGTCTCTCATTCACAGGAACACACGTCCACGCACACTGGCGAGGTTCTCTACACCTGCCCCAACTGTCCCATGACGTTCTTTTCCAACGCCAACATGTACAAGCATCGCCAGCGACTCCATCGCGCCGAATGGGAGGCGGATAGGAAAAAGCCGCTGCCGCCCAACATAATGAAGATATCGCAGGGCGCCACCACGGCGATGAAGAAGCGGCAGACCGGCAGCGCCCTGTTCCCACAGTCGGAACAGAAGCAATAGCATTTGCATTTGCACATTTACGACATCTATAGATAGTAGATAAATCGTCAACCATTATTATTAACTCACACTTAACACAGATAAGTTAAGCCATAAATAAGTAGACGCGGACATATTTACATCGATTTATGGGGCTCGCAGCTGGTATCTTATCTAGCCATCGTCCTGCGGTATCCGGATTTCCTCGCACATGCCCTCCTCCCGGTGGATGCTAGCCCAGTGCTGTGAGAGCTCCCGGCTGATGGCCTTGCGAAAAACCATGCACGAGATGTGCGGCAGCTTCTCGAAGCGCACCCGCAACAGGCCGAGCCTGGCCAACGAGTAGCGCCAGTTCTTCATGAGGTGGGCGTTCTTGCCGACATGCTGAGAGTCGGGTGTGATGAGCACGAGGATGCCCTCGGGCAGAAGCAGGTCGTAGGCTTTGCGGCAGCACTCCAACCGCTGCTCGGCGCTGGGCATGTACTCCAGCAGCAGGCTGAAGATGACGCACTCGTAGTGGTTCGCTGGTAGCCTTCGTACACTGCCCTCTTCCAGCTCCGGTTCGCCCAGTCCAGGGACCACTTCAACTTTCAAGAAATCCGCCTGCAACACATCTTCGGTGGCGGGGCACAGATCCAGAGCCGTTACTTCGAGGTGTGGGGCGCTGGCAAAGGGATTGAAGCAGCTGCCCACGTCCAGCACCCGCAGCCTGTCCGGCGGCTCCTCCATTAGCTGGCACCTCACCTCGCCCAACTGTCCCTCGCTCTTGTAGGACTCTAGCAGTCGCTGCTCCCGCTGCCGCTTCTGCAGGTAGATGCCCTCGGTGAAGAAGTACTTGGTAATGTAGTCAATGGCCCACTTGATGCGGCTGCGCGCCTGTAGCTCCATATTGCCGTCGTTCGTCTCCCATATGGCCGCCAGTTGCCGCATGGCCTTGGCGTACTCCGTCAGCCGCTTGGCATTCCTGGGACTCGTGTGCTCCTGCCAGGCCACCGTCGCACCATGCTGCTTTGTCAGCTGGCGCAGGCTCTCGTGGCAGCTCTTGACGATGCTGGCCAGGCGCTGGTGCTCCTCCGTTGCCATTTCACGCGGCTGTGATTGTTCTGTTGAATTGTTTACTTTTTTTTAAACGCTGTGTGGCTGCCAGGTTTTTCGATTTAACAAGGCAGTTGGTCACACTTGAATCACGTATCGATACTATCGTATGTGCATCGCTATTGGCGCGTAAATACCCGTCGAAATAACAATTTTTCAAGTTTTGGTCCTAAAACAGATCCCAGGAATTCCTGGAAAACCGGGGGAATAAGCTGAGTGGTTGATGGTGAAGAAGAAAAAGGTAACCATAATACTATCACTATTACAATTTAATTATCAGAGACGTGAGGTTTGAAAGTTCAAATTTCTAATTTAAAAATGGATTTCGATGTTGTTTCTGGTTTTTGATGATACGCGGGTTGGGGGAGTCATCGAACCAGGACATAACGTTGGCGCATAGAGCGAGGATTTCCATGCGAGGATTAGGGGGAAACACTCGACCGAGGAACTCCAGGAGCATGGGCTGTTTGCGTACCACCTCACAGTACTCTTCATACCCAATGTTCGTGTCCCTGTCCAGATCGAACTTAAGGAAGATCATTTCCTTCATGTCCTGCAGGAAAAAAATACTGTAAAATAATTGATGGGCAGACATCTTGCCATTCTCACCAATACAAGCTCCAAGGCTTCATCTTCGTCCTCGCCCTCAAAGAATTTCTTAATGTAGAACCCAACTTCCTCGCCATTTAACATCTTATTGTCACCCTTATCGTAGACCTGCAGCGATATGTTTAAAAATTCTTTTAAATTTACATCAATTTTAAATAATAAATTGCATCTCACGGAAAAGGCAAACTCCATCTTCAGCTCCAGATCTCTGGTGAAATATATGGTGAATAGCTTCACGAAGGACTGCAAGTTCACGTGCCTGTCTGGAAAGAATTCTGGATGCGTATATCCTGGATTATGACCAACTCGGAAGACAATAGATGTGATCAGTTCGCGATCAGTTATCTCAAACAGATCCTCCATGAGGGCAGCAAGTTGAGGGATAGTCATGAACTTGGCCTTCGCTCCATTGACCAAAACCATCTTGTGGTACACCATTACAATGCTAATTAGCTCGCTCAACGAGAAGATGCTGTCCTTGCTCATCTGCGTAATCTCGTTCGCATACAACCAATTGAAACGGGCATTCTCAAGGGTATCTATGGACTGGTCTAAGTCCTTCATACTCCCACTTTATACGGAAATTCCCGAAAATTTTGTTATCACACTTAAGAACGTGTTTGCGTTAAAAAAATAATAATAATTTTGCAGCAGTATTAAGGTACGAAATTCATAGGAATACTGATTTGGTTCAACGTTAGATTTTGACTTTTGACTCAACTGTACCCGTATATAAACCATGTCCAACTAAAACACAATTCCCAACTGTTTACACACTATGTATTTGTATTTCTTTATCTAATGGGTTTCATTTTACCTTGCTTTCGCCCGGATTACGGCATTTATTAAGCTGAAGCAAGTGACAGGATATTACAGCGCTATACAACACACGTACGTACAGTAACTTATGATTACACGAGTTATAAAAGATGCTCGCTTCTGTATTGTATGAACAAACATGTCCGAACATGTTACCTACTTTGTATAAATGTAGTTACGCTACAAAAAAAGCTTAAAACTAAAAAAAGGAATACATAAAAATAATACAGTGGCCATAGAGAATACTGACTGAGGAGGAGTAGTTTGGGGAACTTATTCAGAGTCTGTGCTTGAGTATTTTTTTCTTTTCTTTTTTTTTTTTTGTCGACGACACAACCGCGTTTTCAATTGATCTCTTTTTTTGTCCGGAGTACTTAACCGATATACAGATACAAATATATAATACTAGTTTTTCTTGAAAATGCAATGTCTGTGAGTGAGTTCGTGAGGTGCGAAATGCACAAAAAACAACAGTCCATTTGTCGTGACGACAGGCGGCGGATGCTCCCAACCGCCCGTGTGGCAACTTGAGTGTGGTGTCTATGAGTATTCGTATTCGTAATCGTATCCGCCGTCCCCGGCTGAACGGCTGTCAGAAAGTTCAGATGTCCGGATGAGCTACATTTCGCTAAACGTATTTCAAGCTAAATTTTAAAGTACTGTTTGTTCTTGATGTTTCCTCTAAATGCACTTACACTCTAATTGCTGGCAATTCGTATTTTATTTGCATGTGAGTGAGAGTCCCTGGGCCACGACGCCCTCTAATTGCAGGCGGCATTGAGCGCCAGCGCCCCCTCCGCACTAGTCGATGGCCCGACGACGTCGTGGACATTGTTGTAGTCCGCTTTGGCATTGCATTTCGCCGCGTTCGATTCCTGTATGCTTCCGTTGAGCCCGCTACTTTTGAGCGAGTAGATACCCAAGCGCGCCTCATGCTCCCGTCTCTGCTGGCGCAGCCGGATGTCATGCTCCTCGCGCATGTGACGCAGCTTCAGGTCCTGCTCCTGCCGGTAGTAGGCCATTTTTATCTCCTGCTCCATTTGCTCGAAGCGAAGCTTCTGCTCGTGCTCCCGCCGGGCATAGTCGATCTCGGCCAGCCGGGCCTGTTTCAGCAGCTTGAACAGGTCCTGCTTGTACTTTTGCTCCATCTCGGAGGTGCTGACAAGGTCTGCTGGCTGGCTATTCGTGTCGACGGCCGCTGGTGTAGCGCCCAGGGAGAACTGCTGGAGCGTGGTGATGGGAGCTACGCTGTTGGAGCCTTCATTCTCGTCGGAGAGCAGGGACTGGGCCTGTGATAGCTGTGGGAGAGGGGGATATAAATATTGTTAATAAGTGTCTAGAATATATTCTCTTAGTTTCTCTTCTACTTACATTTCTCTGTCGTCTTTTCCGCGGCGGGGCGACTGCTGTCTTTTCGTTCTCCTCTCCCGTTTCGGCGGATGTTTCTGTTTTGGCGCCAGCCAGTGGCGACGGCTTGGCCTTGGCCCTCTTGCGTCTTTGGGCGGGCGGCTGGGAGGCGGGAGTGCTCTCCTGCTGCGAGTCTCCATCCCCGCCAGCGGTGGAGGGCGGCGGCGATGGAATGGCTATAGTGGACGTCTGCAGCGTGTCCTCGCTGGCGTTCGTGGAGTTGGGCAGAGCGGCCAGCGGCATGTCCTCGTCCTCGTCGATGTCCAAGAGATCCTTTTTGATCGTGCCGTTCGTGTTGGCGCTGCGCGTCTGGCTGCGTGATGTGACCGGATCCTTTTGCATCTCCTCCATGAACTCAATCATGCGCATGCCCTCGAGAGCCTCCGCCTTCGGATGCTTTTGCTGGTGCTCCCGCTTGGCGGAGTTCTTCATGCTGCGCCACTGCACCTGGATCTGTTCCAGCAGTCTGTGTCGGAAGTTCAGGGCGTTGAACCTGGAAGGGGGAATGGACGTTAGACACGGATTCTGGCCTGCCGAGTTGCGCCAACTTACTGCTTCGTTATTTGTGACCAGGCCAGTCGCTTGGCCTTTATGCTCTTGGCGTCTACGCTTCGATTCTCGACAAACGCCACCTTCGATTTAATGACCTCGAGGAGCAGGCCGCGCTCGGCCTCCTCCCAGTTCAGGGAGCGTTTCTTGCGCGTGCCCTTCTTTTTGCCGCCCGCGCCTTCCTTCTCGCCAGCGTCCTCGGCCGCATCCTCTGCATTCTCCGCCCCCTCGTCCGTGGTGGCGCTGCTCGACTTCTGTGGCTTCAGCTCGGCCTTCTCGTCCTCGTCGTCGTCCTCCGGCGGCGACGATGATCCTTTGGCTAGCAGCTCTTCCAGTTTCATTGTTTTTGTTTACAACTTGGCCTTACAATTGGTTGGATTCCAATTTGAACAAGCAGGCTTGCAAAAATCCTATTTGATTTCTGTATATACTGGAGTTGCAGTGTGGCCAGGTGGCGCAGGTTTGAAAACACCAATTATTTTGATATCTATAGAACAATCTCTTTTTAGTATTTTCCCTATTGCCATGTGGTATATTTAACGGTTGCACTGATTTTTTATCCTTTCACACTACACAGGACCATTTTTTGACCACTACACAGATTACGTTTTGACCACTCTACTTCAGAAGCGAAAATATTACTTTTCGTAGTTTTCCCACCTTTTCATTGAAGATTACATCCTTTTTCATATGAGCTTTTAAGAAAGCCAAGTTTCCCACATTTCATCGTCAGTCTGGCAGCGACGTTTTCTTCGAGCCTTTTTTGGGGGTTTTTCGGCGCTTTCTCACGAAATATTTAGTTTTTCCATTTGCCCTTTAAACGTGGAAAAAGACGTTGAGCGTGGAAAATTAAGTAAAAGTGTCACTTTCCTCGCACAGTCTGGCAACGTCAACGTCATGAGCTGCCGGATTTTATGTTGGCCAGGAAGTATATTTCATAGTTATCTGTGCGGTCATACTTAAGTATCGAACGAGTAAGTAGCAGGCATAATTTTTCGTTTCATAAGTTTTCGAATTAAGAATATTTTCTAACCAAACCAGCGAGATGGCTTTCGGTGACTATCCCGCTGAGTACAACCCCAAGGTGCACGGGCCCTACGACCCTGCCCGATTCTACGGCAAAGGTGAGTGCGATCCGCGAAATTACGTAATTTTTGGCCCACCGTTTTTTGCGGCAGGCGTTTAGAGCACATTGACACTGGCCAGCGAATTCTAACTGATTTACATAATTCCCCGCAGCCGATGTACCATTCGGACAGGTGAAGTTGGGAGAGCTGGGCGCCTGGCTGGGACGCCGCAACAAGAGCCCCAACGCTCTCGCCGGAGCCGTGAGCCGTGCCTGGTGGCGCTGGCAGCACAAGTATGTGTTCCCCAAGCGCGCTGGCATCGCTCCCTTCTTCCAGCTGACCGTCGCCAGCATGACGTTCTTCTATCTGATCAACTACACCAAGTTGAAGCACCACAGGAACTACAAGTACCACTAAGCGACACTTCGCTGGTGGCACCTCCTGCAACTCTACTCGATCTTGATCCAGATACAGACTTTCCACACGGCGTGCGAGAGGCGGGCGGGCGAACACCACACTACATATATTTGGCTTTTGTGTTTTAAAAACTGCTTGAGTGAATAAAATGGCTGCGAATAACTGCCCTAACTCAATCGTTGCCGCACTCGTACACCGCATTCGGGCCGATGTCCAGCTCGGAATCATCCTGCTCCCAGTCGGCTGTGGGCTTCGCCGTGTGAATTTCGCATATGAAGGGCAGCTCCCGGTCGCAGTTGAGAGATTGCCAAGTGCCCTGAGGCGTCAGCGCCACGCAGCTGACGTTGGCCTGCTCCTGACTCCAATTAAGTAAGAAGTTTAGTCATAACTCTCAGGAAATGGAAATGTTTATGGTACCCACCTGAGGCGTGGATGACCCACATCCCAGGCTCTGTACAAGAAGCACTGCAGGCTTTCCTGTTGGGAGTTTCGGAAATCCCTGGCACTTAAGGAAGTTGAACGATTGTAGGCCAGACCCACATATGCCAGGAAGACGTTTGGCTCTGGCTCTGGTCGGCCTATTTGCTTCCTGTTGAACTGAAGCAGCCACTGGGCCAGGAAACTTGTTCTGGACTCGGAGGCAATGTGAGCCAAGCTGCCAGTGAACTCGGTGGAATTGGAGCAGGCCAAGGAGGCATTCATATAGGGAGTGGGCTTGGTATACACCACAAATAGACCAACTTCTGGCACGCAGGTGTAGTTTCTAACAACTGGAAAAAGGTTTGGATATATATTTGCCAATGGTTTTAAATACTTACCTGTTGGCCTGCCATACAAGCTGTAATAATCAAAGCGACTGTCGTTGACCATCCCGGAAAAAGTATGGTTTTGTGGACACGCCAGCACATGGCAGTTGAAGAACTCTCCTGGTTGCTGGAAAACCGTCAATTGACTGCGCACATGCTTCTGTTTCTGGGTTTCATTTCTAAAGATCTTGAGATCGAATTGGTTATTATGCCTTTTCCATTCTCCAGGGGCATAGTTAAAGGCCAGGCCACGCAGTTCTAGTGCTAGTTTAGAGCACTCCTCCAGCGTAGCGGTGCTCTCCAGAGCCAGGGCATCGTCCGCCGAGGCTCGCTGGCACTGCCGCACCAGGTGGAACTGCAGAGGATGCGATTTTTCAGTGGGACAGTTGAGGGAACACATGGCCAGGCCACTCAGGAGGTTCAAGAGGAGTAAGATATGATCAGACATGAGGTTTTTAGCAAAAACTTGGTTAAACAAGAACTTCAACCTCTGCTTTGATCAATTCCCAAAGCAATACTGATATCAGATACTTCCTTTCAGCTCTTCATATCATTGTAACTTCACCGACAGTCATTATTTGTCACTCAAAAGTCACACAACCTTTTAGGTCAATTTGAGTTTATTGTTCAATGATTAATATTAACTTACGAGGTAAACTATAATTGAGCTTTTAAAATATGAATTGAATTGCGTAATTGAACGGCTCCAGAGGAGCATTCCCAGGCGGAATGCTCGATTGAAGCTGTGCAAAGGCCTAGGCTTACTACTTTGAGAACTGTTGCCAGATTGTTCCGTTTTATTATCATATATAAGTGTATGTATATAGTAAGTGGCTGATCGGGACGGCTGCTTTATGATAAGGGCTCCTCTGCCCGCGTCCAGATCGGAGTGCAGTTGGTTTAAGTAAAAACAAATGACAAGAAAATATTCAGGAAATTCTACTAAGGTGTGTCGAGTGCAGTTTTTGGACCTTTGGCAGTTAGGCATCCGATAAATTAATAAATTACGAATAAGAGTTAGGCATTAAGTAGATACGAGTACAAATATCACCTGAGCGTCGGCTGCTGCATTCGTTGTGAGTTCGAGTGATTAAATAAGGAGGAGGAGGAGAAGGGGTTGTAGAAACACGCTTACACTTACAGTGGAGTGTCTGAAGGAGGGGCGAGTCCAACACCGACTGTGCGGAACAGAGCTCCACGGATACTGCATCCTTAGAAGGAGCTCTGCGACATTAGCGGGCAATGGAGGAGAATGAACCCTAGAATATTGCCCGGTAATCTCTGCACAACATTTTGTGAACTAAGACTAATTATGCTTAAGCCTAAAGACAGCCGCTGGACGACTGACTGCTCCGCTCCAGCATCCGGCATCCTTACAGACTAAGTGGCTTCCAATCCTACCAATCGTTGACTACCGCAGCGGCATCTGCGCGACCGAATCTCATCCTGGCCTAAACTTTTGATTTTTAACACTTTGAGTGTTTTCATTTTGGAAACAATTTGAATTTTGAATTTCTTTTTTTTTTGTGTCTTTGAGGACTCTTTCGCGGCGCTTAGCTGCTGTGCGAGAAGGCGGTGTTCGTGTAGGGTCCGCTGTAGATGGAGCTGCCGGAGTTGGAAACCGTCTTGGTGCTGCGGCGGGCCATGATGCACAGCACGGCGGCGACCACGGCCAGCATCAGGATCAGGCCGGCGATGGCAATGGCTATGGCGAAAGTGCGCTGTGACACACACAGGGCATCATCCAGGGTCTGGGAATGGAGAAAAGATTTGTCAAGAAGTCAAGAATCTTTATGAAACTCCAACTCCCTTGCTCACCTTCTCCTTGTACACCGCATCATCGTCGCTGTCGTTGGCGTTTTCGTTCTCATTCACATACAGACCCGAGAAGACCTCGATGGTGGCGGGCAGGCCGTCCTCCTCCTTGCTATCGACGGCTGTCTGGCGCTTAGGCCGCTTGCCGCTGCACAGAGGCGCCTCCTGGCAGGTGGGATCCTCCAGAGCGCACAGCCGCACATTGCACTGATAGTACACGGAAGTTGTGTACGGGAATTTGTGCGCCGGGAAAGTCACATTGGCTGCCAGACGATCCTCGGTATAGTTAAACTGTCCCATGATCTCGTTGTCCATGGGGCACCTTTAATATTATTTATATTGTAGATACATTGAATCCTCTCAAGACTTCAAGCCAAACTCACCCATCTTCGCCCACCAGTCGCTGCTCTCCCCAGCCCAGGCCATCACGAACTATGCAGTCCGTGACATGCAGGCCGTACACCTGCTGCCTATCGATGCTGATCACCAAGGTGAGTGGATCTCCTATCTTCACATCGTCGGCTATCTTGTGCTCGTCGTTGTAGATCTTCATGTGGCAGCCGGGCATGGGTATCTCGTTGTTGCTCACATCTTCCTCAGCCTCCTGAGGGGCGTTGGCATCGTACACATCCTCCTCGTCCAGGTCGTCGTCCGGCTGCTGCTTGTCCAGCGATCGTCCATAGTCCCTGCGATCGTCACTGCGGAAGGCCTGCGGCTTCTGGGCATGCTTGCGCAGGTACTTCTTGGGCTTAATGGCGGCATCGCGGCTCTTGTAGGCACATCGCACATGGTAGCCGCGTCCCAAGTCGGTGATGAGCTTTAGATGCGGTTGCAGCACGATGGTGTTGAAGAATTCGATTCCGCCATCGTCCTAAAAGGAGAATAGTAATTAAAGTCATACAAAAATTAGTTTAAAAGAAAAATATGCATTACAAAGGAATCAAAAATTTTGAATTTAGATTTGGAATCAATTACAAAGAAGGCAACAAAATTATTTACCTAGAAAAGGCCTTATTAAAATATTTTATTGCATACTTTTAAGCAGATTTTTAATTGATTTCAAGGTAGGAGCTCAAAAAACAAATGTATTATATTAATTCAGAACAATGGCCCTAAGCAAATTTTAATTGATTTCAACTGAAATTAATTTTAAAAGCCACTTATGTAAAATTTAGGCATTAACGTAGCTTGAGCTAAGGCAATGTTAAGACCATAATACATTATTATTAAAACACATATTATAAGTTCGAAAACCCCTATTGCCTAAGATTATGGCATCACCAAATAAAATGCTTTCTAGTTACTCAAATTAAAATGAAAATAATATACCTTCCATTGCCACCTACGGACAAAAGACCTGGACAACAAACCTGTTCGCCCTCGATTCCCTAGCTGAGCTGAGCTGAGTCTCTCCAAGCTGGTCACCTGACTAATGCTAATGCCAAGAAGCCATATCGGCCACATGAACCCAAGTACAAGCATAATGTACTCACAATGGCGGCACAGCCCCTTCTCATTATGCATTCAGCAAGATTCACGCTCGGCTGCAGCCAGAAATCAACTCAGAAGTTGAATGTGCGCGATCTTGGCAAGTGGGGGCTATGGAGCACTTCCTGGAGCTGGAGCTACGCCATCAGAATGGTGCTAAAGCCGATCAGCCAGGTGTGACGTCTAGCCAAGCCGCCCCTTTTTGAAAGATCTGTGGGCCTTATCTCCTCGCAAATTAGCCAAGTTTGCATGATGAATTTTAATGGCTTGTTACTTAGGAACTTGGGAAATCCAAGAATCGTCTGGCATGATGCAATTTCCCTTTATTAAGGGAATTTTAATTGAACTTCCGTTGGAGCACCTGCCACCTGTCTATCAACATGAGAGGCGAGGTTTTTTGTAATTAATTTTAATTGTATTTAGTTCTTTGGGGGTTAAGGAATTCGTGTGAGATTTAAATTTCTTAAAAAAAAGGCATTCAAAATTCATAAGGCATATTTTGGGATCAATTATGGGCCGTTTTTGTAAATTATTTAAGTCTTAAAGAAATATAGATCTCTTCAGCTTGAAGAATTGATTTGAATCGATAATATATTCCTGAAAGTTGACAATACTAAACAGAATATAAACTTAATAAATGACAACAACCGCAAACTTAAATCATAAAATCTTAGAAGACCATAAACCTAAATCAGGAAACCTGAATAAAATCGATCTGAAAATGAGCTTGTATATTAAATAACCCATAATTTCCTTTTGATAAACATTTAATAGTTTACTTCAATATTTTTTCCACCTGAAATCGAATGAAACTCTTTCGCCAGGTGTATTTCTAACGGGTTATTCGCCCATCGGTGCGCTGTGCTAATTCCAACGGGCACCAGAAGGCACTAACAAATCGAGTACACACACTCGATGATGGCTTCAACCGAAAAGAAGAAAGGTGAGGTAATGACGGTGGCAGGTATAAGTAGTACTTCTTATACTATATACCGACCGGCCGACGGCTCGGAAGTTTTGTAATTGGGTCTCTCGGCAGATTTGGGCACGGAAGTTCTGCGCTTAAGTGGGCTCGGAGGCGGAGGCTCTCCTCTGGCGGGCTTAATTCTTAATGGCCAGCTGAGGGCCGATGTTTGTTTGTTTGTTGTTATAGCCGGGCTTTAATCGAGGGCCGACACTGTTCCTGTCCCGGTGTGCGATTTATTGCCCAACACACGGGCTCCGCAGCGTTTCCGTCGCTGGGCATTGTCCGAATCTCTGGTTCTCCGTTTGTCTGGCTTAAAACAAGACCTAGAAGGCAGGGGCAGGGGCTTCCTTTGTTGCTCAAGTCACCGAAAAGCGTTGACAGTTATGTTTCAAGTGTTAGTTCTCAGCCTCCGGGCATCATCATCATCATCATCGCGAGACAATGGGCCAATAAAAAGCATAATAAAGTGACATTTAAGATTTCAAGAAGATTTCAGGCGGCAGAGATTCTAACGGTAGAAAGCCTATTATGTCATTATAACACTTCTTCTTCGTGTGTGGAAAGAGTATACGATATGATATGGATGCAAATGCATCCAAATACGGTCCCCGAAACAGGTTCACGCTGGACGCCGAATGCGTGGGATCACGACCGAGTGACCTTCGCTCCAAACACGGCGGTAGCAGGCATTAAAATATATCAATATCGGCCATAAAGCCGCTTACATGTTCGGTACACTTTTGGCCTTTTCACGGCCATCCGCTGACATTGGCGGCCAATGAACGCTCGCACCTCCAACGTTGCTCCGAGTAAACTTGTCAGAACAAATTGATTTTCGAGAGATGGCTTACTTGCTGAGCCGTGAAAAATATGGTGTTCGATGGGAGTTTAGAGTTTAGAGTTCTCTGGGATGGCAGCAATTAAATTTTAATTAAAAACGTTGTTGCCCCCAACCCCTGGGCGACCCTGTGGCCGATTTAATTATGCCTGACATGCCTCACAGTCGCGACTTGACGTGGCCCTCGACTCCGCTCGCTCCTCGGTGGAGCTGTCATGTGGCATCTTGTCACGCGACTTTTTACACTGCAGTGAGCTCATCTCATGACGTAAGACAGGATGGCTGGCAAGCGGCTGGCCATTAGTGGCTGCACGCTGGATGAGACCCGCTCATCGTGTTTAATGGCAAACATTAAAAATATCTCCCGACAGGCCTTGGCCGCCTCTCTGTTGACTTTTCCAGTATTTGTCGAGGGGTAAATATAGGTTTTTTTTATTTATTATTTGCTGATTCTTGCTTATTGAACGATCCGTGTAAATTGCTTGGGTCAACACGTATGCACATACGTACAGGCGCAGCGGCGAAGGACAAAGCCATGAAAACACGAAAGACTTAGGCAACGAACTGGAGAATACTGCACATGTGTATATGAGAGATATGGCTTGTGTGAACAAGGAAAAAGTCAGAATAAATATAGATATTGATGAGTTGGATATAGTCAAATGTTCAGAATAAGCTACCATACATACATTGGAAGTATGTCTATAATTATTATGAAGATCATTAAAATATTTTAAAGCTGAGCCTCTTTTTTCACAAAAATTGCAGTTTAAATGTTGTAAAAATATTGCAAAAGTGTGTAATTAAAAAATCAAATAAAAACCCTGTTAAGATATGGTTCTAACATAAATCATAGAAAAATCTTCGAAAAAAACCAGAAGAGTGTGCGGGTAATAAATCGAAGTACTCTACTCATCATTATTTAATGGAAACTAAATACTTGTAGTCTTTTTTATGTTCAACTTAAATTGGGATATTATTTTTCATCCAATCAAAAGTTTCCAGTGTGTGTTGTTAACAAAAAACAGCTAACCAACCCCAATCAATAACATAACATTCGGTCCATCAACCGCATTGCGGTTCTTAAACGCACTTCAGTTACAGTTGCCACATCGATTGGCCGACTGTCGTAACTGCAATTAAAATTTGTAATTTCAAAAATTGTGTCAATCGAGCGAAAGGAAAAAGCAGCTACAAGCAACAAGCAACAAATTACAAAACGCCAGGCCCCGTAAGTGCCGAGAAAATTACATTAATATGTATCACAATCGGACTTTATACGCGGCTATAAAATGCCGCTGCCGCTGTGCGTGAGTTGCAGCCACATTTAGCCCCGCTAAGTGCTAATTGAGATTTGAAAATCAGATCCCAGAAATCCCAGATCCCAGCACAAAGCGGTCCGTTGTTGGCCCGAATCGATCGGCTGAATGAGCCAATAAATACGTCGGGCCATATATGAATTAGACAAACCCAATAGCGTGGCAAGACTGAAATTTATATGGCACATCTTGGCCATGTCTCTCGCTCGGATCACTCGATATCGCTTACAGGGACATGGAGGCAGCGCGTCATGCTTGCTGGGGCGGTTCGGATCAATAATACGCTCGTTCAGATCAGTGATCTTAAGAAATCTGGTTTTGGCTTAAACTGACAGCCTACACAAATAGAATTTTAGTAATTGAAATGCGTGAAATGGGAATGATATACACCTACGTTCGGGGATTTTATAAGCTCTTAGAAGTTTTTGGTAACTGAATTATGTTATTTATGTATTAAAGTTGAGTTAAAGATGGATTTCAGATATAAAAGACACAAAAGTTATGTTAAATAATATATAGACCTAGGCTGAACTCATTAGGCGCTTTAGGCGGGTTTTTGAATGAAAAATCATGACTAAAACGTAGGAAATTGACCAAGAATTAATAAAGAAATGTTACTTACTAACAAAAGGCACATAAGGTTTAGAAAATTGAACGTAATAAGCAGTAGTTAACTCCTTAATTGTTTATTGATGTATATAAGTTGAGTCATAACTGGATGTTAGGTTTATTATAGAACAAAATTGATTTTAAATATAAATAGGCTTCAGGCTGCATTTATAAGGCTCTTAGAAAAATTTATTTAGTGGAAAATATATGAATAGGCATTAAAAAAATCGAAAACTAAGGATATTAAACTAGAACTAATAAACAAATATTTATTCCAATATAAATCTCACTTCAAGAGTAAGTAATAAGTTGCTGTCTCACTTGTTCAAGACCAAGTTACCTCCCCAATTTATTTATATATTATTTTTTTTTTCGCTGGTTTATGTATTTATTTTTTAATAACTATTAATTCAATGGCTAAAACCCATCACCATTATGTTCTGTATTTCATACAGCTTGACTAATGACTGCTATTTTAGCTGAAAGCCGTGTGGAGCCATCAAATCGTTTCATTAGTTTAGCCGCAAAAGGTGCGTGAGCTGGCCATTTGGGTCTCAACCTTTTAAATAAACAAGTCATCTTGGCACACGGACTTTACCTTGTAACCAATAAGTCGTGTTGCCATAAAAGCACCTAAACTTAATGCTTAATATTTATTTTTTTTTATTTGCATGCCAAAATGGCAGAACGAGTTGGACGGCTTGGACGTGCCATCACCTAAGATCTCCGATCTGAGTGGGTGCGTGTAATGAAATTCTGGATTGGCCAATCCAATCGCAATCACAATCCGACTCACCGTTTCCTTAGGCATCGTGTTGCACGACCGCAGGGGCAGCTTGTACCGCAGGGAGCCCACGTGATCTCTGCGGGGTAGATCGATGGATATAATGGATTAGAAACGCCATCCCCCAGATCCAAGCTGATCGACACTCACCTGTATTCGCTCAGGCATGTGGAGTTCTTGGACAGGCCTTTCGGGTAGATCATGCCACTGAAGAGCCCCGTCTCGTGGTTCGGCGGAGCATCTTTGATGGTGATCAGCATCGAGCCGGACAGGCACTTGATCCGCACGCTCGGCTCCACCGCCGGCTTGGCGGTGGCCTGCGTTTCCGCCTCCGCCTCGGCCGCCGCAATGGCTTCGCTCAGCGAGCTCTGGGCATCCTCTGAAAGATAAAAACAAACGCGATATCGGAAATTATGAAATGCAAACAGAAACACGACATGGACAGGCCCACTCCCGAAAACGGAATGTTCGAGCAGCTGGAAAAAGCACAGTTAGATGGCGGTCGGAGGATGCGGCATCTGGAGGAGCAACCTCGAGAGCCGTTAGCATAAATCATGAGCAAAAAAAAACCCAGACAATGGCCCATGGGAGCAGTATTTACTCAAGACTACAACTCGAAGACTGCAAGTCGAAGTCAAAGCCAGCATGCGGAAGACTTTGCTAGTTTGTTATTTTAAAGTGAGAAAAAATATACAAGCTTGTAAGCTTAGTTGTCAGTAACACAAAGGAACTTAATTAACAGGAAAAATTATTATAAAATATAAAAATGTTATCTTAATAATGTGAAAATATGATTCTTCAACCACAGATATAGAAGGTCTTTTATTAAACATGTTACTTTACTTTTGCTATAAGTTAAGCCTTTAAAATGAACATTATTTTATAAATCTCTACATGTTTTCCTACTATATTTTTCCCTTCTTAATCTATTATTTTTTCCAGTGATTGTTCATGACATTGAGTCACTATTGAAGCAGCAACGAAATATCAGCCACGGCAGCAGCCGCAACAGGCAGCGGCAACATGGGGCGAAGACACGGCACAGAAGCGTTCGTGGCCATTAGAAAGATGCCATTCTGCAAGGCAAGTTCCTTGAACTTCAGCTCCGGCCACGGCCTGGGATTAGGTTGTGCTCTTGGCATTTCCTGCTTGCAGTCAAGTCAGTTGGCAATGCCAAGAACCGACTCTTCTTCGCGAAGGTACACAATTGGCCAAGACCGAAAGGGGAGCGACGGGAGACGGGAGAAAAGCTGGCCAGGCACGTTCGCCCTGGCAGTTGGCGTTGTGTGTATACGGGGCATGTACTATATATATATACGAACCCGTGGCGCGGATGGACCCAAACCGAGGCCCGATGGGATGCCTGGAACGGTTCAACGAACCTTGCAGCATTTCGCATCACTTACTGCGGTTCTTGGGCAAAGTAATTGCATGCAACGCGGCCAAGCCGGTTTCCCTCTGGAAACGAATCCGTCGCTCTGGCTCTGGCTCTGACGCTGGTTAAGCTCAGGCTCTACTCTGGCACATAAAAACATTTAATGGCTTTCTATTATGTATAATTTTATGGTCTCCGAAGGCGAGGTGGAGTGCACTTCTCAAATAGAACTAAACTAGACTATGGCAACAATGGCTCGCATAAATTACACTTCTCCGCAGCGAAGAACAAAGAAACTGCAAAGCTCAAGGCCCAAGGCCCAAAAGTATGGTGGCTTGTTAAAGTACTTTACATTTTCAGTTTTAACTTATTTTCTCTGGCGTGAAATATGTGATATTTCGTGATCTAGACTTAAATTGATATAGGCTATCGATCGCTTTCTCTGAGCTAAATTTTGAGTTCCAAAGATCGATGAGATTGTGACAGAAATGAAATTGAAACAGGAAGAGAGATATTCATTAGATCTTACATCTGTTTATCTTCAGATTATCAGAATTTAGGATTTCCATAGTTAATCCCACCTTCGAAGAGAGTTTTAGTTTTCAGCAAGCTGGAAAAGATGCTTTGCTCTTGGAGCTGAATGTCTTGAATAAGTCCCTCAAGAAGTTTAAGAGTCGCAAGCCGAGTTCTCCTCCTCGATAAGGAAGATCGAAGGGTTCTTCCTGTCTTTGGTGGCCTCAAAGATTTTCTGTGGGTCTGGGAACTCCTCAATATATCCAATGTGAACATGAGATAAAGGTGAAACATTTAACACAATATCAAAGGCATTTAACTTATATAAATTATGCAAAACATCCTAAAGTTTATGAGCACATTTAACCTGTTGCAGGTGTTCGATCTTCTGTAGCACAGGAACTGAATCCTCGACAGTCGGTCCACCGCTAGCCTCCAGGAGTTCCTCAACTACCAAGAGTCTCTCCACGTTTTGCTGTCCCGATCATGTCTCCTAGGTCACCGGGGTCTTAGCCAAATTCCCCAACCCCAAACGCAATGTGAAAGCCAGAAGGAAGTGTGCCGCAATGTTTGGCCAGTCGCCTCTCAATGAGGCGGCACCAAAGAGCCAAGCGACTCCAATGGACTCTTGTTTGCCATGCGATTATGTGCCTGGCACTTTACTGGCTTTAACTGGCGGTGCTTTGGTGCCTTTGTGATTTTGGCCAACAGTCAAAAGCGTTTTGCAACCGAAAAGACAACAGGCGACTTAGCGAGTTTACTTAACAATGGCAACAAGACGCTGGCCGATTGAAGTGGAGTGTGTTTATAACTCTAATTAGGTAATAGTTTTGGAGGGGAACTAATGCCTCAGGGTAATGCCAGGTATTTCTTTTATATATAAATATATTTAATCTGCGAGGATCAAGAGACTTGGTTACTTTTTGTACTTTTTCAAATGGATTTGCAGAGATACTTTAAATTAAAAGGCAACCGTTAAAGTGAAGTTCGCTTTGTAATATATTTTGTATTCATGAGATACTAATAAGTATTATTGAAATAGCTTTTAATTGTTTTTCTATTCCAGATTTATTTTAAATCTTTTTCTTTTACATTTTAAAGATATTTTTAAAGACTCTTTATTTAAAGGACTCTGAAAGGGTGTTCAGTTAGTAAATTCGGCTTAAATATACCACTCAAATAATCATTTAGTAAAAAACAATATATTTTCTTATCAAAACTTTTTTCTACTTAATTTTTCATTAAAACATTAGCTATATACCATGTGAATAGCTTACCATTTAATATAAAACCTGCTGATGTCTAATTTAAATATTATTTTACTTAACAAAAGCTCCTCAAAAGCCACCACCAGGCTTCTTTCTTTACCAATTTGTTAGCCATTTTTCTTCTAGCCTCCTTCCCTATAAATAACTACTTCCAAGCCCAATCCATAGAATTCAGTTTAGCTTCTTAATAGACAGATTTATGTACTCACTGACTGCCGTTGGTATCTGCGCCGCGTGCGTCGTGAGAGCTGCGATTGTCTGCAAAGAAAGTGGAGACAAGTCACTCATTAGCATAGTTGGGGATATGGTACACACAGCGACTATATATAGTCGATTCCCGACCGAACCCCTGGCGGGCCATAAAGCGTTGACATAAATCACGGCAAGCCGACAGTAAGTCCCTGCTCTAATCCATCGCCAGTAAGCTTCTTTAATTAAAGCCGAGGAAAACCATCGGAGGAAATTTCGTTTTCGTGTTGCCGGCAGATATGGCCAAGTATTATATTCTCACGATTCTAAGGCTAAGTCTCCTCCTCCTCCGATGCCTGGCGAAAGTTTTTGCAGCCTGGGTTAGAGTTGAACCCGAACCCGAAGTCGAACCTGAATCTGCTGGATCAGCGTCCGCAGACGAGGTTGAGTCGGGCTTAGAATGGAGTTGGTGCACCATGGTGTGCCACTTTTGGCCACTTGGCTGGAATCGCGTTTAGCATACCAAGGAGGAGGAGGAGGCCGCCACTGGCCTCCAGTCTCATATCCAGGTTAATCGCATTGGCATGCAATTGTCATTCAGCGGCCCCGCTGATTGATGTCCAATTTTCCGTCTCAGTGCCCAGAACCCTGATAATACTTACGATTAAGTGCAGCGCCGTGTAGAAAATGTCCATTGGAGTGCCGGTCCTCATGGTGCGAGCTGCAAGAGTGAGAGAAAACAGAAAGATAGATGTTAAAACTGACTGCAAACCTTGGCAAATAATCAAAAATCTAAAAATCAAAACCCAAGAGGCTCAAAAACTGAAAACCCACAGAGAGAAACCAGTTCCGCACCCACAACTACACACACGTACATGTATAGGATTATGCTAAATCACTCGAACCGAGCATACACAGCGGCGATTCTGTAATGAATATCGTAGCCCAAAGGCAAACTTTCTGTTTGCCAAATGGGTCAAGTCGACACTGCCGAAATTTGGTTCGCGTGCGCGCTTATTGCAAATGGGTTAACAGCGGCCCGGGCAACAGGTAATGCGAGGCGGAGTATCTCCGAGCTGCCAGCCATCGAGCGCTGAGTAAACAAACAATAACATCCGTCAACTGCAGCATCGTGGCATCATCATGACTCTGATTTCCGCTCCTTTTTCTACCATGCGATACGAGTTTTGTGCAACAGAAGCCGCACTATTACGAGAGAGATATTAAGCGCATATCAATGGCCCGTGACAAACGCTTTTCCACTTCCTGCAGAGCCGGTGAGAACGTTGCAGGCCAGTCATGGCCAGGAAGGCTTTTCCGAAACAGTCAGTACACCGAAGAAAATTTACTATTAAATCTCTTAACTTCTATAAAATGTTGGGTATGAGAAGGAGCCTATGTTACCAGTTTTTACTATACTTTGTCCAACATAAAGTTTTTATATTAATGGTTGATTTTACGAGTTAACAATCCGTTGGATCAACTACACACAAAAAAATATCCATAGGTATAAATTTACTACAAGTGGTCTTAAAAATGTACATTAAGTAGTATTACAAGTTTAGATATAGATTGATATATTTAATACCTAATGATATCAAACGTATTCTTAGTAGAATAGTTTTAATACTCTATAGTTTCAATTGTGTATTTTTGAGTATTATTTTTAATACGAACCACAATTGAAAATTCAATAACATATTGCGTTGCCTGGAATTTAGTATTTTTCTGTATGTCGCGTTAGAGATTTTTCTGACGGCTTGATGCAGATTAGTATAATTAAAATACTTTCGTAGTATTAAATAAGTAAGGATGTTTAATACTCAAAAGAATAGATTTAATGAAATAATAGTATACTTTCTCTGACGATTTTTTTTTTGTGGTATTATTTATTTATTTTAGGTATTATTATTCGTTTGACGCTGAGTTGTTCCCCTTTCAGGTTAATAATTATTTATTATTTAATAAAAAAGGTGCCAAGTAAAAAGGGGTTTTATATAAATAAAGTTCTATATTCATTCCAAATTCAAAATCCCTTTGGTATAATAAAGATAATGAAGATAATCCTTTAATGTAATAAATTTTCCCCAGTGCATCTTGATTTCAATCTTGGGCGTCGCAAGACAACAGCAAGCCGCGGCTTACGCTGATGGCCGACAGGCGATAATGATTTGTTGTTACCGCTGCCGCTGCCAACACATTTCATTTACGGCGATGATGTCACAAGACCCGCACTCCACCACTCACTCCACACTCCACGCCACGCCACTCACCCCGAAATGCCGTATCCAGATGCAGATACTCCGATACAGATACAGAAACTGGCTCGGTTATTATCCAAGAGCTGTAATCTCCTTGGGAGTCAGCGTCTGGTTGTTATGGAAATCGGTTCGGGAGAGGCACGGAATTGGGTCAAATAGATATGGCTGGAAATTGATAAATTGTTGGCATTATGCGCCAAGCACACATCAATTTGTCAGAGCTCCGCGCGGGGCCCACACTTCCTGAACAATGCGGATCAGAGATCGCAACAAACGTGGCTCAGAGCCGAATGCAAATGGCCAACTGACGCCAGCATCGCCACATAGCCGGCGACATCCCACAGCGACAATACAATTATGCGAGCGCGCACTTCCACTGGCATTGCAATAAATTAGCTAAAATTAGCAAAATGACGCAAGCGCAATGCTCCAGCAGAGCAGCCGAGGGAGACAGGCTAAAAACAAAAAAAATATATAAATCCGAATTGAAAACGCAGCTCATGCAGGCAAAAAATTAGCTCAAAATGCGGCAAAGCACGCCAACGAACATTATGAATAATGACTTTGATTGGCATCTCTGCTGCTCTCGTTACCTAGTTTGAACTTAAAAAAAAAACTAAATATAAAGTAAGGGAAAATAAAATAAAATGGAAAAGGCAGCAGTTCGAAAATGACCTTCAATTACGTTCATCGGTGATAAGGGAAATTGCAAAAAGAATTGGGGCAGAAATTATGGGTTGATTCCAAGGTTCTTTCACATTTCTATGGGAATTAAATATTTGAAAGTTCTTTGATTGAAAAATAAAAGTATAAATAGGCAGGAAACGAACTTGGAAATACAAAATGCTTAAACTTAGGTCCATTAGATTCATAGTCCAGCACACTACCCATCGCTCTACATATAATCGGAGATTTAGTTATTTTATTTTAAAAGAAGAAAGAAAGAAATTAAAGACAAACTAAAAATGAATTTTAAGAAGCAGAAACTTACTCTACAACCTTTCTTTATTTTTAATTACAATTTTCCCATCTGATAAATTTATATTTATATTTTTACTGTGCCTAGCTGGCACTTCCTGTAGCCGAAGCGCATTTCCTCAATCTAATATTCAGCCCACGGAGTGAGCCCTGCCAGAACCCGAGTCTAGAATATAAATTATATAATTTCCTCCCATCGGCATGACTCATTTCCCAATCAATCGAAATGGCTGTGTGCACTCGCTGGTAACGGATATTTTCAGGTGTCGATTTGAATTCATTTGACACACATTCCGCCGAGTAAATAGCACCGAAAGATAAAACTAAAAACCAAAAAACTAAACAAACATTGGAGTTAAAAGCAACAAAATGGGCCGTGCAACTGAATAAATTAAATGGGTTTTGCGTGCACGACGAGCCACAAAGTTGTGTGTTTTATTGTTAGGTTTTTGTTTAAACAATTGCATTTCCATGGAGGTGAGTGTGTGTGTGCTGTGTGCTCTGTTAATGTGGCGGCTAAATGACCTCGCGTGCTTCCAGCCGGCGAACGTAATTTATTTGCGTTTAAATACCCCAACGAGGGTATGCAAAAAAAGCATAGTTTTGAAATGCGCACTTAACTTTACAGCTTTCTGCTCGAGCAAAATTGTTGGGTTGGGAAAAAGCCAGAGAAAATAGTGTGAAAAGCCGCGTAACTGTGCGTAAAATAATCGAAAATTAAATGTTAATTGCCCATTAAATGTTTGAGGGAGCCGGAGACGGAGCCCGTTTAATTAAAGGCAACGAACCGACCTCCTGTGGACCACCAGTTCATTCATCAACCTATCTGGGTGAACCACATTAATCAAGGGAAGACTTTTGTAGATCTCCGCGAGAGGTCTGGAAATGAACCAATTAGAATATCTGACGACTCCCATCTCTCTCTCTGCCAGATCTGGTTCCAATCTGGCATAGCCGTAGGCACTACTGGCAAAATCACAGAGAAAAAATCAGAGAATCTGTGCTAAGCACACACAATCCGAATGGGCACACATACTGGCAGCGATTTTAACCACACGGCTGACCCATTTGGAACGATGGAGAGATGCGGGATGCGGGATTCTACCAACTTTCGGTTGCGGTTTGCCATAAAATCAGTCTCGTACCTCGTACCTTCCATGATCAATCAGCATAGCGATGCGTACAGCTAATTTCGCTGCAATTTCGCTGCCATAGAAAGTAAGTTGCGGAGGGTTAGGTTAGGGTAGAGATATTATGGCCTTAAAGACCTCGCTCCTAGCTGCATTGTGTGTGATTGTATCGCATTGTTCTTAATGACGGCAATTAGCGGAGTCGCCGAACAAAAAGGGCAGCTCCGCGGTCAGCTATTTCTTTATTTTAAACGGGGTCAGGCCGGGGCTCTTCAATGCTAGATTTTTCGGCTTAGCTTTTACTTTTACCCAACTTCTAGTTGTGGCAGCCCCAGGTGTTTCTGTCTCGCTGATCAAAGGCAATTGAGGCATCGACTTTCACCTGCTTTCGTATGCAGGCGCTTCGTCTGGAAATTAGAATTTTTAATGCGACGATCTCACAATTAGCTGGCATTTGATCGGCGATTGATGGCCAGGTAGCCGCTTGGCCAGCCAGTTGGCCAGGCTCCCGAAGTCAACGAATCGGAACGAGCTTTATTTTTTTTGCCTCAAGGTCAGTGCAATTGTCTCGCCGCCTTTTGTTCAGCTCTAATGAGGCAACAATGCTTTAATTTGCTGTTGGCCAATTGCAATAAACGCCAACGCCGATTCCGTTTAAAGATTTTGATTTGGCCAACAGCAGCCAGCCAGCAGTCGGCCACAATTGGCCATTAAGGCAATGTGAGAATTTGAAAATCGCACATCATTAGTTGGGAGACCCACCCCACCTTCCTCCAGAGCTGACCTGGTTATGTTGCCACACGCAGCCTGCCTCAAACTGGAGCGTGGAGACGTCTCTTGCCACATTGTGCGAGCCAAGTTTGGGTGAGACCAAACGGGGACTGACTGGCCAATTCGTTGCGTATCTCTGGCTCTGAGGTTATGTAAGTTCTCACTGTTTTGGTGCGGATTTGTCAAGATGTCCAATTTGGCTCAAACGCTGACTGGCAATATGCAAAGCGCTGATTGGACACCCACAAGAGTGGCACTAGCCCCTCAGGCCTCTCAGCCTAAATATATTTTTCTCTCCCATTTTGACGCCTAATTTTTGTGGGTTACAAGCTTTGCGGCTACAAAAATACGAAAAAAAAACAAATCCCCACAAACCCCAAAGAAATTCGCATTGAACGTGACTTGAGCTAAGCCGTAGACATGAATGTGTTTGATTTTTATCAGCCGAGTCTACAATTTTTCAGTTTTAGCCATTTACTTTGTGCTTTTTGCTTTTGCTTTTTGCCTTTTGACTGGCGCCCATTGTTACTCGCTGTTTTGTATTTTTTTTTTCGTTTTTTCTCTGTTTTATTTTCTCATTTTGCCCCGAAGGCAGAGCTGAAACTAGTTTTGTAGTTCCGTTTTTGCTTGAGCGTCGGCTTTGGATTTTGTGTCTAGAAGTACTTAAAATGGAGGCTCCCAGCGACATTGGCGGCTACTGCTGGTCAGCTGAGCTGAGGAGCTGAGCTTGGGAGCTTCGGAGCTAATTCGTCATTAAAACGTATTTATTTAGGCCTATTTTAAATGCTTATGCTTGGCGGTTGATGTGGGAAGCCGCTGATGAGTGAGAGACACGGGCAGTACTAATTACAGACTGACCTCATGCTCTTCCTCTTATAATAACTTTATCCGTGTTTCTTTTGACTAAGCTTGTAAATTATTTATATTTCTTGCTGTTTTTTTCTTTGTACAAGGAAAAATGATCTCATACTTGGCTTAAATGAGCGGAGAACCTGACTGAGACGAAAGAAATCCGTTCTATGGAATAAATAAGAACTATGTTCTGAATTTTTAGAGTTTGCTTCCTTTTAAGGCAGTCATGATTAGTTGTTTATATTTTGTATAAGAAACCCAAATTCCTATTACATTTTTTATAAAATCCATTATTTACTGAAAATATGCTCAATTCTATGTTAAAATCGTAGCTATTTCTCTAATATTTCCTATTATATTGTTTTCCTTGTATATTTTATATGTTTACTGCTGCTTTTCTCTTTGTACAAAGAAAAAACTTGGGCTTAATGAGCGACAAAAACTCGGCTGAGGTGAAGATTAATATTTCTCTGGCTTAGGTCATATCCGTTCTAAGAAAAGAAAAGGAATTATGTAGAATTCTTAGGTTTTTGGGTTAAATAATATAATATTCTGCCCATTTCCTTTCAAAGCAGCTAACATTTGTTATTTATATTTTATAAAATAAACCCAAATGCTTATTAGATTATTTATAAAATTCTTTATTAACTGAAATATGTTCAGCTTTGGGTTAAAATTGTTACTATTTCTTCATTATTTATTATTTATTTATATATTAACAGACCCCGTCTAGAGCCAAGAATATGTGAGAACCAATCCTGGCTATTTATAATTCATTTAACCAATTTCCAAGTCAGTTCAAAAGTCTTGGCCTGCCGCCACACCCCATTTAAGGTTTGGAATTGAAAGTAACTCTAACATAAATGAATGGAACAAACTTGACTGCAGTGGCGAGGTTTGATTTTGTTTTTTGCGTGGGGTTTGGCTTAAGGTAAAAGCCTGCATTTAAGTCCGCTTCAGTTGGCCAATGTTGATTTAATTCAGCAAAGGTGGCGGTGTCAGAGGCAGTTGGGGGAGCCAACAACTAGCCAGACGACTTTTCATTTTGGCCAAAAAACAAACAAGCAAGAAAACCATTGCAGCAAGCACATTGTCCATATGACTCACGGCTGGGTTGGCGGGCACGCCTTTCTAGCTGGCGCATTTTGGGGTTTTTGCATAATTATTAGTGGCCAGCGAGGCAACGCGTCGTATGAGTAATGCGAGAGCCAAGTTCGTTGCCTAAGTCTTTCGTCTTTCGTCTCTCGAACTGTAAATCAATATCTTCGCAGCGGAAAATCTAACGTTGCCAAAGGTCTTAGCCTGGTTGAACGAACTCTCTTTTTTTTGGCGCTTTCTTTGTCAGTTCTTCGGAGTTTTTTGGCAGATTATAAATCAATCAAGACACACACACACCTTTCGGCAAGCCCACACACGCAGGTCGCAGCTTAGTTCATGAACCCATCAAAGCTTCCCACCGAGATTCGTCATCATTTGCATTCAAAAGCCAAAGTTGGAGGAAGTTACGCTCCACACAAGCCGCAGAGTAATAAAAAGTATAATACATACACAGCATATTTTCCGTCTTTATTTTTATACATTTTGTACGCGCCTCAAGGTCACATTTCGAGCGGTTTGCCTTTTTCTTCGCTCATGTTATATAAACAAGTTAACTACACATGATGGCTAAGAAACTGGTATTCCGGCTGGCACCGCGCTCGAGCTCGGATTCGCCTTTTAATTATACAAATTTTACGCTTGCGTTGGCGTTCCTCAAAACCTCAAGCGAAATACTTGTGGCAAACACAAAGCATTCTCGAGAATGCTGAGAGCTTCGACAGAAGTTGCGGGGGCACCGATAGGCCATATCCGAAATTATTATCCATTATTCACCAGACAAGGCGTTGCATTCAACAGCAGATGAAGACCCATTACAGGGGCCATCAGACAACAATATTTTGATAGCCAACAAACCACAAATTAACCAATTAATAGGCCATGCATCACCCCAGAAAAGGGAAAGGTTCGTTTCCCATCCCCAGATGATGCAAGTGTCGGGTTGGGATGAAGACGAAGCCGTTCCCGCCGCCATCAATCAAATTTTCTAATTGCTTCTTTAGACGCCAAGACTCACACGATCCGAAATGCAGACGAAACGAACATAATTATGGGCCCTGTACGGATGGCTTGATGTTCCATGGAAGTGCTAAAACCTGGACCCAAGCTTACTTGCCCGGGAAGTTCGTAGGGTCAGCCAATTAGCAACAGATTCTGGCTTATAAAGGCCGCACACAAAGCGTGGAAAATGTGAATGGACTCAATGACACATTGCTTATGCTCAACACATCCAGGTATGGAAAATGACAACCTCTGGAAAAGCGGATGCAAGACGGATGTCCGTGATGTGGTTGCTCAAACACATGCCCATCCCGGCCATGTTTGTGTCCCCCGGATTATGCAACTGGCTGCGAACTTGGCAGCCAATTTCGGCCAAAGTCAGCCTTGGCAAACAGGTTCAGATGGGGACAGTTTTGTTTTTGTGCGAAAAACGCAGATAAGGCCCATTTCATTTGCACAGAAAAGCGATTGCACTGCTCCTGCTCGTCTGAGAAAAATGATATTCCCCATCACAATCATTCCGCGAATTTCAATCGAGGCAAAACAGAGGCTAACCGGTTTGGCTGATGGATTTTTGGCACAGCCATCGCCTCAGCCTCAGCCACAGCCACATCCACGTCGTCTGGCGATTTATGAAGTCATCTTTTAAGGCTGTGTTTCGGTTTTGTTTTTGCAAAACGGCACAAACTTCGATTCGCCCGGTTTTTAACTGTATTTCTCTTTGGGGGTTTACTGGTTTCGAAAACCACACTCACCTCTATCCAACTTCGCCCTTTTTGCGTAATCCAATTAGTTATGTGTCCGTTGTCTTATATTTGTTTTGCTTTGCTTTGGCGATTTTACGATTTTGCTACGGTTTAAACTGGTTGCCAAAAATAATGATGATTTGTTTTCGAAAATTTTGTTTCACACAAGTTTCAGCCTGAATGCATTTTTTGCTTGTATTTTTTTTAACGGGCTTCCTCTATAATTTTTTCGTTTTGTGGCCAACACTCGTTTTACATGTTAACGCTGCGGGAATTACACGTTTAAGAGATTTGGCCAAGAGCGACCGGAGAGACGGAAGAGAGTCTGCAGTACTCTCTAGCGAATTGTGGCGAATAATTGCCGCCGCCGCCGCCGCTGTTGCTGTTGCTGCTGTTTTTTAGAGACAAACAAAAGACTGAAGCAACAAACTTCCCGACACTTTTACACTTCCCTTCCCGAAAAAAAACAAGGCGAATTATTCAAAAAAGATTCACAAATCATTCAGCACGTATTTACTCCGAGCGGTTCAACCACCCGTCGAGCTTAATGCTCGACTGTAGCTCTTCCCAAGGGCAGCAACAATCGGAGGGAAAAAAACACGAATTAAAATACTTAAAAAACAGCAACAACAGCAACGATTTTGGAATCTTAAAAGCTTAATAAAAAATCTTTTTCGAGCGCGTTTCGAATTCGCTGGCACGATCCAATTAGAATTATCAGAACACTCCACTTTTCACTCGAAAATCTCACACTCACGAGGCTCGAATCGAATCGAATCGAATGGGATCGAAATGGAGCGGTTCGGATCGGATCTGTCGTGCGATCCGTGCGTTCGTTGAGCGTTGTGGATGTGTCTCGCACACCAACCTGGCCAAGACTGACTCGAGACGCTCTCGCAGTCCGACGGAAACCGTCAAGACGGGCGGCGCAACAACCGGTCTTGCCAAGATTCGGAGTGTAGTAAGGCGCTTGACGGTTTCGGAGTATTTGGCAAGTCCGAGTGCGCTCTTAAAGCGGGCTCTTTAGTTACTATAGTTAAGTGGTATCTCTAGTATTACCTGGTGTCGCTGGCAGTTTTTCAGCACTGCACTCGGCTCGGGGATGCGGATGAGGGCCACGCTCCGGTGGCTCCCTTTGCTTGGGATTGTCTTTCTAATGAGTGAAGGCGCGGGATAATTAGAGGTACGCCCTGTGGTCATCCCATAAAGCAAGGTCTAAGGAATGCACTGAAGAAAATGTAATTTTAAATGGAAATAAAAAGAGGAAATCCTTTAAATATTTTATATATTTCTCAAGTAGAGAAAAAAGCAAGTTAGAGGGTTTTATTAAACAAATAACAACTAGATAATGCTCTCTATAAAATATACTAAAAGTCTTAATTTAAAAAGAATTTTAAAATCAGTTAACTGATTCATTTATTCCAAGTGTCCATTGCCTCTCTCCTTCCCAACACTCATGCTTTTAGCCACAGCTGTTTTGCTTCAAAACTGCTTACCAAGTTCTGCTCAAACTTGGCAACAGACTAGCTGCAATTATGGCCAATGTGTGGGCTGTCACCAGAACACCTTGATGACGGCATATATAGCCACTGCTGCTGAGAGGCTGAGATTGGATTGACTCAACGAGCTGGCGGAGATCTCGCCTCTAGCCGTGGGACAAATGAATATCTTCTTTTGTTTTACTTACTCGGCCCATAAATCTTGAACTTGCATTTACATTCCCTGAACCCAGAGGGCACCCTTGCACCCTCAGGGTCACAGGTACAATAACAGGTAGCTGTGACACCCGGATAAGGTCTCCTATTCTCGGGCATATTTCCCTTTAAGTCGCGTGTTTCTGTTTGTACTTTTAGTTATAACAATATTTATGATTATTATGCGTGCTCTTTATTCTGACACTTTGATCTTTCGGAAAATCGAACAAAATATTCTTTTGAAACGTGAGGGAATTCTACGCAATTACCGCTTGGACACTTTGGTATTAACATAATATTAACATATCGAAGTGTTTATAAAACTCATCGGGTCTCAGAGACTAAAAGAGCTAGAGTTACCAAATTTGGTGACAACATTGAAATCTGTTGCACGCAGATCAAGTTCATTTTAAAATTTGGCCACGCCCACTTCCGCCCCGAAAATCATAAAAAACGGTAAAAAACTATAGGCGTGATTTTCGGCTTAAAGTAAATAGATAAACTTAATAAGTAGGCAATCGCGGACGTGTTCTGTAAATTTGAGTGAAATCGGATGACAAACATAGAAGTTATAAAACAATCAAAGTTTCTGTGTAAACTTTTCGAGAGAGAGAGAGGGAGAGCGAGCACGTGCGTGTAGCTCAACATGTTCCTAGCAACATTTGTCGCTTTTGAGAGTTGCCCAACATGTTCCTAGCAACATTTGTCTCGTTTGAGTGTTGGTTAACATGTTTCTAGCAATATTTGTCTCCATTTGTCAACTTTTTCGTTTTTCCATGTTCATATGTTGTTTAATTTCACCCACAATGCTTTGGGTACCGGGTATCTTATAGTCGGTCACACTCGACTGTAGCTTTCCCACTTGTTTTAAGCTTAACAGAGGCATTTTGTAATTTTGTATATTCTTAGTTTGATTTAAAATGTTCAAATCTAAAATATATTAAAAAAAAGGTTATTAAAACATCAACCATTGCCTGCAATTCAAGGTCAATCTCATCTTAAGTCTTCTTCCGTAAGCGTCATGCTTAAAAGTATTTATTTATGGTTCAGTTACATCATTCGCAACTGAAGAGCATTAGCATAGTCAGCCCACGCGAATTGGTGTCTTTTGTGTGAAGTTTGACACCCACACTGGCCAAAGTTTGATTGAGTTCCTCAATCCCCCAAGCAACAGTCGTCTGGGGGGACAATCGAACAAACCAAAGGCGGAAAAACCACCCCCGAAACACCCGCAACAGGACAGGATTCCCAGAAGCAGGGGCCAGAGACCCGGGCCACCAGGTAGCCCTGGGTAACTGTCACTGTTTGGCGGCCGGAAAATTTATTTACACCCGGAGCTTATCCATCAAATCAACTTTGTTCCTCGACTCAAACGACATCGCCCATTCGGAGAGTCAAAGCAAATCAAAACTGAGATAAATTCAATGTGTCTAGATTTTCCGGGTCTTTTATTAAATCGGAATTATTATTGCAAAAGCCCGGGATCCGCAGAGGGAAGATCTTGATCACCACCCAAGCGTTTGCCCCTCCAAATGGCCGAGCTTTTGTGCCGTGAAAAGGAACTCTTCAAAATTAACCAGGAGCTGAACCTGCTGTCTCTGAGCTCCGCCGCCGAGGCCATGTATCCCACGGCCAAGGCTCCGCCCGCCGCCAGCTGCGGACTGGCGCCGGCACGGTATGCCACCTTCCAGAAGCACAAGGGACCGAGCACCCTGCTCCGGAAGAACGCCACAGCTGCGAAGCAGAGACCCAAAACGCCGCCGGGCAGGGATGCGGCCGCCGCTGCCGCAGCCGCTGCGGTTGTCAAGGCCCGAGCGGTGGCCACATCGCCGCTGCCCGAGACGAATCTGTTGACCAAGTCGAAGGCGCCCGACTGGAAGCACACCCTCAAGTCCGGGGGCACAGCCGCTGCCGCTGAGTCGCCTCCAGCCAAAGGCACGGGGTCCAAGTTCAGCACCTTCACGCGGGATGTGAGCAGCAAGACGGCCACGTATGTCAAGTACCGGAATCCCAACTTCAGCGAGAGCCCCTCCCTGGACATGATTTTGCGGAACGCCTCCGAGGAAGCTGCCGCAAACGAAGTCGTCGAGGTAGAGGTCACCCAGAAGCGGGAGAGCACCACCGTGGTGAATGGCCAGGCCAAGAAGCAGCTCACCCAGGATAATTTTATCAAGTAAGAAGATATCTTTAAAGATAATTAAATAATAATTAATCCCACAGATTCCTCAAGGCCAAGGTGGCCATTCTAGAGGAGGACCACGCCCAGCATGCCGGCGAACTGGCCCGTCAGAAAGAGCAGCTCGAAAAGGCTCTGGAAGCTCAAAGGAAATCGGAGCAACAGCGCGACCAGACAATGAACTCCAACAAGCACCTGACCGAGCAGCTGCTGCGGGCGGAGCGTCAGTGCGAGGACTCTAGCCGCCGGCAGAAGGAGCGCCAGCAAGAGTTCACCAGCCAGCAGCGAGAGTTGGAGCAGCTGAAGCGGGACGGCAAGGTGGCCAAGCAGACGAACATAAATCTGGAGAACCGGCTATCTCGCGCCCAGGAGGATGCGGATACGGTGCGCCTGGAGCTCAAGCAGCTGCGCGAGGAGCAGCGCGACCAATTGGATGCCCAGCGAAAGGAGCTGAAGCAAAGGACAGCCGGATCCGGGCGCTGAAGCGGCAGCGGAACGACCTGCTCAACGCCTACAAGAAGCAGCTGTACATGATCGACAACCTGAAGCGCCAGACCAACTGCCTGGAGCAGTCGGCGGCCATCGGGTTCGGCGAGAAGGAGTTCAACAAGGTGCTCGACTGGAATGCCAAGACGTGAGCCCCCCGGCTCAAGGATAGTAGTAGCCTAAGTTAATGTAATGTAAATAAGTGGAACGTAATTACATTTGATAGTCTCTCACTCGAAAAAGTCCCCAAGCAATCTCGTTTCAATTAGTTGAGGTTAACCCAATTAAGCCGAGTTCGTAGAGTCCTTTAGCTCGGTTGGCTCGGGTATAAAAGGCAGGAATTTTTCTTAGATAGCCACAGAAGCATCCGCCAGCTCCAAACGCTCAGACCAGCCATCGCACACTGCCCAGTAGAACGCTAACCGACGACGACTGCAAGATGGCTCTGCGATTCACTCTCACTCTGCTCCTGGTCACCATACTGGTCTCAGCCATCCTGCTGGGCTCCAGCGAGGCGGCCTACAGGAAGCCCCCGTTCAACGGCAGCATCTTTGGCAAGCGCAACAGCCTAGGTAAGCTTGGTTAAGTAATATCCTCCTTAGCTAAATCCTTATTTATCTCCTCGCCAGACTACGACAGCGCCAAGATGAGCGCCGTGTGCGAGGTGGCCATGGAGGCGTGTCCCATGTGGTTTCCACAGAACGACAGCAAATAGGAACACGCCCTGCGACAGCGCCTCCAAGAACTGATCTCAAGCCTACGACTCGTACACCAGCTACAGGTGGGTGGCAGATGCTGCGCCTGCGACTGAAAGGCCGGACGTTAGAAAAGTCATGTATAAAATTTATAGTGTAAGCCGTGCAGCATATACGTACATAGTCACATACTTATGCCATACATATACATCGTACAATACTCAATAAACTAACAGCACTGAACTCCTCGCTCCTGCTTCGAAGTTATTGAAATATTCTAATAGATACTAAGCTGGGTATAGCCCACTCTTCTGAGATGCAATGGGATTAAAGTTAAAATACAATTCCTGGCTACTAGTGGGTCCTGGGGACACGGCCACGCCCCCGGTGCCTCAGTTCGTTGACATGCTTGCGCAGGTTGGTTATGTAATCGGTCATGGAGGAGGTGAGGGCCTGCAAATAGTTCCAAATTAATAAAAAGGGAGATGGCTAAGGATCTAGAGTACTTACAGCATCCAGGACATATCGGGGTATGTATCCCTTCAGGTCCAAGCACAGCACCCATTCCACAATGCAGCTGTCCGACTTGCCAACGATTTCGCGGAAGGCAAACCCAGTCACAATATTCTCACCTCTGCAATTGGAAATCAAAGGTAAGAATTCCCTCTTAAATCTCAATTTCTAAGCCTTACCTGGTGTATTTGGATGTGGGTGGAACTCCAGCATATTGCACACTACTCGCCGAGCTAACCCAAACCTTGTCCTTGGTCTTGCCCACGCTTGGTACACTCGGCTTGGCTTCTGCTTCATCGACCTTGTCTTTGGCATCCTCGAACTCGTCTTGATCCAGCGGCGGTGGCTCCTCCTCAAAGTTCAGAATGGGACCCAGACTCTTGGCCCCCAAACTGTTGCCCAAGGTATCGAAGGGCGTGGCGGGACCCGTGGATGAGCTGGGAAACTTGGCCTTGCAACTGGACACGCTGCCGGGTAGCGGTGTGTTTGAATCCCCATCGGAAAGGGTGCTCACACTGCCCTCGCAAGAGCGATTGAGGGGACTGTCATCCTCGTCGCTGCTTAGCTGTGCTGCCTCATCGTCATCGCAGAGTTTGCCATTGTAAAACAGGCGACAACAACGCAGGTTGACAAAGTCGCGGCTCTTGACCATGCCACCGCCACCGCCAATGGACACCTGATAGGTTATGTCGGTGTAGGAGTTTATTTTCTAAAAAAGATAATGAAAATTAAGAGAGAATCTTTATTTGAAGGCTTGTCTGAAGACTCACTCGCACAATTCTTGACTCCAGCAACGCGGGATTCCACTTGGGACAGTCTTCAATGCGATAGAACAGATCCTCCATCAGGGCCTTTGCCGGATACTTGATCCGCGCTGTCAGCTTGTAAACTTTGCCAATCTTCTCCCTTTGGGTGCTGTGTATGGTGTCGCCCTTGTGGGTCACCTTCTCCACCTTCCAGTCACTAGACTCGATGATGGCATAGGCCTTTCGCAGGCAGTCCAAGCCCATTTGGTTGTACTCCTCATCCTGAAATCCAAACCAATAAGAGAGAGATTAGCTGGGTAGGAAAAACGAAGAACAACTACCGATCTCATCTGAACAGTTTACTTTGGCTGATGCTGCTTCCAACAGCCAGACAGCTTCTTATATAGAGTCCCCAGACTCTTATTATTCTTATTCCGACTTAGAAATGCGCATTCATGAATAGCTTACCTCCTCTTCCTCCTCGTCGGAGTGTCTGGCTGTGTCCATGGGTGAATAGAAATCAGTTACACTTTGCGGCGGCCGTTCGTTCTCAGTCAAAATGGCTGGCTGGACCAAGGGTGTGCGATCATTCGTCGACGTCATGGCTGAAACATATAACAGAATCAATTATAAACAATAGAGTGGCAGAAATATTGGTGATCTTACATCGGAAATAGTGCTGGGCATGTCGCTCCTGGGGAATAACCCGGCAGTCCAGGAACCAGGCCTCTCCCCAAGCCAAAATAAACGAAGTTATAATGAGTATAACTTCGAATACTTGTTGCTTTGTTTGCAGCCACTAAATCGGAGAGAAGAGTGAGGAGCTGTCAGTTTAAAATCGGCTTAGATAGGATTTATCTTTAATCTTACATCGAACACAAACACCTTGGAGATAAGGAACAAGCAAGACCCACTTGTAGAGAGCTGAAAGAAGAGGTGAATACTTAGTTTAATAACTAGAAATAACTAGAATTAGTAATCAGAAACTCACCGCTATAATCGACCAGTGATTAATGTACAAAATGGCATAAAAGAAGATGAGCACCACAAAGCGGCAAATAGCAATGGCCACCACATCAAAGAGAGACTTGTAGATGGTATACTCCAAGATCTGCTTGCGAAAGGCATTGAATATATTGTCGCCATCGATCTGTGGGATAAAGGGTATTAGTGATTCCTCTCTGACGAATCTCATTCGAATAAATTGCTCACATACCACGATGCAAATGAGCCAGAGGAGAGAGACGAAGACCAGATCGAATGTAACGAACAGGCAGAAGAAACGCCGCACCACAGACATGCGACCATCCTGCATGTAGCCGGCCAGGAAGTCCTCTGTAATCAGATTGATGGAATGTGCTCGTGCTGAAATGCAGTTGTAAATAAACAGAATAAGTAGGAATTACATATATTATATGCAGTAATACTCACACATATCGTACTGCATGTTGTAGGCGCTATTTCCCTGCCGCGCATTGGTCAAAATTAGCTGGGCGGCACTGCGAACATCGATGGGATCACTTTGAGACATGACGGCGAGTGGCTGTTTCTGATCTTAGCTCATGTTTTTCATACTGAAATCAAGGATTTTATCTAGGGTTTGAGCATGACTAACTTTAGGGCCCACAAATGGCCGATAAGAGGCTGTTCCATATGCGGGACCAATTAAATGAATACGTACTATGTACACATACCTTGTTTGAACACAATCGCAAATAAATGGCGCTGGAAATCTGGGGCAAAGCCCGTTCTAGTTCCTATGGACAATTTATAGATTATCGATGCGCACAAGTGACTCGTCAGCTATGGTTTCGGTTTCTTTGTTTTTTTTTTCTTCAAGCATAAACAAAACTTCTTATATTGCAGAGGCCCGCATAGTTCGCAAAAGTAAACCCTATCTATTTGAGCCACTAATCGCAGTAAAATACTTATCCGGCACTAACTAATGTTAAAGAAACTGCTAATATATTATATATATATTTATGTTACAACTATTTGCCCTAGTTTTTTGCTTTTAAAAGAATACTAATGAACAAAAGAAACACCGAAGAATGCACAAACAGCTGTTTAGTGTGACACGTTGCGTTAATTAGCAAAATACCAAAATTCTAGGAAAATACTAAAAAACAAGTACGGTATATTTATACCGTTATATTAAAATGGGCTATACTTTTATTTATATTTGTCCAATTGTTCAATAATCAAAATTGAAATATATGCAATTAAGGCTTAGTTATACCTTTTTAAATTTTGCAAACTGCAAGAGTATGTAAACTTCGGCTTTCCGAAGTTGGCTTCCTTGCTTGTTAAGTTTAAAATAGAGTAAAAATCAAAATTATTTATTTACAATTTTCGCTTAATTACTAAGATGTATGGATATTATTTTAATGTCATCATAGGGCTTATCCGTTTTGGGATTTGCCTTTGCATTGCATATGTTGAGAACCACTTCCATGCCACGAAACACGCGTCCAAAAACCGTGTGCTTATTGTCAAGCCAAGGCTGAAATTTATTAATTTTTATTAAATATTTTGGTAAAAAAACTTAAGTACCACTTACCGTGGGCAGAACTGTTATAAAGAACTGACTGCCGTTTGTGTTGGGACCAGCATTCGCCATGCTAACCGTATAGGGACGATCATGTTTCAAGCTCGGCACGAATTCGTCCTTGAAATCATGTCCCCAAATGGATTTACCGCCTGTGCCCGTGCCCGTAGGATCGCCCGTTTGCACCATAAAACCCTTGATTACTCGATGGAATATGTGACCATTATAGTACCTACAGAGTTTGTATGATTAAAATGTATAACCCGAATCTGTAACCAAAGTTCTTACCCATTCTTGGCATGAACACAAAAGTTTTCCACGGTTTTTGGCACCTCCTTGAAGAACAGCTTCATATGAACATCGCCCTTGGTGGTGTGTAAAACCACATTTTCATAAATACGTTGCACAACTAAAATAAATTAAGCATTTCACATTAAATATATGTACAAATCTCAAAAAGCAACACTGATAAAGATAACCTTCGTCTTGAAAGTGTTAGCGTGGCAGGAAAAAGTGGTTAGTACGTTAGTAATTGATTACGACATAAATAGGTTAATATCCTAATACCTGTGGCCTCTGGGACCGCGATAATGTCCTCCTTCGAGGGCTTCTCGTTGAATATATCACGATCGACATCCTGCAGATCCGAGGGCAATCTTCGGCTGAACAAGTAGAAGCGATTTTTCCTAGTTTTCCAAATTAATAAGATATTAAAATGCAAATTATGCTTGATAAGGGTTTAAACTAACTTGTAGGCAGTGCAAAAGGCGGTAGGATCGTTTAAGATATTTTGCAGGGCCGGATTCTCGCTCGCTTCCTGTTCCAGCGTTATGGCAGCCTTTTGCCTTTTGATTCTTCCCTGGAAAAGTGCCACTTGCAATGGCCGTATGTTGTCCGTTTTTCCCAGAATGGTGACGCAGCGATTCGTTACCACATTGATCACCTTTATGCCCAGCATGGTGGGATAGAGTAGAAAGTTGCCAGTGCTGTCAAACAGTATATTGAGGGTTGTGTTCTGAGCCGTCTTCTCCAGATCCCGTTCAGCAGCCATTCTACAAAGGAAACTCATGAGGACTTGATTTATTTATAAAGAAATGGCGTAGATACCTTCTGCCAAACTCCATGTTGGGCAGGGCGTGTTGCGTCTGCTGCATTTGTGTGTATGTGGAGAGCGCCTCATCGAATACCCGGATCATCTTGCCCGTATTGAACTGAAAGACTCGCACCTTGCGATCTGTGGAAATGGCTGCAAATCGCTTTCCATCTGGCGAGGCTGCCAGGCCCGTGACTTGAGTCTTCTGCTTAGCGAACTCGAACAGACCTGAGAAAAAACAATTACAATTTAATACGAAATAAGGAAATTCTCGAATTGAACCTTACTTGTGTCCAGTTTGGAGTCAAAGTTGACCAGGCGCTGGGGGAATTTGTAGTCGTACTTCGAGTTCTGCCAGTACTCCAAGATGCCATTGCGATCCACTGAGATGACCGTGTCCATGGCCACATTCAAGCACATGGCTAACACTGGCGCCGAGTGCAGTTTCTCCAGAGTGTGCAGCACATCGCCGCCACCTTGTCCATCGTAGATGTGTATGCAGCTGCTCTCTGAATCCGCTCTGCAAAGGGAGACGGCATCATTAAAACTTAGCCTGAGAGCTACTTCCGCCTACTTACATTGCCAAAGCTTGGACCGCATCTCCTGGGCCACTTATCCACTCACTGCATTGCGGTGTGTAGCCCAACCGAATGATGTTGATCATGTCGAAGTTGACCACATCAAAGATCTTGGCCGTCTGATCCGTGGACGCCGAGCAGAGCAGGGTGCCACTGTCATTGGTGGTCAGCGATTTGATGGGCACTGATGATGGTATTATTGATTAATCAGTTAGTTAGTTTCTTTTTTACGGCAAAAACTCACCTAAATGGCTGCGAAAATGCTTGACGAACTCGATGCCCAGCTCGCCCTTCTTCCAGAACTTGATGTGTCCATCCAGACTGGCGGTCACCACGAATTCCGTGCGTGTGCACACCAAATGCGTAATCACATCGCGATGCATATAGCTCCTCTCGTAGCTCTCGGCGTTGGGCAGGTTCTCCAGGAAGATGTGCTCGTAGGGCAGAACTATAATTGTTTAGGGTTTATTAATAATGCAAAAACATGCTAGTCCGCTTTCTATTACCTTTTTTCTTCTTGGCTGGTACTGGGGCGCTTTGCTCTGAAGGCATTGGTCCTATCCAGGCGTCCTCCTCGCGCTCTCCATCGGCCTCTGCCGCTGCTTCCGTCTGAGATTCATCCTCCTCCACTGGCGCACTGCGCTTTAGGTCCTCCTTGCCGTTTTTCTCGCTCATTTCGTGTGGATTTACAAACAATAAACACACGGAATGTAAGTTTTGCCGCCGTTTGCCAACCAGGGCTACAGAACCAAAACACAATCAGCTGTTGATGATTTCAAAAATAGTGTGGCCGTTTACAGCGAATTTTTAGATTTTTGTGGTATTTTTCCAAATTGCATTTCAGTGCGCTTGATTTTAAACTGCCGCCAGGGCTGCAACATTACCCGCTGTCAGCTGTTGTGAATGGCAATTTCCGGGCGAATGGCTGGCAAAATATTCACACAAATTGCAAACACAACAAGGAGATTTAAACAAATTAATTGTATATAAAAGTGCAAGCGCAGCGATGCAGAACTTAGCGGACGAGGAAGGCGTCGCGACCAGCCGAACGGCAGGGCGTGGCCGCCGCAGCAGCAGCGGATGGCGATGACGGCGGAGGAAATGTAGGTGGCAGCGGAAGCAACGGCGGCGGCGGCGGCATCATTGTTTTGAGAGCTGCGCTGGGAGAGACTGAGACGAGAGCGGTAATCAATAAATGGCGGGTACGCGAGGGACAGTTCGTGTCGGCCGCGCAAATCCTGTTTCTCTACCAGCCAGTGGGTGAGGATGGAAAGCCCGGGAAATCGGGCGACTCGGCGGTCCAGAAGTACAAGTCCCAGCGCGCCGGAGTGGTGAAGAAGCGCCTCCGCAAGGATGGGGAGCTCCTGGCAAAGGGGTGAGTTTTACTGTGGGCATTGGGTGCTCGTGGGAGCTTGTGCGTGGGAGCATGGGTGTTGAATGCAATTATGCAGCCGTATACACACACGAACTGAGCCTGCCTTCCCGCCCTTTAGGGATGCCATTCTGGAGTTGTCGGAGTGCATACACACCACGGTAATCAAGGACATGTGCGCGGACTGCGGAGCCGACTTGCGTCAGAACGAGAATGTGAGTAAATACCAGTCATATCCACCACCACCACCGGCTGTCCATCAACCAGTGCATTTTCGCCACCTCTGTTGCAGGGTCAAACGTCAGAGGCCTCGGTCCCCATGGTGCATACAATGCCCGATCTGAAGGTCACCCAGAAGCTGGCCCAGAAGCTCGGCCATGACGATACACGGCGCCTGCTGGCCGATCGCAAGCTGGTGCTGCTCGTCGATCTCGACCAGACGGTGATCCACACCACCAATGACACGGTGCCGGACAACATTAAGGGGATCTACCATTTCCAGCTGTACGGCCCGCAGTCGCCGTGGTACCACACGCGTCTGCGCCCAGGCACGTCCGAGTTTCTGGAGCGCATGTCCCAGCTGTATGAGCTGCACATCTGCACCTTTGGAGCGCGAAACTACGCACACATGATAGCGCAGCTCCTAGACCCAGAGGGCAAGTTCTTCTCGCATCGGATCCTGTCCAGGGATGAGTGTTTCAATGCCACCAGCAAGACAGATAACCTAAAGTATGCATACTGACCCCTATTATCCTCATCTTTTATGTCTATAAAATGCATTATTTGCAGAGCTCTGTTTCCCAACGGGGATTCCATGGTGTGCATCATCGACGATCGGGAGGATGTGTGGAACATGGCCTCCAATCTGATCCAAGTGAAACCCTACCACTTCTTTCAGCACACGGGCGACATCAATGCCCCGCCGGGCTTGTCCAAGCACGAGCTTGATGGCGAAGGTGTTGACTTCAAAGGTGGGTATTCTCTATCCCCAATCCTCGTGTACATGGCTACAAAACTCTAATTACTTGCAGAAATTACCGAGAAGAAGGAGGACAAAGACAAAGCTGAGTCCAGCAGTGAGGCAAAGCCGGAAGACATAGATAAAAGCGACAATACTGTCTCAAGCACAAGCAAGGATGATGAGGGCAATGAGGAATCCGTAGACGTATTTGAGCTAGAGGGCGGCGAAGCAAAGGACCCTGAAATATCCAACTCCTCGAGCACCACACCCGTGGCACCCAAGGAGCCGAGTGACAAGCTGAATGGCAAGACTTCCGCCAAAGAGGAGTTAGTGGTCATAGACGACAGCTCACCAGGCTCACCACCGGAGGCGGAAAAGCCGGTCGAGCGAGGGTGAAGACTTAGTCGTTATCGATGAAAATTCCAAGGAAAGCACAAAAGCCGAGGTCACACCAATGGACGTAACGCCGGCAGAAGAGAATGAGGTTGTGGCTGAAGCATCCTCCACGAGTTCGACTGAGGAAAAGAGCCCAAAGGCCGGCGAGGATGTGGCCACCACGTCAAAGAGCACGCCAGGCGTCAGGATAACCCACGACGGGCAGAAGCAGATCGAAATCGAGGACCCTGACGACTACTTGCTCTACCTGGAGGTCATACTGCGCAACATTCACAAGAGATTCTATGCCATCTACGACGAGACCACAGAGATTCCCGACCTTAAGATCATCGTTCCCAAGATTCGTTGTGAAGTGCTGCGCGGCCAGAACCTGGTCTTCTCCGGGCTGGTGCCCACGCAGATGAAGATGGAGCAGTCGCGGGCCTACTTCATCGCCAAGAGTCTGGGCGCCGATGTGCAGCCAAACATTGGCAAGGAGATCACGCATCTAGTGGCGGTAAATGCCGGCACCTACAAGGTGAACGCGGCCAAGAAGGAGGCCAACATCAAGGTGGTAAATGCAAATTGGTTGTGGACATGCGCCGAACGCTGGGAACACGTGGAGGAGAAGCTCTTCCCGCTGGACCGCAAGGTGCGCAACAAAGGCCGCCAGCCACCCGCCCACTGTCACAGTCCCGAGCACGTGGTCAACTACAGCGAGCGGTCCGAGATCTCGCCGTCGAGCAGCAAGCAACAGGAGGAGCAGAGCGGCAATTTCCGCGAAACCCTCAACCCGCTGCTGGTCTTCACCAATGCGGACATCGAGTCGATGAACAAGGACTACGAGACATTCTTCGAGTCGGACTCGTCCAGCGACGAGGGACCTGTCAACTTTGGTAAGGATCTCACCTGATTATAGCACGTGTCATATCTCTAGGGCTGCAAAAGCTGATAATGCTTAACATAAAGTATTTGTTGATAAGATCTTATCATCCGAGATCGAGAATTATCATTAGATCCCTTATATGATTAGATATCTTTATATAATATGCATTGATTATTCATAGCATGTTAATTAATATTTAATTATTTACTTTATAGAAAATCCACCTATGGACAAAAAGCTGTTGAAGCGAAAGCGAGAAGATGACAATTCCAACCGAGCCCATGACTTCTTTACGCGTTCCGAAGATGTAATGATTGGGGCGCCGAACATCATAGACTTTGACAAGAGCTCAAACGAGGAGGACGATGACAATAAGGAGGAGGAGGAGGAAGAAGATGATGATGATGAGATGCCCAGCGCCAAGTTTCGACGAGGTATAACCTATAAAAGGCTAGCTAAACCTCTTATTAATCCTCTTTGGTTTTTTCAGGCGAAGACGTGCCCTCTGACTTGGAGTTTGGTTCCGACTCGAATAGTGAGAACAACCAGGAGGATGAGGACGACGGCGAATGGAATATGATGGGCGCTGCCTTGGAAAGAGAGTTCCTTGGCCTGGAAGATTAACTGCTTAATTTTTGATTTGGACATGTAGAATTCCTGCGAAATCCTGCGAGACACCAGACCATCGGTGCATCGGCTGCTCGGCCTGGAAGGAGGATTAGCCATTTCAATTCCCTGTAAAGCCGATGGATGACCTTTGTGCTAGTGCAAAGCATCAGAGTACGCTTATGCTTAAGATCAGTACTGTATGTATTAGGTGTTAATATGTACTTTTAAAGTAGCCTGTAAGAATAGATCGCACATCGGCCAATCGCAGCGAATCTTTAAATCAAGACCTCTCTCTCAATCAGATCTAATGTAAATTGAAGCCTACACTGTAAATGTTTTAAAAATAAATTCCGTTACAGCGCGGACTAGCATCTAGTGTTTAATTTAATTTAAACTTTAAAGAACTAATGTACACCACACCAGTAGTAGTTGTTTATTGTTTATTGTTTGCGTTGTGTTTGTAATACAAATCCACATTAAACTTGAACAAATATAAGAGTAATTCCCCGATGGCGTTTCACTCTTCGCTATGTCTTGCTGAGAGCGGCACGCTGCTCCTTGAAGCGACTGACCCGCTTCTTGGGCGTGTGCGCGTCGATGAACTTTCCCTTGGGCAGGGGCTCGGGGGCCGTGGGCTCCTCCTTCTCCACCAAATCGTGCATGACTTTCTGATAGGCACTCATGTCGCGCAGGTCGTCGTCCAGGGTGCGCTCCTTCTTCCGCTGCTTGCGGCCCTTCTTGCCCTTTTTCGTTTGCTGGTTGCTTGGTTGGTTTACGCGAGGCTCCATTTCCACAGCCGATTTGTTGCGGAGAATTGACTTGGTAGCTGACTCTGAGTCGGTGGACTCTCCTGCGTGGGAAGTGCTTGGTTTGGAGAACTTTAAAAAAAGGAGGTAGATGTTATTACATATCTTTGATTAAGTTTAATGACCTTACCTCACTTCTGGGATCTTCGTAGGCTGCTCCACGAGCAGCTTCGCTCATTATGGGCACTTTAACATCTTCCTCGCCCTCGAAACCATTTACATAAATGGGAAACGCGGATTGATTTTGCTGGGCCAAATCTTTTTGGTATTTCTCGTAGAAATCCGCAGGGTTTCCAGGTATGTTGCCATCATCTGGATCATCTGGATGTTCATTTTTGTAAGAAGGCACTGCATCGGAATGTTTGAAGCTAATGTGTAAAGTGTTAATACGTCCGGTGGACTCCTCCAGAATTTTACTGAGCAAATCGAAGTCCTGAACACTCTGAGTCTCTTTGACAAACTCGATATTTCTTTGCACCTTTTGCAAGATATCGGAATTAGACGGTCGATGTTCCATCTTTTCGGAAGCGGATGGAGAAGTCACTGGATGCGGTGTGACTGGATCATCTAGCTTAATAACATCCCTAGAGTTCTTCCTGGCATTGGGCAGCATTTCAGCTACGGTTTCCTCACGGCGGAACTCCAGCTTTTCATCCGAAAGGGCAAAGGAAATGCGACGGGTTTTGGGGCCATCTTCAGGTACCATTTCAGCTTTCTCATCGTCTAGCTTTATAACATCCCTAGCTACGGTTTCCACGCGCTCGGTCTGGATGCCATCTTCAGGTACTATTTGAGTTTCTTCAACATTTTCGTCTGGTTCATCCCCGTCCTCGCTGACCTCCAGGTCCTGCTCGAATATCATGTCCTGAAGATCATCTTCTAGCACGACCACGACATTCATCAAGTGAATCAGCTCGTCGCTGATAAAGTTGGCCTTTTGTATCTTTCGCATTTTGGCCTTAAGTATATTTAGTTGAGCTCTCAGGAAGGGTTCGCGCTCTTCGCTGGGCAGCACAGAGATTTGTTCTCGTATAGTCTTTACCTCCTCCACTTGGGCTTCATCTTCATCATCATCTGATATGGCTTCTTCATTTTCCATCGTTCTTTTTTCGCTTCCAACGCGTTGTTTTGACGATGAGGCTTCCATTTCCCCGGACATTAGCTGGCGTACCAGTTTGTCTGTGCTTTTCAGACTTTCTTCTGCTTCCAAACTGAGATCTTCAGTTTCGTTCTGCTCTTGGGCCTCCATTCTCTTCCAGAACTCTTCGGTTAGAGACGGGGAATCTTTAGATTCCGGGGGCTCTTGCTCCACATTCAGTAGGTCTTCGAGCATATCTTCGTTGATATTGTCGGGGTCCAGACCCAGTTCCTCCATCATCTCGCGCTCTTCCAGCTTCTTGAGCACATCCTTGTCACTTCCTTGGGGCTCTGCCTGACGTCTAAGACGCTCCACCTGCTTCTGTATGCGCACGCGCTCCCTGTGTTCCACCATCCACTTGTTGTGCGACTCCTCGTTGAAATCTTCCACGATTCCACTTGTTCGGCACTAGGGACTGCACCCTCTTCGATCGGGGTTTTCAGTTTGTTTCTATAATTACAACGATTAACTTTCCATTACTTCTATAATTGATTCAACAACTTACTGCCAAAGATCGGCCTCGGTTTCAAGCTGTTTTAGTTGCTGCTCGGCGAGTTTCAAGCGGTGGCGACAAATCTCCTTGGCCTTGTGAGCTGAGCAGGCGGAGAAGTAGCCCTCATAGTGACCCACCAGTAACTCATTGGTGTGGATCAGTTCCCCGGGCATGAAAGCCTTTTTGCCAATTGGAACCAAAATTTCCACGCTCAATTTCTGGGAGAACAAGTCTAGGTTTTGGATGGTGCTCTCATTGTCACTTTTGTATGTCTGCCAGCGCTCTGTTTCGACGGCATTTTTGTCGAGAGCCTGTTCCCGCAAGTGATATTCTTAAATTAACTTGTATTTACAATTATAAATATTAATTACCTGACGCAGTACATCTTCACGCCGCCGGTTCATTGTTATTGTTTGATTTAGAGCTGCCAAGAAGTTTTGCAAACATAATGCGAAAGCCCGCCAGAAGAAGAAGCGGGTTTTCTTCTCCATGGCACTAGGTCACACTAAAAGCTCAAAATATTTGGTGCTGCCAAACTTTTCGAGGAAAAACTGCCTAAATGAGCTTTTTACGCGCTGAAATCCAGCAAAAATTGTTAAATTTTGAAAATCCATTGGTTTTGTTTTTATTTGAAGCTATGTTCCAGATAAATGGAGAATCTGTACTTTGTTTTATTTAAATAAATCTAAGCAGTAATTAGCGAAACCTTAAAATAAGAAAAGGCTTCAGCTTTCGTTTATACTTAATAAAGAAATAACCGGTTGTTTTTAATAATTCTTCTTCCAATAAATCAATCCTAATTTCCTAATTCATTCAAAATATAAAACCAAACCATAACAACAATTTCACCATACAAATTCATGCTTTATCTGTACAAAATAGCTTTCACTTGATTGTATTTACCCAACTCAATGAAATAATCACCAGTAAACACGAAAAAGCTTTCCTTGGACAAACAATTAGATAACCAAAATGGGGGGCTCCCCAAACAAGCTGCAAAGTGCTCCATGTGTCCGATAATAAATCAGCTTTTAACGACCTAGAACAGTCAATTTCCATTTACAGATAACCATATGTTGGCCGCACTCCTGATAAGCACACTTGCCGCTCTGTGAAGTGAATGCAAAACATATCCAGACTCAATTACTAATTTATACTTTGATTCATTTGAACTTTATTAGGTTTCGGGCATTTGCTACACACACAAGCTCACACTTTGATTAAAACCGCTTCCCAGACTTATTCTAGGTTGCTCTACGCACTACTGCCTGGACTAAGTCACAACGAACAGATTGCTTTTTGTGGTTTGGGGGGCATGTTCTTGTTTTGTTTAGCTATTACTTCACATTCAGATTTCGACTCACAACATGACCTGGGGGCATGCATGGGTGCGTGCATGGTTCGTTGAAACGGTATATACAAAATATACAGGGATAAAGCTATTATAGTCGTATGTACGGGTTCATTTCGCCTTTAGTTGCGCTGCGATGCGGAAGCTGAGCTTCCGAGCGCGGGAAAGTTCTTCGTTAGCTCGTGCGCCTGCTGGTGGGCATCTAGATCTTGTGCAATGAGGATCTGCTTGCAGACATTGCAGACTTCAAGGCTGGGCACGGACTTGCGCTGAGCTGGCGATAAGCTATTCAGATGTTGCTTGTGCACCAGATAAAGCTCCTGGAAACAACAATAAGGGTTAATTACAAAGATACAAAGCCTTGGAATCAGAGTAGCTAACCTGTTGCTTGCTTATGTCGGGCAGCATAGCCAAGAGCTCCGGAAACAGCTTGTAAAAGGAGCTCAACATGGCACACTGGCAGTGCTCGTAGTACGCTTGACCTGTGCAGGAGCCATCCCGGAACTTGGTCGACAGCATACGAAATTCGTTTAAGGCCTCCGGCGTTTTGAGTATTTCTATAAACTGATCAACCAGTTTCTAAAGCAAAAAAGCCATGGATTAGTTTTACTTACATAGAAGTTTATAAAGATCAATCTTACCTGATTTCTCATGCCCGTATCCGGCGGATCAGTGTACGTGTAGGGGCTAGGCACAATGTTATAAGTCTCGCCCATTGAGCTGGTGAAGGTCAGGTTGTTGGGCAGCTTGGCCACCGAGTTGACAGTCACATTGGACATGAAGCCGGGCGGCGGCTTGAGTGGTCCGCCAGAGCCTAAACCAGGTGGATTACGTTTCGGCGTCCCGTTTGCCGATGAAGATTTTTGTTCGTTGTTATTGTTCTTCTCCTTTTGCTTGTCCGCCGCCTTGGGTTGATTTTCCTGATTGCTCTTCTTATCCTTTGCTTTTTTATCCTTCTTGTTGGCCTGTTGCTCCGCCGCGTTGTTATTGGTCGCCTTGGGTGCTGGCTTAGCTGAGGGTGTGGGCAAAACAGGGGCAGGGGCCACCTTAGACTTGCGATTCTCCAGCTCACGCTGTTTCTTCTCGGACACCGGCTTGGACCAGTTCAAGGCAGCAGCAGATCCGTTGGCAGGTTTCGAGACATTTGCCTTGCTGAAACTGACACTGGAACTTGCACTCGGTCCCAAGGTGGGAAACTCCGAAGCGGTGAGCTTGGGAGCACTCTTCTTCAAGGCCTCCTGCCGCGCCCTCGCCTCGCTCTCTTCTTGTTGCACCATTTGAAGCTTTTGGAAGGTGGTCGGATTTGCCACCGAAACGTAGTCATCGACCAGAGTGCGATGCTTGGCTGAGACATTCGTCATGGGCATTGCCGAGCCGCTGGGCAGCATGTCCTCCTCCAGATCCTTGCGCAGATTCTTCTTATTTCCCTTGCCCGGCAAGGCGGGGAAGTCCAGTTGTGGAGTAGCTCCTTTCTTGGACGAAGCTGCAGCTGCTACCCCTGCTGCTGGTCGATTGGAAACATGCAAGAGCATTCCATTGCTCTGGGCTGCAGCCCGGCCAGCTGAATTGGCTCCACTTGTGGGCTTCTTAAATACCGCTGCCACGGGATGTTGGGACTGGGCGGCTCTGGCGGAGAGGCTACTGGCAGTGGGCCCACCCACAACTCCCCCGTTTCCCCCTCCCAGTGCCGGGAAATTCTCTTTGGTCCGAGCAAGTCCCGAGGTGCCACTTAGATTGCGCATCGAGGGCGGCGGCGGTCTCACCAAGGAAACACTCGGAGCTGTAGAGGCACCCCGCAAAGTGGGAAACTGCTCTTCGTTGCCAGCATCGATGCTCACCTGCCGCTGGGCGCTCGTAGACGGCAGATCGTCCAGGTAGTCGTTGTGTTCGTCGTTCCTGAAACGGTTCCTCAGACCTCAGCTAAGAGCTTTTTACACCGAGCCGCCACTAACTCACCGTCTCATGTTGGCTATGCCCTGCTCCGTCTGCCCGCTACGCCCACGTGGTCCCAAGGTAATCTCCAGCTGCAAGGTCCGCGTCTGTTTGGCCTGCTGCTTGTTCAGCGACTTGCCGTGCACGTTGGCCACGTGCGCCTTGTACTCGATCTCGTTGCGGAAGGCGCCCACAAACTGTTCCGTTGCGCACTTGCCCTCCTCGCAGAGGAAGTGCTCCTGCCGAAAGTGATCGGCCAGATCGGCGTAGTCGTTGTAGAACTCGTTGCAACCGTCGGCGTCGCAGAAGTGGCAGAAGTAATGCTCGCGGCGCAGATGACGGAACAGCTCATCCCGGTCCACGTAGCGCTTCTTGCAGTACTCGCAGAGCGGATGACCCCGATGTGAACGATTGTCTGGATCGCCCTTGGTGTTGTGCAGCTGCAGCTCCTGCTGTGTGTAGCAGCGTCGCTCGAAGGTAAAGATCTTCAGCGTCTCCACGCAGAGGTCACAATAGTGCAGACTGTGCTCGCTGCGGACGTGGTTGCGCAGGCCCTGGAACGTACGGTACGGTGGTACATCGCACCTAGAGGGATTCAACACCAAGGGTGAGTCACAATACTGAAATGTGAGTGCTCGGCGGGTTTAGTTACTTGGGACACGGATGGTCGAGGAGCTTGAAGAACTTCTGTTGAATCTCGGCGCTGCAGAACCCGATGCGGTACTTCTTGCTGTAGAAATCGGAGCGGTTGTTGGCCTCCAGTTCGCGGTACGGAAGCTTCTCCAGCGTAAACAAAACCTGCAAGAGGGTCGTGTTGATTTTGGCTTCCTATTCACAGGCCAGCGGACTTACCTTCGACAGGACGTGACGACAGATGGGACACTCGTTCTGCTGGCACAGGACGCGCATACGCGTGGAGCACTCATAGCACACCGGATGGTCGCAGTCGCCAATGGAGTAGATGTCCACGTTCTTGAAGCACACCACACAGGCGTTATCGTCGTTGCCCACCTGGTAGTCGCCGGCCTCGGGCTTGACCCCTGCACTCTCAGTCGAGCTGGCAGCTGCTCCAGATCGGGGGCGGCGGTGGTGCGACGACCTGGGACCGGACCTGGTCTTCACGTTCTGCATTTCTCTCGCTCTCTCTCTCAGGTGCAGCGAAGGGAAAGGGGAAAATTACTTGTTGCCAAGGGCGCAGTGAAATCGCAGTGAAATCGGAGTGCAGGCGTGTTCCCCGGTGAATCAGTTGAGGGTTTTCGGATACCTGGAACTTCTCGGCCCGCGACTGAGCAATATGTTGGCAAAATCAAGCAATTAAATGGAATATTTGCAACGCCAACACGTTGTCTTTGGTTTTTTTTTTCGAAATAAAAAGTGTAAGCTGTAACTACATACGACAAAAATACCAAGAAAAAGATAAGATATGGGATGACATAAACAAGGTGGGAAACATTGCTGAACTTTGTCGTTTTTGATAAAAGGGTGGGGAACATTGCTGATCAAAAATAACTTTGACAGTGGCAAAGTTTACCAAGTAAGAAACCTACAGTCGATTGTGCTCGACTCCAAGATACTCGGTACATAAACTTTCACTTCACGAACAAACAATCCTTAATTAAAACTAATCGCTTTTCAAACTATTTAAAACTTATAATATTCGAAAGCTCGAAGTGTCGCGGAGGGATCGCGGAAGTGTCGCGGAAGTATCGCGGAAGTGTCGCGGAAGTATCGCGGAAGTATCGCGGAAGTATCGCGGAAGTGTCGCGGAAGTATCGCGGAAGTATCGCGGAAGTGTCGCGGAAGTGTCGCGGAAGTATCGCGGAAGTATCGCGGAAGTGTCGCGGAAGTGTCGCGGAAGTGTCGCGGAAGTATCGCGGAAGTATCGCGGAAGTGTCGCGGAAGTATCGCGGAAGTATCGCGAAGTGTCGCGGAAGTGTCGCGGAAGTATCGCGGAAGTGTCGGAAGTGTCGCGGAAGTATCGCGGAAGTGTCGCGGAAGTATCGCGGAAGTATCGCGGAAGTATCGCGGAAGTGTCGCGGAAGTGTCGCGCAAGTATCGCGGAAGTATCGCGGAAGTATCGCGGAAGTATCATGAGTATCGCGGAAGTGTCGCGGAAGTATCGCGGAAGTGTCGCGGAAGTATCGCGGAAGTGTTGCAGTGTCGCGGAAGTGTCGCGGAAGTATCGCGGAAGTATCGCGGAAGTGTCGCGGAAGTGTCGCGGAAGTATCGCGGAAGTGTCGCGGAAGTGTCGCGGAAGTGTCGCGGAAGTATCGCGGAAGTATCGCGGAAGTGTCGCGGAAGTATCGCGGAAGTATCGCAGAGTGTCGCAGAAGTGTCGCGGAAGTGTCGCGGAAGTATCGCGGAAGAATCGCGGAAGTATCGCGGAAGTGTCGCGAAAGTGTCGCGGAAGTGTCGCGGAAGTATCGCAGAAGTATCGCGGAAGTATCATGGAAGTGTCGCGGAAGTGTCGCGAAAGTGTCGCGGAAGTGTCGCGGAAGTGTCGCGGAAGTATCGCGGAAGTATCGCGGAAGTATCGCGGAAGTGTCGCGGAAGTGTCGCGAAAGTGTCGCGGAAGTGTCGCGGAAGTATCGCGGAGTATCGCGGAAGTATCGCGGAAGTGTCGCGGAAGTATCGCGGAAGTATCGCGGAAGTGTCGCGGAAGTGTCGCGGAAGTGTCGCGGAAGTGTCGCGAAAGTGTCATGAAAGTGTCGCGGAAGTATCGCGGAAGTGTCGCGAAAGTGTCGCGGAAGTGTCGCGAAAATGTCGCGGAAGTGTCGCGGAAGTATTGCGGAAGTATCGCGGAAGTATCGCGGAAGTGTCGCGGAAGTGTCGCGAAAGTGTCGCGGAAGTGTCGCGCAAGTATCGCGGAGTATCGCGGAAGTATCATGGAAGTATCATGGAAGTATCATGGAAGTGTCGCGGAAGTATCGCGGAAGTGTCGCGGAAGTATAGCGGAAGTGTTGCGAAAGTGTCGCGGAAGTGTCGCGGAAGTATCGCGGAAGTATCATGGAAGTGTCGCGGAAGTGTCGCGGAAGTATCGCGGAAGTGTCGCGGAAGTGTCGCGGAAGTGTCATGGAAGTATCGCGGAAGTATCGCGGAAGTGTCGCGGAAGTATCGCGGAAGTATCGCGAAGTATCGCAGAAGTGTCGCGGAAGTGTCGCGGAAGTATCGCGGAAGAATCGCGGAAGTATCGCGGAAGTGTCGCGAAAGTGTCGCGGAAGTGTCGCGGAAGTATCGCGAAGTATCGCGGAAGTGTCGCGGAAGTGTTGCGAAGTGTCGCGGAAGTATCGCGGAAGTGTCGCGGAAGTGTCGCGGAAGTGTCGCGGAAGTATCGCGGAAGTATCGCGGAAGTGTCGCGGAAGTATCGCGGAAGTATCGCAGAAGTATCGCAGAAGTGTCGCGGAAGTGTCGCGGAAGTATCGCGGAAGAATCGCGGAAGTATCGCGGAAGTGTCGCGAAAGTGTCGCGGAAGTGTCATGGAAGTATCGCGGAAGAATCGCGGAAGTGTCGCGGAAGTGTCGCGGAAGTGTCGCGAAAGTGTCATGAAGTGTCGCGAAAGTGTCATGGAAGTGTCGCGGAAGTATCGCGGAAGTGTGTGTCGCGGAAGTGTCGCGGAAGTATCGCGGAAGTATCGCGGAAGTATCGCGAAAGTGTCGCGAAAGTGTCATGGAAGTGTCGCGGAAGTATCGCGGAAGTGTCGCGAAAGTGTCGCGAAAGTGTCGCGGAAGTGTCGCGGAAGTGTCGCGGAAGTGTCGCGAAAGTGTCGCGAAAGTGTCGCGGAAGTGTCGCGGAAGTATCGCGGAAGTGTCGCGAAAGTGTCGCGAAAGTGTCGCGGAAGTGTCGCGAAATGTCGCGGAAGTGTCGCGGAAGTATCGCGGAAGTATCGCGGAAGTATCGCGGAAGTGTCGCGGAAGTGTCGCGAAAGTGTCGCGGAAGTGTCGCGGAAGTATCGCGGAAGTATCGCGGAAGTATCGCGGAAGTGTCGCGGAAGTATCGCGGAAGTATCGCGGAAGTGTCGCGGAAGTGTCGCGGAAGTGTCGCGAAGTGTCGCGGAAGTGTCGCGGAAGTGTCGCGGAAGTATCGCGGAAGTATCGCGGAAGTGTCGCGGAAGTGTCATGAAGTGTCATGGAAGTGTCATGGAAGTATCGCGGAAGTATCGCGGAAGTATCGCGGAAGTGTCGCGGAAGTATCGCGGAAGTATCGCGGAAGTGTCGCGGAAGTGTCGCGGAAGTATCGCGGAAGTATCGCGGAAGTGTCGCGGAAGTATCGCGGAAGTATCGCAGAAGTGTCGCGGAAGTGTCGCGGAAGTATCGCGGAAGTGTCGCGAAAATGTCGCGGAAGTGTCATGGAAGTATCATGGAAGTATCGCGGAAGTATCGCGGAAGTGTCGCGGAAGTGTCGCGAAAGTGTCGCGGAAGTATCATGGAAGTATCGCGGAAGTATCGCGGAAGTATCGCGGAAGTGTCGCGGAAGTATCATGGAAGTATCGCGGAAGTGTCATGAAGTGTCGCGGAAGTGTCGCGGAAGTGTCGCGGAAGTGTCGCGAAAGTGTCGCGGAAGTGTCGCGGAAGTATCATGGAAGTATCATGGAAATATCATGGAAGTGTCGCGGAAGTGTCATGAAAGTGTCGCGGAAGTGTCGCGGAAGTATCATGGAATTATCGCGGAAGTATCGCGGAAGTGTCGCGGAAGTATCGCGGAAGTATCGCGGAAGTTTCATGGAAGTGTCATGGAAGTATCGCGGAAGTATCGCGGAAGTGTCGCGGAAGTATCGCGGAAGTATCGCAGAAGTGTCGCGGAAGTGTCGCGGAAGTATCGCGGAAGTGTCATGAAGTGTCATGGAAGTATCGCGGAAGTGTCGCGGAAGTATCGCGGAAGTATCGCGGAAGTGTCGCGGAAGTGTCGCGCAAGTATCGCGGAAGTATCGCGGAAGTATCGCGGAAGTATCGCGGAAGTATCGCGGAAGTGTCGCGGAAGTATCGCGGAAGTGTCATGGAAGTATCGCGGAAGTGTTGCGAAAGTGTCGCGGAAGTGTCGCGGAAGTATCGCGGAAGTATCGCGGAAGTGTCATGGAAGTGTCGCGGAAGTATCGCGGAAGTGTCATGGAAGTGTCGCGGAAGTGTCGCGGAAGTATCGCGGAAGTGTCGCGGAAGTATCGCGAAGTATCGCGGAAGTGTCGCGGAAGTGTCGCGGAAGTATCGCTGAAGTGTCGCGGAAGTGTCGCGGAAGTGTCGCGGAAGTATCGCGGAAGTATCGCGGAAGTGTCGCGGAAGTATCGCGGAAGTATCGCAGAATATCGCAGAAGTGTCGCGGAAGTGTCGCGGAAGTATCGCGGAAGAATCGCGGAAGTATCGCGGAAGTGTCGCGAAAGTGTCGCGGAAGTGTCGCGGAAGTATCGCAGAAGTATCGCGGAAGTATCGCGGAAGTGTCGCGGAAGTGTCGCGAAAGTGTCATGGAAGTGTCGCGGAAGTGTCATGGAAGTATCGCGGAAGTATCGCGGAAGTATCGCGGAAGTATCGCGGAAGTGTCGCGGAAGTGTCGCGGAAGTGTCGCGGAAGTGTCGCGAAAGTGTCGCGAAGTGTCGCGGAAGTGTCGCGGAAGTATCGCGGAAGTGTCGCGAAAGTGTCGCGAAAGTGTCGCGGAAGTGTCGCGAAAGTGTCGCGGAAGTGTCGCGAAATGTCGCGGAAGTGTCGCGGAAGTATCGCGGAAGTATCGCGGAAGTATCGCGGAAGTGTCGCGGAAGTGTCGCGAAAGTGTCGCGGAAGTGTCGCGCAAGTATCGCGGAAGTATCGCGGAAGTATCGCGGAAGTATCGCGGAAGTATCGCGGAAGTGTCGCGGAAGTATCGCGGAAGTGTCGCGGAAGTATCGCGGAAGTGTTGCGAAAGTGTCGCGGAAGTGTCGCGGAAGTATCGCGGAAGTATCGCGGAAGTGTCGCGGAAGTGTCGCGGAAGTATCGCGGAAGTGTCGCGGAAGTGTCGCGGAAGTGTCGCGGAAGTATCGCGGAAGTATCGCGGAAGTGTCGCGGAAGTATCGCGGAAGTATCGCAGAAGTATCGCAGAAGTGTCGCGGAAGTGTCGCGGAAGTATCGCGGAAGAATCGCGGAAGTATCGCGGAAGTGTCGTGAAAGTGTCGCGGAAGTGTCGCGGAAGTATCGCGGAAGTATCGCGGAAGTGTCGCGGAAGTGTTGCGAAAGTGTCGCGGAAGTATCGCGGAAGTGTCGCGGAAGTGTCGCGGAAGTGTCGCGGAAGTATCGCGGAAGTATCGCGGAAGTGTCGCGGAAGTATCGCGGAAGTATCGCAAGTATCGCAGAAGTGTCGCGGAAGTGTCGCGGAAGTATCGCGGAAGAATCGCGGAAGTATCGCGGAAGTGTCGCGAAAGTGTCGCGGAAGTGTCGCGGAAGTATCGCGGAAGAATCGCGGAAGTGTCGCGGAAGTGTCGCGGAAGTGTCGCGAAAGTGTCGCGGAAGTGTCGCGAAAGTGTCGCGGAAGTGTCGCGGAAGTATCGCGGAAGTATCGCGGAAGTGTCGCGGAAGTGTCGCGGAAGTATCATGGAAGTATCGCGGAAGTATCGCGAAAGTGTCGCGAAAGTGTCATGGAAGTGTCGCGGAAGTATCGCGGAAGTATCGCGGAAGTATCGCGGAAGTGTCGCGGAAGTGTCGCGGAAGTGTCGCGAAAGTGTCGCGAAAGTGTCGCGGAAGTGTCGCGGAAGTATCGCGGAAGTGTCGCGAAAGTGTCGCGAAAGTGTCGCGGAAGTGTCGCGAAAATGTCGCGGAAGTGTCGCGGAAGTATTGCGGAAGTATCGCGGAAGTATCGCGGAAGTGTCGCGGAAGTGTCGCGAAAGTGTCGCGGAAGTGTCGCGGAAGTATCGCGGAAGTATCGCGGAAGTATCGCGGAAGTGTCGCGGAAGTATCGCGGAAGTATCGCGGAAGTGTCGCGGAAGTGTCGCGGAAGTGTCGCGGAAGTGTCGCGGAAGTGTCGCGAAAGTGTCGCGGAAGTGTCGCGGAAGTATCGCGGAAGTATCGCGGAAGTATCGCGGAAGTGTCGCGGAAGTGTCGCGAAAGTGTCGCGGAAGTGTCGCGGAAGTATCGCGGAAGTATCGCGGAAGTATCGCGGAAGTGTCGCGGAAGTATCGCGGAAGTATCGCGGAAGTGTCGCGGAAGTGTCGCGGAAGTATCGCGGAAGTATCGCGGAAGTATCGCGGAAGTATCGCGGAAGTGTCGCGGAAGTATCGCGGATGTGTCGCGGAAGTATCGCCGAAGTATCACCGAAGTATCGCCGAAGTATCGCGGAATTGTCGCGGAAGTATCGCTGAAGTATCGCGGAAGTATCGCTGAACAGCCGCGGAAGAATCTGCTACGATAGTCCGAAGAAAAGTTTAAATTTCAATCCGTTAAGTCAAATGTTAACAAGCTGCTACCATCCTGTATCAAGCAAGACCGCAAGCACTAAGCAAGAAATATATAGAGGCGTCAAACAGCAGAAAAACTGCTATCAACCAAACGGCTGAGCCTGGAACCCCAGAGCAGCCGAACGAAATGTCTAGCACCCCGAGAGAGCCGCGAGAGCGCTCAGCTGTTTCGAGTTCGAAGCATTCGTTCGAAAGCCAGCAACAAGAAACCGATTTTAAGTCGCAGATCATCACTTTTAAATGCCCTATGGCCCAAACAAAAATCAATTACATTAATAGACTTAATATATGTACATACTTGTGTATTTTATTTTATTTCAGTAAATTTTGAGATCAAAATTAAATAATTTTTGAATCTTTAATAATATAATTATGATAATATTATTAAAAGTGCGTTTAAACTGTGAACAGCATGCGTGCACATACATACATACATGCATATGCATACAACAAGTGCGAATTCGTCTTCTGTTGGGGTAGGTTCTCAAAGTTGACCGAATGCTTGTTAGGTGCTTGCATGCATGTGTGTTCATATGTTGTTGTTACCCTGCAGTACCTGTCATCAACGTTTCATCAAAAAAACTTCGTTTTTGTTAATGAATCATCGATGACACTCCATACAAACTGTTGATGAAATTTACATGGGCATGTCCTAGGCTGTCATCAGTGACAAATTCATCAACATTTCATCGATGATTCGTCAACGTTTCATCAACAATTCATCAACATTTCATCAACATTTCATCGATGATTCATCAACAATTCATCAACATTTCATCGATGATTCATCGACATTTCATCGATGATTCATCAACGTTTCATCGATGATTCATCAACATTTCATCGATGATTCATCAACATTTCATCGATGATTCATCAACATTTCATCGATGATTCATCGATGATTCATCAACATTTCATCGATGATTCATCAACATTTCATCGATGATTCATCAACATTTCATCGATGATTCATCAACATTTCATCGATGATTCATCGATGATTCATCAACATTTCATCGATGATTCATCAACATTTCATCGATGATTCATCAACATTTCATCGATGATTCATCGATGATTCATCAACATTTCATCGATGATTCATCGATGATTCATCAACGATTCATCGATGATTCATCAACATTCATCGATGATTCATCAACATTTCATCGATGATTCATCAACATTTCATCGATGATTCATCAACATTTCATCGATGATTCATCGATGATTCATCAACATTTCATCGATGATTCATCAACGTTTCATCGATGATTCATCAACAATTCATCAACATTTCATCGATGATTCATCGACATTTCATCGATGATTCATCAACGTTTCATCGATGATTCATCAACATTTCATCGATGATTCATCAACATTTCATCGATGAAATGTAGATGAATCATCGATGAAACGTTGATAATCATCGATGAAATGTTGATGAATCATCGATGAAATGTTGATGAATCATCGATGAAATGTTGATGAATCATCGATGAAATGATTCATCGATGAAATGTTGATGAATCATCGATGAATCAAATGTGATGATGATGAATCGATGAATCATCGATGAATCATCGATGAATCATCGATGAAATGTTGATGAATCATCTATATGTTGATGAATCATCGATGAAATGTTGATGAATCATCGATGAAATGTTGATGAATCATCGATGAAACGTTGATGAATCATCGATGAAATGTTGATGAATCATCGATGAATCATCGATGAAATGTTGATGAATCATCGATGAAATGTTGATGAATCATCGATGAAATGTTGATGAATCATCGATGAATCATCGATGAAATGTTGATGAATCATCGATGAAACGTTGATGAATCATCGATGTAATGTTGATGAATCATCGATGAAATGTTGATGAATCATCGATGAATCATCGATGAAATGTTGATGAATCATCGATGAAATGTAGATGAATCATCGATGAAAGTTGATGAATCATCGATGAAATGTTTATGAATCATCGATGAAATGTTGATGAATCATCGATGAAATGTTGATGAATCATCGATGAAATGTTGATGAATCATCGATGAAACGTTGATGAATCATCGATGAATCATCGATGTAATGTTGATGAATCATCGATGAAATGTTGATGAATCATCGATGAATCATCGATGAAATGTTGATGAATCATCGATGAATCATCGATGAAATGTTGATGAATCATCGATGAAACGTTGATGAATCATCGATGTAATGTTGATGAATCATCGATGAAATGTTGATGAATCATCGATGAAATGTTGATGAATCATCGATGAAATGTTGATGAATCATCGATGAATCATCGATGAAACGTTGATGAATCATCGATGAAATGTTGATGAATCATCGATGAATCATCGATGAAATGTTGATGAATCATCGATGAAATGTTGATGAATCATCGATGAAATGTTGATGAATCATCGATGAAATGTTGATGAATCATCGATGAAATGTTGATGAATCATCGATGAATCATCGATGAAATGTTGATGAATCATCGATGAAACGTTGATGAATCATCGATGAAATGATGAATCATCGATGAATCATCGATGAAATGTTGATGAATCATCGATGAAATGTTGATGAATCATCGATGAAACGTTGATGAATCATCGATGAAATGTTGATGAATCATCGATGAATCATCGATGAAATGTTGATGAATCATCGATGAAATGTTGATGAATCATCGATGAAATGTTGATGAATCATCGATGAAATGTTGATGAATCATCGATGAAATGTTGATGAATCATCGATGAATCATCGATGAAATGTTGATGAATCATCGATGAAACGTTGATGAATCATCGATGAAATGTTGATGAATCATCGATGAATCATCGATGAAATGTTGATGAATCATCGATGAAATGTTGATGAATCATCGATGAAACGTTGATGAATCATCGATGAAATGTTGATGAATCATCGATGAATCATCGATGAAATGTTGATGAATCATCAATGAATCATCGATGAAATGTTGATGAATCATCGATGAAATGTTGATGAATCATCGATGAAACGTTGATGAATCATCGATGAAATGTTGATGAATCATCGATGAAATGTTGATGAATCATCGATGAAACGTTGATGAATCATCGATGAAATGTTGATGAATCATCGATGAATCATCGATGAAATGTTGATGAATCATCAATGAATCATCGATGAAATGTTGATGAATCATCGATGAAATGTTGATGAATCATCGATGAAACGTTGATGAATCATCGATGAAACGTTGATGAATCATCGATGAAACGTTGATGAATCATCGATGAAACGTTGATGAATCATCGATGAATCATCGATGAATGTTGATGAATCATCGATGAAATGTTGATGAATCATCGATGAAATGTTGATGAATCATCGATGAAATGTTGATGAATCATCGATGAATCATCGATGAAATGTTGATGAATCATCGATGAAATGTTGATGAATCATCGATGAATCATCGATGAAATGTTGATGAATCATCGATGAATCATCGATGAAATGTTGATGAATCATCGATGAATCATCGATGAATCATCGATGAAATGTTGATGAATCATCGATGAAATGTTGATGAAACATCGATGAATCATCGATGAAATGTTGATGAATCATCGATGAATCATCGATGAAATGTTGATGAATCATCGATGAATCATCGATGAATCATCGATGAAATGTTGATGAATCATCTATGAAATGTTGATGAATCATCGATGAAATGTTGATAAATCATCGATGAATCATCGATGAAATGTTGATGAATCATCGATGAAATGTTGATGAATCATCGATGAAATGTTGATGAATCATCGATGAATCATCGATGAAATGTTGATGAATCATCGATGAAATGTTGATGAATCATCGATGAAATGTTGATGAATCATCGATGAAATGTTGATGAATCATCGATGAAATGTTGATGAATCATCGATGAATCATCGATGAAATGTTGATGAATCATCGATGAAATGTTGATGAATCATCGATGAAACGTTGATGAATCATCGATGAAATGTTGATGAATCATCGATGAATCATCGATGAAATGTTGATGAATCATCGATGAATCATCGATGAAATATTGATGAATCATCGATGAATCATCGATGAAATGTTGATGAATAATCGATGAATCATCGATGAAATGTTGATGAATCATCGATGAAATGTTGATGAATCATCGATGAAATGTTGATGAATCATCGATGAAATGTTGATGAATCATCGATGAAATGTTGATGAATCATCGATGAATCATCGATGAAATGTTGATGAATCATCCATGAATCATCGATGAAATGTTGATGAATCATCGATGAATCATCGATGAAATGTTGATGAATCATCGATGAATCATCGATGAAATGTTGATGAATCATCGATGAAATGTTGATGAATCATCGATGAAACGTTGATGAATCATCGATGAAATGTTGATGAATCATCGATGAATCATCGATGAAATGTTGATCATCGATGAATCATCGATGAAATGTTGATGAATCATCGATGAAATGTTGATGAATCATCGATGAAACGTTGATGAATCATCGATGAAACGTTGATGAATCATCGATGAATCATCGATGAATCATCGATGAATCATCGATGAAATGTTGATGAATCATCGATGAAATGTTGATGAATCATCGATGAATCATCGATGAAATGTTGATGAATCATCGATGAATCATCGATGAAATGTTGATGAATCATCGATGAATCATCGATGAAATGTTAATGAATCATCGATGAAATGTTGATGAATCATCGATGAATCATCGATGAATCATCGATGAAATGTTGATGAATCATCGATGAAATGTTGATGAATCATCGATGAAATGTTGATGAATCATCGATGAAATGTTGATGAATCATCGATGAATCATCGATGAAATGTTGATGAATCATCGATGAAATGTTGATGAATCATCGATGAATCATCGATGAAATGTTGATGAATCATCGATGAATCGATGAAATGTTGATGAATCATCGATGAAATGTTGATGAATCATCGATGAATCGTCGATGAAATGTTGATGAATCATCGATGAATGTTGATGAATCATCGATGAATCATCGATGAAATGTTGATGAATCATCGATGAAATGTTGATGAATCATCGATGAAATGTTGATGAATCATCGATGAATCATCGATGAATCATCGATGAAATGTTGATGAATCATCGATGAAATGTTGATGAATCATCGATGAATCATCGATGAAATGTTGATGAATCATCGATGAAATGTTGATGAATCATCGATGAATCATCGATGAAATGTTGATGAATCATCGATGAATCATCGATGAAATGTTGATGAATCATCGATGAAATGTTGATGAATCATCGATGAAACGTTGATGAATCATCGATGAAATGATGAATCATCGATGAATCATCGATGAAATGTTGATGAATCATCGATGAATCATCGATGAAATGTTGATGAATCATCGATGAAATGTTGATGAATCATCGATGAAACGTTGATGAATCATCGATGAAACGTTGATGAATCATCGATGAATCATCGATGAAATGTTGATGAATCATCGATGAATCATCGATGAAATGTTGATGAATCATCGATGAAATGTTGATGAATCATCGATGAATCATCGATGATATGTTGATGAATCATCGATGAATCATCGATGAAATGTTGATGAATCATCGATGAAATGTTGATGAATCATCGATGAATCATCGATGAAATGTTGATGAATCATCGATGAAATGTTGATGAATCATCGATGAATCATCGATGAAAGGTTGATGAATCATCGATGAAATGTTGATGAATCATCGATGAATGTTGATGAATCATCGATGAAATGTTGATGAATCATCGATGAAACGTTGATGAATCATCGATGAAATGTTGATGAATCATCGATGAATCATCGATGAAATGTTGATGAATCATCGATGAAACGTTGATGAATCATCGATGAATCATCGATGAAATGTTGATGAATCATCGATGAATCATCGATGAATTGTTGATGAATCATCGATGAAACGTTGATGAATCATCGATGAAATGTTGATGAATCATCGATGAATCATCGATGAAATGTTGATGAATCATCGATGAAATGTTGATGAATCATCGATGAATCATCGATGAAAAGTTGATGAATCATCGATGAAATGTTTATGAATCATCGATGAAATGTTGATGAATCATCGATGAAATGTTGATGAATCATCGATGAAATGTTGATGAATCATCGATGAAATGTTGATGAATCATCGATGAATCATCGATGAAATGTTGATTAATCATCGATGAAACGTTGATGAATCATCGATGAAATGTTAATGAATTGTTGATGAATCATCGATGAAATGTTGATGAATCATCGATGAATCATCGATGAAATGTTGATGAATCATCGATGAATCATCGATGAAATGTTGATGAATCATCGATAAATCATCGATGAAATGTTGATGAATCATCGATGAAATGTTGATGAATCATCGATGAAATGTTGATGAATCATCGATGAAATGTTGATGAATCATCGATGAAACGTTGATGAATCATCGATGAAACGTTGATGAATCATCGATGAAATGTCGATGAAATGTTGATGAATTGTTAATGAATCATCGATGAAATGTTGATGAAATGTTGATGAATTGTTGATGAAACGTTGATGAATCATCGATGAATCATCGATGAAATGTTGATGAATTTGTCACTGATGACAGCCTAGGACATGCCCATGTAAATTTCATCAACAGTTTGTATGGAGTGTCATCGATGATTCATTAACAAAAACGAAGTTTTTTTGATGAAACGTTGATGATTGGTACTGCAGGGTAACAACAACATATGAACACACATGCATGCAAGCACCTAACAAGCATTCGGTCAACTTTAAGAACCTACCCCAACAGAAGACGAATTCGCACTTGTTGTATGCATATGCATGTATGTATGTATGTGCATACTGTTCACAGTTTAAACGCACTTTAATAATATTATCATAATTATATTATTAAAGATTCAAAATTATTTAATTTTGATCTCAAAATTTACTGAAATAAAATAAAATACACAAGTATGTACATATATTAAGTCTATTAATGTAATTGATTTTTGTTTGGGCCATAGGGCATTTAAAAGTGATGATCTGCGACTTAAAATCGGTTTCTTGTTGCTGGCTTTCGAACGAATGCTTCGAACTCGAAACAGCTGAGCGCTCTCGCGGCTCTCTCGGGGTGCTAGACATTTCGTTCGGCTGCTCTGGGGTTCCAGGCTCAGCCGTTTGGTTGATAGCAGTTTTTCTGCTGTTTGACGCCTCTATATATTTCTTGCTTAGTGCCGCAAGACAACGCAAAATATCTGTTAAAAAATAGATTTATGGTTGACTTTCAAAGTCAGGAAAAATGAACAAATTCTTGAACTTTTTTTCCCAACAAGTTATGTCTCCTTAGACTCCTACAAACTCTAAAACTTTGCAAACTTTTCATTGAAACAAACAATTGACTTTTTGAATGCATGTATTTCATGCTTTTGAGTTGCGACTACAAGTTTGGACTAATTAATCGTTTCAATGGAAATATAGTATTTCCTCCTTCGCTGGATTACTTCTGCGGTGATTTCGGAGACTTTTTGAAGCGTCTGCCATACTGGTTGTAGCCATAGGGATCCACCAAGTTGTTGGGTCTGCCCCTCAGTTGCTGGGTGATCAGGGCCTGCTGCTGTTGCTCGTTCTGCTGCTCCTTCTGCTGCTGTTGCTGGTTAAGATTCTGCTGCTGGTTGAGATTCTGTTGCTGCTGGTTGAGATTCTGCTGCTGCTGCTGTTGCTGCTGCGCCTGCTGACCCGCGAGATTGCTGCCGAATTGCTGTCCCGGCTGCCCAAATTGTCCGGCATACTGTCCGGGTAAGTTACCAGAGTGCAGCTGGTTGAAGGGCTGATCCGGCTGATACTGTCCGGTGTTTTGTTGCTGCTGGAAGTTACGTTGCTGTTGCTGCTGCAGCGAGTTCAGTGGTTGCTGTCCCTGTCCCGGGATCTGCGGACGAAAGGGAGCTCCCTGGGGCAGCGGAGGTGGCAGTTGGCGGAAGGGTGTCTGGTATGGATTTAGATTGGGATTGATGACACCACCGGCCTGTTGATAGGGCTGGGCGCCTAGAAAGTACTGCGGTGTGGCGGGTATTCCGGTGCCCTCCGCTCGGAATCCGTTCTCGTCAGCGATGTAGCGGACGGTGATGGGAGTGCCTTCCGGCGAGGTGTACGAATAGGAGCCCTGAATGACCTGGTAATGGAAAAATTCGAGTTATTCTAAAATTAATTTAAATCTCGGGTCATAATTCCAAGAAAGGACATTCCACCTTTCCTCTAATCTTATTTAAAGATTAAAGCTAATTCTTTAATAGGTTTCATAGAGCTCAAAAGTCCTCCAAAGCTACCCACCTGTGCCTCGACCCCTCGCCGTATCCCAAGTTCTTGACATATCCCTGAGCCTGGGCAGTGGTTCCATCGGCGGATGAGTAACCATAGGAGAAACTCCCATCCAGATTGAGCTCGTTTTGGTAGGCTGTGATGGGCACATAGTTCTGCTGCTGATACTGATTGTAGCGCGTGTAGGGATTCTGCAGGGCGGCGCCAGTTATTGGTGGGGCCAAAGGATTCGCCAGGGGATTTAGGGGATTCCTTTGGGCCGGAAATAGTCCTTGACCCTGCACCGGGTTGGGCTGACGGCGCTGGAACGGATTGGCCTGCTGCAGCGGAGGAACCTGCGGCCGTTGTCCCTGAAAACCAGTGTCCGGCAACTGAGCTTGACTGATGGAGACGGATATGGAGAGCCAGAGGATGAGCCAGCGGATCTGGCGGAATCGCGGGGAGCGGGCCCTAGACATTTAGGCTGTCAGTGGGCGGGTGCCGTGGATCATAAATCTCGGACGGAGCGTACGGAGCTCCCAATTACACGCTCGATAAACCCGACGTCTCACTTTCGCACTGAGTTATGGGTGGGATTCGGATTCGGACCGAGTTTGAGATTGAGTTTGATATGGAGCTGGAGCTGGAGATTAAGATGCGGCTGCCACTGGAAGTCACTGATCGAATGCCGTGCCACGACTGCAACGGCGTCTCCAGTAGCTGGCGTATTTATGCGATTCTCGATCTCGATCTCGATCCGATCCGAGCGGCGGCGGGCCCTAAAGCTCAGCTTTATGGTTAGAACAATCGACCCAGCGACCCGGCCGCTTCCTGTGCCCACTGCCTGACCGCATCTCGATGGCCATCTCCCGGGGGCAGTGTAATTTATCTGCGTGTTAACAAGCCAACAACAAGCCGGCGCTGCTGCTGGGTGGCAGCTTTATTGGTTTTTTATCGGCCATTGACAGAAGGACAAACGAATTTAGTTAGTATCTTGGACCTACTCCGACTCCAGCTGATTGATATCTTCATGGTGGGCAGCTCTCATCTTCCGCGCACTTGTTTATGAGGCGGCCCCTCGATATGCAAATTGTTGGCTTTTTGCTCCAGCACCTGTCTTCACAGGTGTCTGTGTGAGTTATGTGTAGGCCCCGCGGATCCGCGATTGGTGGTCAAGGTGCCAAGTCGGACCTCAACCTGATCTATAAACATCATTTGTCAAATGGAAGGCAGAGGGAGAGATATGCTATGCCTATCCCCAGGATAGCCTGTGAGAGCCAGTCAGCCGGAGGTGTTCCATTGTTCCACGCTCCACTGGGGTTATTCATCAGCATTCTGTCTGGGATTGCTCATGTCCAGATCTAGGCGAGATGTGATTTATAACTGCCAACTGGCTGACACATACATTTTCGTTTGTCATCTACTTCGGCGGCTGCCATTAAAATTCGAACATGTCTTATTCCATGTTCAGTTCATGCTTTAATTGCATATGCTAATTCCCGACAATGATGAGGTTTTTCATTCTGTAACAAGGTCAGGAGGCAGGGCAAAAGTGCTCTTTGCTAATTCATGGTGGTCTCTTTTTAATAGTCTCAAAACAGTAATTACATTTTGCAAAGGAGGTTTTAATTTGGCAGCCGATATTAAACCACTTTTCATTAATTTTCTTTATTTAAAATAAATTATACATTTGCCTGTTTAATTTCTGTGGAATGCCTAAGTGTCTGCAATGCTTTGTGATTTATATGTGATTGGAATTCAGCCGAAAAGCAGGCTATTAAAATTGCAAAACATTAAATAACTTCCACATTTAGGCACAGTCGACTTTGCATGCTCTTCAATTTAATGTTTAATTTCTCTACTGTCAACTTGGTTTTAATAAGTTGAAAGACTAAGTTAAGGAATAAGTTAAGACACACAAAATAAGTGAAAAAAAATCATTTATAAAGAATAGTACGTATTTATAATTAACATTTTTAGTCAGAGGGTGAAAAAAGATTCTTCTCGTTACAGTGCAGTATTTTCTTACAGACTAATGTTAATTTAAGTTTCTTAGTGAACAAATCATTCCATAAAATACTAAAAATGGTACCACCAGGCGAGCTTGCCTTAGAGTGACCATATGTGACGCCGTAAGCTTACTAAAATAACTTAATAAATAACTTAATAACTTAAATAATAAAAAGTTTTCTTAACATGTTTTTATTTGATAGCAAAATGTAAAATATACCACTTGGGATATAAATATTTCATTAAAGATTATTAAAAATATTATTAGATACTCCATTTATTCCTGCAAAATATAATTCTAAAACCTTCTTCAGTATCTCTCGTGCTTTTTATAAAGTAAATCATATATGTTTATATTTCTACAACTGACCCTCATATTTTGTACGTGTTTAGGTATAATAAATAAATAAAAATATTAATAAAGGAATAAACAAATATAGGTTTCCAGTTACGTTTCAGCCTAATGAGCTGCTCAAATGTGAGTGTCATATATTAATTATAAATTTGTCTGCCCCACATTGTGCAAGAGTCACAGAAGATTGATTTGCCATTTGAATAATTCACGAAACTGGAGGAAATAATAATGGCAATATAACAAAGCGTCGAAATGCGGGAAAACGAGCGAGAAGTGCGGATGCGGGGCACACAAAATACATAAAAATAGAAAACATAACGAGAAAGAAAGCTAACTTCGGTAAACCGAAGTTTATATACCCTTGCAGTCAGCAATTGGATCATTGAAAATCGATCCAATTTGGTAATGTAAAAAAATATGTCAAATTATGTAAATTTTGTAAATTTTACATTTTACATGTAGAATTTTACATTTTCATATAAATCGACCGATCCCTTCTATGGCAGCTATATGATATAGTTGTCCGATCTTAATGAAATTAAAACCGTAATTCTAGAACTATAAAAAACGACTATATCTCGAAATTTATAGAAATTCGTTGAAAAACAGAGAAATTAAAAATTTTTGTACATTAATTTAGCCATCATTCCTATGGCAGCTATAGGATATAGTGGTCCGATTTCGGCCGTTCCGACATATATACTGCGTGCTAAAGAAATAAGACTATGCTGAAAATTTCAGCCCGATAGCTCAAAAACTGAGAGACTAGTTCGCGTAGAAACCGACAGACGGACAGACAGACGGACAGACAGACGGACAGACAGACGGACAGACAGACGGACAGACAGACGGACAGACAGACGGACAGACAGACAGACGGACATGGCTAGATCGACTCGGCTGGTGATGCTGATCAAGAATATATATACTTTATGGGGTCTGAGATGCCTCCTTCACTGCGTTGCAAATATCATGGCAAAATTATAATACCCTCTGCAAGGGTATAAAAATGGCTTGCCAAATTTATGCAGAAATGTGAGGCACACAGAAAACACAACGTAGTTGCCCCGATGAGCAAACCGCATTAAAGACAGGTCGGGTCGGACACTCCTCCCACGACAGCGACTCCGTCTCCGTCTCGATCCAGCTCCAAGTTGGACAGCGGCTGCGACGATTATTAATAGACTGCGGCCAGAAAGCTGCACTGCATCGCTGCCATGGCTTGGTTTAGATGATTTGCCTGACATTTTGTATAATTGCGGATTCCCATTAACTGGAAATTATAGTCGCCGGCGCGGCTAATTGATTCACTTTGAGGCGAGTGCGTAGAGCGGCTGCAATGGATAGAATATCCATTCAAACCAATGCCTTCTGGTTCCGGCTAAAGCAGATCTCAGCGAAAGGTCAACGTGTCGCAGCTCTGAATTATGACCTCGACGGCATTGCGGCGCTGCCACTTAATGAGTTTCCACTTCTGCGGCAGGCGCATCAAATGCCACACTCGGGGAAAAAGTGGCCAAGGATCAGGAGTTCTTTGGGGGAAAGTATTAATTGTAAGCCAAATATTAATGGTTGGTTTACAAAAGATTTAGTTTAAAAGAAAATGAATTGAGTAGTTGACTTTAAACTATGTGATTATGCTTAGTTTACTTATTTTTGTAGAAGTTTAGTTATGGAGTTATTGTAAAAACAAGCTCATGATTTCTAATATTTATAAATTATAAAATTGTAGTTCGGTCTAAAAACAAAATAAATAATAAATGTCTCTTTTTTTACATTTTTACTGTTGGAAAAACGTTCTTCTCAGCAACTTTAATAAAAACATCAGCCGTTTACGATTTATGAGATTTTTATGAGACACACTTTTTACACGTCAATATTTATGGTTTTGACAGCTTTGTGAAAAAACCATTGGGAAACACTACGAGTTTTTGTTTTCTTAAGAGCTGCTCTTTAAAGTCGCACTTAGAAATACCTAAAGTACAGTAATTTAGGTTTTTTAAATTCTTTTAAAAAGAAAGCTAATAAAATAAATAAATATATTTTGAGAATGTAGAAAGTTTAAGAAAATATATTAAGAAATTAGCCTGAAAACGAATAAAATACTTTAATAGGAATTAAGACCCTGAAAGACTTTAAGGTATTATGTAAACTATTTGATCTTGTTTAATATGCGAATTAAATTAAGTAAAACTCAGAAATAAAGTTTAGATTCAGGTATTTCTTTCAAGTGCACATCTGCAGTTGTACTTGTTTCGGGAGGGGATTATAGCTGGAGCCGTCTTGGGGAGCCACCAAGAATCAATTTATTAACACGTTGCCCCAGCGAGGCGAGAGAGCCCGGCCGTTTTGGCAAGTGGAACTGGAAAATTGGAACTGGGCGGGCCAAGGCAAATGCCAAAATACAACTTCTGCCTCGCAAGTTGCACAGGTTGCAGGTCTAAGCTGCTGTTGTGGCAGCATTGCGAAATTGCTGGAAATTATTATTGAATTCTTTTTGTCTTACCGTTTGCCGTCTGGCGTTTGCCATAAATGTTAGCCGCTTCTCAAAGCCCCAAAGGTGCCCTCCCACTGAAACAGAATTTTGGAATTTGCATGGAACTCGGGGTGGAGATCTGTGCAGCTCAGCCGTTACCATTTCTGCACCTTTCGCCTTGCATTTGTCAAATTTCATTAGCTGCTGCACCTCTTGGTACCTCTTGGAGGAGAACCCACGCAGCTGGCATGTGTTTATGATGCTATCTGCATTGTAAACATGACAAGAGACACTTCTAATGGGCGATTTGACTTGCAAATCCCACAGTTTCGAGGTTCAACAAACTTCAGGCTGAGCTGCTACTTTCTACTGACCTCAAAACGGCAGCCAAGATTGCATAACTTTGTCTCAACTGGACCGGAGTCCAGTTCTTCGCTAACTGAGTGCTATAAAAAGCGCAGAATCTTTTGTGCGCGCTCCCAGTATTAGCATAAATCATGTTCGCATTGGTAAGTAGTCGTCTTCGTCGGATGGCTCATGAATACTCGGGAGCCTTAAGTGACTCTACCTATGTTTTTTTTTTCTCAAAATCCCAGCTATTGATCTTGACGGGGTGCCACCTGTGGAGCTGGCCGGCTGAGAGCGCTGCCATTAATGGACCAGTGGCAGTGCCAATCCTCAAATCTCTGGCCGAGCAGCAAAGCGATGGCTCGTACTTCTTCAACTACGAGGCAGCCGATGGCAGTTATCGCGAGGAGGTGGGCATAGTGAGGAGATCCGATGCCGCTGCTGCGGATGATGATGACGAGCTGGAGGTGTCCGGTATTTATCACTACATCGACGACTACGGACAGACGGTGGAAGTGAGCTACACGGCCGACAAAAATGGTTTCTTGCCCCATGTCAGGCGAATTCCCATAAATAAAGCCATCCATTGAGCCATTAACTTTGATGGGCAAACATTCTTGCAAATGCTAGGCATACAATTACCAAAGCGGAGCTCCAATCCAGGCTTAAATCGGACCAGCTTTGGGCCACAAAGGAGCGGCATTGCACACAGGGAAAAATATTACAAACGGGTTTTGCAAAGGTAGAGATGATGGAGAGATTATATTAAAGATTGCGGGGATCGATTTTGACCAGAGATTTTTAATTAAATTGTTTTAAAAATTAGTATAAGTTAAGGTAATGATATATGTCTTGAATTAACTTAATGGGTATATTTTAAAGGGGTTTTTATAAAGCTGAGGCTAAATAACTTACTTGACTTTATTTACGCCAATATAAGACATCATTCTGGGAACAAAAATTATTTTCAAATATTTAAATATGATGAAAGACTCAGAAAATACCTGGAAAATATTAACAGCTTTATAGTTTATTCTCTTATATGAAAATTGAATTAATTGAACCATTTATAATAATACAAAATAGTGTAAATTGAAATTAAAGGTTGTTTAGATGTCTCCCAGGTAACATGACGAATTTCCTCTTAAAATTTAAATAATTTTTATTTCTGTGTCCGAGTTTAGCATCTATAAACCAAAATCTCTGCCTGATCGCTTAGATATTTAATTTGCGGCAGATTTTCGAAAATTAGTGAAGCTGTCAAAGTTATTAATGGAGGCGGCAGCTCCAGAGATTGCCCTTTAGCCGGGCGAGGGAGCAGACAAGCCAAATGTCGTTTGAATTTGTATTTATCAGCCCATTGAAATTTATGGCGAATATAACACGAGCGTTTATAACTATATAGCCCCGGAACTACCGATGATTGAATTAATGGCGATGCAATGTAAATGAAATTGATGATGCGCCCCATTGAGATTCTGAATCGAGGCATTTGTCAGGCCCAGATATATATCTATCTATACATATAGATAGATAGATACAGTAGATGTATAAAGCAAGATACACCCCTTAGCAGATCATAATATAAATTGCATCAAAGCTGGCATTTTACACGATTCTGGGATTGGTATCTCGGGCAAGGTGTGAGGTGCGACTGATTAATCGCGACACCTGGCGAGTGGGAGAGCCGAGTACGCGAATTATGCGACCCGTTAATGGAAGCGCCGATCGGTGTCATCAATCTGACTCAGTTACTGGGAGATATGAGCAGCATAGTGACACATTTTCGAAGCAGACTGACCCTCTGGAGGCCTTGACATTTAGCCGCCGCCGTCGTCGTCGCATTTTGAAGTTTGCGGACGTTTAGCGTCCACATAAAACGGGATGGGATGCAAACATGTTTGGCATGTTTAAGCGAAAGACCCGAAAGAGCTGGATGCGATTGATATTTTGGCAGCAGGAGTGCGCGGCTATAAAAGACTACTGGCCGATCCACTTTGAGTTCACACGCGCTTTAACTCTCGCTTTCTACGCAGATCTGAAAAAAAAAACAAACCCGCAGAAATGTACAAGTTCGTAAGTGGATCAGGGAATTAAGGATTAAAAACGCAGTTTGGTCTAGAAAAAGGATATTTTAAAAGCTAAAAGTGATGAATAATAAATAAATAGATTTAGCAAAAGTGAAAATAAAAAGAAAATAAAACTATACTCGAATAAAACTTTGACAAAAAAAATATTCAAGTAATAACCCACAATCTCCTTCAGCTTCCCCTTTTCGTCCTGGCCTTCCTGGCCATCTCCTGCCAAGCTCTACCCGTGGACAGCGAAGTCACGCCAGTGCCCATCCTGAAATTGGAGACCAACAAGCACAACGATGGCTCCTATGACTCCACCTACGAGGGCGGCGATGGAACCAAGCGACAGGAGGAGGCCACCGTTGTGGATGCTGGCACCGATGAGGAGGCTCTGGAGGTGAAGGGATCCTACAAGTACATCAACGACCTGGGCGAGGAAGTGGAGGTCTTCTACACGGCGGGAAAGAACGGATTTGTGCCTTATGGCTCCAGCATTAACCCAGAAATCACTGCTGTTGCCGAGGCAGCCAAGGATCTGCCCAAGGCGGAGAAGTTTGAGAAGACAAAGAAGTTCGAGAAGGTGGAGAGACTAGAGTCTTGAAGAGATCTCGTAGGTTTAGAAATTTATAAGATTTGTTTGAAAGAGCCAGCGCGTTGTAAAATGGAGGAAATAAAATTAAAAGTAAAGAAAAAATATTACAAAGCAGTTTTTTTCAATTTGTATAAGTTCTTCTTAATTTGCATAAACTATACTTTGTTTATTTAGCAGTCAATGAAGTCTTTAAAACACTGAAGGAAATTTGAGTTGGGAAATACTAATTAAATAAGAGAAAAGTAAAGTAAAAAATATTTAAAACATTTCTTTAAAATATTATAGAAAGAGAAACATTTTAATATTTATATTTTTTTATGTGTCTACAAGTTCTCAGAACAATATAAATATTTTTTCCCCTCTACACGAGGGAAATACCCTCCTCAAAAGACCTTGAAAAGCAGACCCAAACTTGGCACAGTATCCGAGTCTGGGATGCCGAATGATTAAGCACACGTTTGGCCACTTTGCGGGTACAGTGATACCTGCCCCCCGGGGGCAAAGCTACCGATGAGAGCTACCTGAGTCAATACATCATTACACGCCTAAACACCGTCCATTAGCCTTTTAATCAAAGACACACACTGACTGAGATGAAGACTTAACGAAGAGGAAAGCATCAGAATCAAATTGGCCATTTAATGGGACATAAATCATTTCGGGAATTTGCATAATTAATGGCCATCTGGTATCTTTAATATCCATAGGCCTGGATCACATCGAACTCCAGGAGAAAGAGAAAGACTAGAAATAGGAGGTAGTAGGTGACCAGGAGGAAGCCACAGGCCCTTCGCATCCGAAAATTAGTGCTGAGGGAGGAGAGCAAGGAGAAGGCAAGGCCCACCTCCAATAAGATGCACACCGTCTCCCCGAATTTGCCCTCCGAGACCTGTGCAAATTATTGTTTAAAATTTGTTAACAAAATAATAAGATTTCTTTCACTTACTTTAACAGTTTTGGGTGCCTTCAAGAAACTCTCAAGCGTGAAGGGCAGGGCCAAGAATACAAAGGATCCTGAGGGGATAAAGAGCTTAGATGCTCCTCTTATTATGAGGGCTAACGCAGTGGAGACTCACCAAACACTGGCGCCGAAAAGGTGGCCGTGAAGGCCATGTTGGACCAGCCTTGCTTGGCCAGCAGCAGGTTGGTCACCAGATCATTGCTACTCAGGGCCCAGCAAATCACAGTGGCCAGGGCGAAGTCCTGGCTCATATGTACAACTGTGGCCAGGGTGTAGAACATGGCATTCACCTCGGCGAGCAGGCAGAAGATCAAGAAGACCACGGCCAGGAAACCCATGGCAGAAGTGTACCTAAAGAATCGAGGCGGCGTATCCGTGCGGGTCAGCCAGAAGACTATCAGAGTCACGGGAATCATAATTATGAAGGTGAGGGTGTAGAAGGTAATACCCAGGATCTTGTCTCCTCGAACTGCAGGAGTTACTAGGTCAGTTTGATCCCTCTCACATTAATATAAACCCAAACTCACGTATTATGTAGCAGATGTAGGTGGGGACCAAGATCATGTGCATGCAGAAGAGCAGCTTGGACCAGTTGAAGAGAGGCTTCTCCACATCCACCACTGGGATGAGGAGGCGCAGCAGCATCTCGATGGGCAGCTGGGCCATCAAGTAGATCTTTATCATCACAGTTCCACGCCGAAAGCGATCCTTGTCAAACTTGTAGATCGAATGCCAGAACTGTTTGAACAGCTTACGATTGCGGCCTCCTTTACGCTTGACGCTTCTATCGATCACTTCTCGATTTAAAGGCAAATCCGCCTGCGGTTTCAGCTCCTCCAGCTGCTCATCGGCCACAATGCTATCCCGATTTCGCTCCAGTTCTAAAGGAGATTTAATTAATTAAGTATAAATAAGAGCTGAAGCAAAACCCACTTCGAATGCGGAACTTCAGCAGGTGCTGGTCCACTATGGCCACCAGGACGTAGCCCACGAAAATGAAAGTGGCGGGCAGAGCTACCCACCAGCTGATCCCCTCCGGTCGCTTGAACATAAAGTCCATGTAGGCCACATTCAGAAAGAGGAAGCCAAAGTCTCGCAGATAGTAGTTGGGCTCCATGGTGAAGGGCCTGGTCAGCATCACCATTCCGGCGACGAACATGTGCAGGAACATGGCCTGCGACATGCAAGCCAGAAAGGCCGACTTGTTGGTCTTGAGCCCGGCTGCAATGGAGGTGAATAGGTCCGGAGATCCATTGGCCACGGTCAATATGGTGACTCCCGCCAGGTTCTGGCTTAGCCGGCAGGTATCCGCAATTACCTTCACGCAGGGACAAAAGCTGACAAAGGCTGGAGATCAATAAACTCCATGGACTTGTCTCTGAAGGACTCACTAGTGAATTATGGTGAACTGCATCATCCAAAAGACATAGATGGCTATCACGGTCATGGCCAGCACGCTCCAGAAGGCATTGAATCTGTTCCGTTCGTCCACGTAGCAGTAGTGCCACGAAAGGTAGTTCATCAAATTCATGTTAAACAGGCAGTCCGGGTTGGTCAAAACAAATTGGCAGCGTTGCGACTGCAACAGGTCGTGCACCCTTTCGCACTTAATTGTTTGAGGCATTTTTAAGGTGCTCTTGTAATTAAGTTTAATAAATTAATAGCTTAAAATTAATATCTTAGACTAAAAAAGCAAGGTCTGCTTGAGAGAAAGAAGTAGACAGATATCAAAGAAATAACAAATTCTGTATTCATGCATGGTCATGTTATTGAGTGTGAACATGTTGTTATGTTATGTTATTCTAGTGTGTACTTGTTATATACTGATAGTAATTAGTATTATCGATAACTCGATTTTCGCTGAAGAGCAGAGCTGCCAACTTAGTCAAAATAAACAAAGACACAGAAAAGGCGGCTTTAAAAAGAAAATCATAAACAATAAAGTCGATTATTTACATTGGAAAGCTTCTAAGTTTAAGGTAGAACGATTTATAAATTAAAGCATCCCTTATAGGATATAAATACCGTGGTTCTAGTTATTCTACATTTATACATATAATAAATTATATAAAATCTATGTTCCTCAAAAAATGTCCTAAAAAGTATTTTGTGGAATCAAAACCCAGAGCTTCTAATTAAACCTTTCACCTATTTAAATCTTTATTTCAACTGAACATTATACAGAATATAACCGACTTTTTAGGCTATAAAAAGACCACTTTTTCTACCCCAAAAAATTCCTTAGAAACTTTATGTGTTCTAAAAAAAGATGTTCAATAAAAGAGTTTGCTGAGAACAAAGCCTGGCAAAGCCCGCTTAATAGGTTGTTTACGAAATCATCCGGAGGGTGTTACTCATCGTTATAATTAATTCTGATTCTCTCTCTTAATTATAATCATCGTTAATCTTTTCGTAAACTCACTAATAAAGTTCTAAGTCAAGAACGGCGTCATTGCCTGAGAGTTTTGCTTAAATTAGCACTAACCAAGGCGAAATTTATGAAGAGTATTGATATGCAGAGCGCTAAATCCGCATTTCACATGCAGCTGCTGTCGCCCCATTCCAGATCGAGAATATATATCGCTGAGATACAGTTTCGTTTCGTTTTATTTTCTAGCAAAGTTAAATTAGATCGCACTCGGGTTTACTCGTAAATTAAGAATACTTAGATAAGCTAGAGTCTAGGGCAGTCTAGGCAGTCTTGGTCACAACAGCAGCAGAGGCCTTGACCTCCGCCACGGGCACGGGATCGACAAGAACCTGGACGGGAACCACCTGCGACTCGGCGGGCAGGGGCTCAGACTTGGCCACTATGACAGATTCCTTGGCCACCACAGCATCCTTCTCCACGGCAAGGGCGACGGCCTCCTTCTTCTCCTCCACAGCAACAGGGGCGGCGGCGACCTCCTTCTCCACATCCTGGGAACGGGACCGACGCGATGTGTACCTCTGCTCCTCCTCAGGAACCTTGGGCAGATCGGCGGCAGCCTTGGCCAGGGCAGTGATCTCGGCGGGGATGATGGTGCCAATGGGCACGAATCCGTTCTTGCCGGCGGTGTAGTGAACCACCACATTGTTGCCATCGGCATCGATGTAGCTGTACATGCCAGTGACCTCCAGAGCCTCGTCCTCAGTACCGGCATTCTCGATCACGCCCTGCTCGGAGCGAATGGACTGGTCACCGCCCTCGTAGGAGAAGTGGAAGGAGCCATCGGGCTGCTTGTCCGTCTCGAATTTCAGCAGAGGCACAATCTCACGCTTCTCCGTGGTGCTGCTCACCTGGCCAATGCTGGCAGAGAGGGCTCCGGTGGCCAAAGCCAGAAGACAGATGGCAATCTTGAACATCTTAAGAAGTATTTTGAGGTAGTTTTTGGGTGGGAGAAAGAGAGTGCGAGATGCTTTCTTGGCGGGAACCGACCGTCGACTTGGCTTACCACATCTTCAGGGCATCTTTATATACCGGCGTTTAATGTGCGCAGCAGCCGCGAATTAGCATCTTCCAGTCCATTACGCCACCGCCGAAAAATACAAAAATAAAATAAATAAAAACCAAACAAAACGCACGAAAAAAATTCTTTGGAAGCGGGCAGAATGTGATTTAATAAAACACTCACAGCCGCTACGGGATTTGCATATTTATGATTCAGCCAACGAAAGAGAGGTCAACTGATAGCCAAGAAAAAAACCAATGATGATGATTCCCTGTAATGAGAGCGATCGGATTAGTACTTCTTAAATCTCCAAAAATCCCAAACAGGTTGATCACGTCATAAACTCGTTTCCATCAGCTGGAATGCCCAGCACTTGATTGATTGCCAATGCTTAGGGAACTGCACTGCGATTAGCATACAGTACGCCCCACACACACGCTACGCCAGACAAAGGGGCATAAATTAAGACAAAGATACAAATAAAGATACAGATACACAGTTACAGTTAAAGATACATATGATGTGCACTTAAAACGGGCTCCAGATCGGATCGATCGCACGCGATCCATCAGTCATCAGTCATCATCACACGGGAAACACTCGATGTGTAAAGCCAAAAGTAGTGAAGTCGCAAATTGTATGTCAAATGTGAAAAATGCACTAAACCCGGCCGCCAGCGCCGGGCTCTTCCTCTGCAATTCGAAAAGCAGCGCGAAGGCCAAACCAAAACGCGGGCAACCGCGAAATTGGCCAAGTAACTTGGCCAACGAAAAGGAAAACCAACTCTACGACGCCAAGTGTTGGCTTAAATCTCGGGCGATGTTCATCATGTTCGTGATCATCTCAGCTCTCGGCGGCGTCGGCGGCATAGCTTTTGTTGGATTTTACCAGCAGTTATTGCCGTAATTTTTATGAATTGCAACTGACATTTCCTACACGCTGGAAAAGTTTAAAGTTTAAGTCGGGAAACTGGAACTGGGACCGGGATCGGGTTCGGGTAACTGGTGCAGGGGAGTGGCTCAAGTCAGCGAGTGACCTGGTCAGCGAAATTGGCCCAAAAGGGCAGCGAGACAAAGCCGAAAAATAATGCTCTTTAACGATGCATTGAAATGGACGAGCCCCGCCTTGTCCCGCGGCCCATTCAAATGTCAGTTTGCAGATCCCATCGGCATGCGAAATGGCCAATTCATCAAATCGAAACCAATTGCAACATCTGTAATCTTTTAATTAATATTTGACTTAACGTAGCGGCTGGCGGTAACTTGCAGCGGGGGCACTAATCAAATGAAGTTCGCATTGCTAATTCACATAAATTACGCGGCCGCGGAGGAGAACACCGATCTCGCGCCAGGCCAGGCATACGCGGCGTATGCGCAACGCCCATTTGCATTTGAAACTCGTTGCGCATACGCTACGTGGCGCAGAGCAGAGAGACGGCAGCTCTTCCGATTCTGTGGCTGTCACTGCCGCCAGCTCTATACTGATCCAACTGGTGCTGCTCCTCCTGCCCTTCCATCTCTGGGCTTGCTGCGGATGCTGGCGCTGCTGCTGCTGCTGCTGCTTCTGCTTCTGCCGCTGCCGCCTCCAAGTGAATGCGATTTCGGTATAAAAACGTTTGTGGCAACTGCAGCCAAGTCAAAGCACTTTTGACGAGCCTCCCAGCGCTGTAACCGATACAAAGTCGCGAATTTCGAAGTGAGTCTCAGTTCTAATTGCGGCTATTGTGGTGCGGTGTGTCCTTAAAGCAAGGATTAAATATAGAAATATTAAAAAACAAGGATAAAATATAGAAATATTAAAAAAATATATTAAATTGAAGCCAAGCCTGGTAAAAGGATACTCAAGGAAACCTGAAAAAGCCCGGCTGTCTTGACAGTTTCACTTAATTCTGGATGATTGAGCTTGTTTCTCTGAAACCACAGGATATATAGGAAATCTTCATCATAATCTTTATAAAACAGGAAGGAAATTTACACGTTTAAAATCGGGATTTTCTTTTTTATTGAATAAACATTTTTAACTAATAACTTTCTAAGAGTTAAAATACTAAAAAATTCCTTTACTTTTAAAAAAGGAACTTTAAGTTCATAATTTCTTGTCTTAAAAAATTTTTAAATTTTAAAAAACGAACAACTTTAGAACAACTTTAGAAGGAAATTAAAATGTATAATTTCTTGTCTTAAAATATATAGAAGAAAAATATATAGTTATAGAAGAACTATAGAAATATGTCAAAAAGAAGAAAATATATAGCTACATTCCTCAGAGGCTTACCTTACCTCTGCACGACCCAACCTATTTGGGGTTCCAGCTCCTGAAGGCATCTCTTGCTCCCTCCCATATATGGATATTTTTCCCACGACCTTCGAGATCATAATCAACATGATTGCGCAGAACTTTCAAATCGCTGAAAGCCAATCTGAGTATATCGGATGCTAATTGCCAAGCAACGAGTTTGACATTCAAAGACATCATCGAAGCCGCCGCCGCCGGCAACTCAATCGGGCAACTCGAACACTAAACACTAAACACTGAACACCGCACCTCATCTGCAGTTACTTGGTTATGACTCTATTTAAGTCGGTGTCCCCGTCTCCACTTCTTTCTCAACTCCACTAAAGGTCATGACGCTCACCCACGCCTCCTTTGTAGCCGTTGCCCTGGCCCTCTGCCTGCTGGGCTCCATCCAGGCCCAGCCCCAGCGTGGACTGCCCCCGCCGCGTGGTAACCCCGCCGATGCGAATGCGGTGATTCTCAGGCAGAACTTTGACCTCAATCCCGATGGCTCCTATCAGTACAAGTAAGGATTATTAAAAGAATATTATTTAAGAGAAAAAAATTCATTCATTCAACTAAACTTACAGCTACGAGACCAGCAATGGCATTCGAGCGGATGAGGCTGGTTATCTTAAGAACCCCGGCACTCAGGTGGAAGCTCAGGTGGGCATACTTCTGGGCACAGTCTTTAGAAAATCTGGCCTACCTTTAGGAGCAAGTTAAATATTTATTTTCTTATTTTCTTACAGGTAATGCAGGGCTCCTACTCATACACCGGACCCGATGGCGTGGTCTACACCATCACCTACATTGCTGATGAGAATGGATACCGCGCTGAGGGCGCTCACATACCGACCCCACCGCCAGTTAACGCCCCTCGAGCTCCCGGCAGGTTCTTCAAGTAATTCCGGATGGCTGCAAAAACCGTGTTCTACGTAATTCTTCATCGTTATGCTCAAGTTGGCAATCGTTGTGGGTCAGCCTAGCTGGCCAAAAGAGGAGGTGAACCAGAGGCAAACAGAGGAGAGTGAGCAGCTGCTCGTGAGAAGACCTTCATCCCCAGCATATTTCCTTGATCCCTTTACCCATAAAGAAACCTCCTCCTCTTCGTGCTTCATCTGTGCATTTCTATAACTAATCAAATTTCCCAGCTACCATCTACTTAGTGCTTAAAAAACTGTGTGTGTGAGTTAATTTTTTGTAAAATACGTAAATTCGATTGTTAAATGTCAAACGGCAAACGCAAGCTCAGCAATAAAACGAATATTGCACTTAAAACCGAGAGTTATTCAGGAGAAGGATCTCAGCATGGTTATGTAGGACATGGCCGTGCGGACAATCTGAAAAGGGATTATATTCTCTAGCAATATTTTCATCCATAGAATATATACATACCGACGAGAAAGCCTCCATGTTGGCCTCAAAAAAGAAGCCAGTAATGCGGAAACCATGATGGGCCCGCATCATGCTGATCAGCAACGACCTGCAGATCGAGGTGGAGGCTCCTCCAGAACCCAAGCTCTCGTACCAGGGACTGTCGTAGATGGCCCACTCGAAGCTGGCACTCTCCGTCTTCAGATTCTCACCGCAATAACAATATATATAAGCCTGAATAATAATGGTGGCTATAAAGGAGGCATAGTACACGCCCTCGGTCTGGGCAAAGGTGATGGAGAACAGGTAGCCCAGCATGCAGAGCTGCAGCGAGGAGATGAAGAACTGGGCACAGATAATGGGTTGGTAGCACAGATTCAGGTCGTTGCACATATCCAAACTGGTCTGATACAAGGCGAAGACCTTGTTGAGCTTTGCCTGCGACTTCTCCAGACTTTCATCCTTGAACCGCCGGACCTTGTACTGGGCAATCCGGAAGAAGGCGCACAAGTTGTTGGTGAAAGAACAGAAAATTGTGTCCAGGCTAACAGCAGGCAGGACCACGCCAGTGGAGGCAAAGGCGCTCCAGGCAAAGCTCAGGGCGTAGTTCCGGAGGATGTGTATGTCCCAGGGGAACCTAAGGAATAATACTCTTAAAAAGGGAATTTTGGGGATATTTTATAACTCACAGACAGGGAAAAGGCAGCTCTGGTTCAGCATGTCCTGCCAGCCAATAGCTGAGACCCATTCGCACAAAGGGCAGTACACTATTCAAGGCCCAGGCCAGGAGGAAACAGGTCCTGAATATGCTGCACATACGCTGATCCTGCTTATTAGCCTCGTTGATGATCTCCGCATACTCCTCACCCTGTTCGGCCTCTGAAAAAATATAAAGAAATCCATAAAGCTATAGAATCATAGAGTTGGCTAGCTAACCATTGGCCATCAGCAAGCGAAACTTCACAATTAGCCGCCTGAAATCCCTCCTAAGGTACAGAATCATGCTGAACTTGAAGAGTCCAAGAATGGTGATCAGCAGAGCCACCATTGCATCTGCCAGCAGCATTACATTCTTCCAGTTATGCACGACGGCAGCCAGAATAAAGGGAAAGATGGCCGCAATGCCAAACACATTCAAGGCCCTGTAAGGACGCTTCCACATCTCCTTTTTGTCGCTGAACAAATCAAAGCCCAGCAGGGCAATGGTGCTCTTCTGTACTTGCAGGAAATTCTCCATGTTGTCAAGGGTTCTCGTCGCGGTCTCACACTAAGCATTGTATCCTTGGGGCAAGGGGCTTTAAAGGTTTTCCCCTGGCAATTAATGGAAAAAGAGAACCGATACCTAAGATACCCTTCGATTAATAGATTGTATGATTCAGTTTTCAATATATAAAGAATAAATTAAAGCAATCCATTAATAGCTGACAAGGTGGGGTTTACGGAATTCGAGTCTCTATATTCGTTTGTTTGATTACATATATTCGGTAAAACCTATTAGACTTTTACGAGTTTATATTTCATCACAATAATGAGTCAGATTTTGCCTAAGCATCTTTAACGTTTTTGCTAAAGATATAAGACATACACCGAGGGAAAATCCCTTCTTAACGTTTTTGAGAAAGGTTCTTTGAGAATGAGTATTCTTGATGTAATTTGCATTCGATAAAAATAAAAATTTACTTTAATTTGAGGTCATATGAACTATATTTTGAGCTTATTATACACAGATATAATTTTCAATATTTTTTTTAATTCAACATGTAATATTTAATACGTAAAGCTAATTTATATATTATATTATATAAGTTCTATTTGACATACTCACACATTTTTAAATCACAATTGTTACGGCTAGCAGTTAGCACTCCAGTCCAGCACTCCACCAAATGGTCCACTCAGGCAGGTCCCAAGAGAGCAAAGGTCACTAAATTTTTCTTACTCCCTATAAGATCCTTCTCTAACTTCTTCTTGATTTCAATTTTGCTTTTTCTCGAAAATAAATATTGAAACTATTTCGATTCGATTTCAAGAATACCACTTCAAGATACAATAAGATAAAATGTTCTTGGAAAAAATCGTTCTCAACTTTTCTGGGTGTTAATTTTATAATTGTGCCTTAATTTTCGAATTCATTACTAATTCGTTTTCAGGATAGTTGAGAAATTAGTCTACAAAAATAGATTTAGAAATTTATGTGGTTTCAGGCTGTTTCATAAAAAAAAATTACTGCAAACTGCTGCTCACAGCGGAAATACCCTCAGAAAGACTATAATTATAGCCTTCTGATCGGGCACCTCCTCCGCTTGACACCTCCGCCACTAGGCATACCAAATGAGAATCATATTTAATTAATGCTTTAAATGTTCTTTATTTACGAATTGACATCCGTGGAAGTCCGCTTGTCCTGTGCATGGTTTTCACCTTAGAGGCGTGGCCAGGCCGTGACAGCTCGGCGGGATGACCAGCGGCAGTAGTGGGAGCTTATCGGCCCCAACCACCATAGCCGCGTCCCCCCCATCCTTTCCATAACCTCCATTACCTCCATAACCACCCCATCCTTTACCCCATCCTTTACCCCATCCTTTACCCCATCCATTACCCCATCCTTTACCCCATCCTTTACCCCATCCTTTACCCCATCCTTACGCCACCCACCGCCGCCCCATCCTTTACGGCCCCATCCGCCTCCGTTCCAATGGCGGGCCTCTCGGGCTCCATCGTTGGCATGGTTGGCTCCTTGGTCGGCGACGTCCAGGAGTCCGATCTGTCCGACCTGCTCGTTGTCCGGCTGGGCATCGTCCGCTGGCAATGCGTAGGCATAGGCCAGGCACAGGACGGCGATGAGGGCCACAAGTGTTAGACGCATCTTGGTTTAGGTTTTGATTTTGTTTTCGATTCGATTGATTGCTGGAGAAGATCTGAGTGCAACTGATGTCTGGTGGACTCGGCCAGGGGCCTTTTATTCAAATATGAGTCGCCGGCCAAGTTCATCCTTCCTGCGCTCCCCCCATATTCCCGCGTAGCTAATCTGTTGCCCCACTTGTTAACAGGCTGTGTAGGGCCACCACACACTTATTACACTCTTTGTTATTCTGCCAGTCTGACTTCTACTCTTTTCTTTTTAATGATATTTTTGTGATTTTTTTTAGGATTTTTTCTGCTTTCATTACTGAATCGTTTTAAATTTGAATGTCTCATTTCGCGAAAGTTGTCGGGATGCAGCTCCAACGTGGTTTCAAGCATAGATCATTCGATTAGCCTTCGAAGCGCCTAAACAATTGGGACCAGTTTTTTGGGTTTTACGATATATTTTTTAAATGGGTCCTAAAATCTCACAGAGTATCCATAAACCGAATAGAATCATTAAAAAAAACATATTTAAAATATTATATATGGCTTCACTAATTCTCATTATCTGTCAAACGTCAAACCAATGACATATTGAGAACATTTCCATCACCCAACTAAGCTAGAATTAAATGTAAATTAAAAATAAATAATAAATAAGCTCCACATTGAGAAAGACCGCCAGATGTCAAGATTATTAATATCTGGGTTAATTAGCCAGGAAAAACGTATAGCTAGGAGTGCTAAAAGTACCCCTCAAGTGCTCACAAAACTATAAATATATAATTAATATTTCCAATCTAATCCAATTAACTTATTCATATTTAATAAATCAAGTATAAAGTTTCTTTAATTATCTCATTTATCATAAATATAATCTCCAAGATTCATAGGCAAATAAGCTCCCGTTTGTTCAATGAATATCAAGATCGATTTGTTTAATCTAGACTCCAACGAAACTAAGCCCTATGGGAATTTACGAGTACAAGCCATTGAACCTGATCTGTCAATACAGGTTCCTCCAACTATCCCAAAGCGTCATTTGATATTTTGATAAAAAAGAAAAAATAACAAGAAACTTCGGTAAACCGAAGTTTGTATACCCTTCAGTGTGCAATTGGATCATTGAAAATCGATCCATTTTGGTAATGTTGAAAAAATATCATATTATGTAAATTTTTAAAATTTTAAATTTTACATGTAGAATTTTACATTTTCATATAAATCGACCGATCCCTTCTATGGCAGCTATATAATATAGATGTCCGATCCTGAAATGAAATTAAAACCGTAATTCTAGAACTATAAAAAACGACTACATCTCAAAATTTATAGAAATTCATTGAAAAACAGAAAAGTTAAAATTTTTTTTACATTAATTTCGTCATTATTTATATGGCAGCTGATCAAGAATATATATACTTTATGGGGTCGAAGATTCTTTCTTCACTGCCTCGCGAATATCATGGCAAAATTAAAATACCTTCTGCAAGGGTATAATGACTGCAAACTGCTGCTCACAACGGAAATACCCTCAGAAAGACTATAATTATAGCCTTCTGATCGGGTAGCTCCTCCGCTTGACACCTCCGCCACCAGGCATACCAAATGAGAATCAAATTTAATGAATGCTTTGAATGTTCTTTATTTACGAATTGACATCCGTGGGAGTCCGCTTGTCCTGTGCATGGCTTTCACCTTGAAGGCGTGGCCAGGGCGTGACAGCTCGGCGGGATGACCAGGGGCAGATGTGGGAGCTTATCGGCCCCAACCATAGCCGCCATAGCCGTGATGATGGTGTCCCCATCCTCCTCCATAACCTCCATAACCACGTCCTCCCCATCCGCCGCCGTATCCTCCACGGCCCCATCCGCCGCCGTATCCTCCACGGCCCCATCCGCCGCCGCCCCAATGGCGGGCCTCTCGGGCTCCATCGTTGGCATGGTTGGCTCCTTGGTCGGCGACGTCCAGGAGTCCGATCTGTCCGACCTGCTCGTTGTCCGGCTGGGCATCGTCCGCTGGCATAGCGTAGGCATAGGCCAGGCACAGGACGGCGATGAGGGCCACAAGTGTTAGACGCATCTTGGTTTAGGCTTTGATTTGGTTTTCGATTCGATTGATTGCTGGAGAAGATCTGAGTGCAACTGATGTCTGGTGGACTCGGCCAGGGGCCTTTTATTCAAATATGAGTCGCTGACGTTCCTGTTCTCGTACGCATCAATAAGCCAAGTTCATCCCTCCTCAGCTCATCTGTTGCCACATTTGTTAACAGGTAAGAGCACGAGTGTACCTGGCCAAAGGTGCGACGACTGCACTTGTGTGTGGCTGCGTGTGTGCGGCTGTTTAGGGGCTTTTTCGACCGGTGTGTGTCGTTATATTTCACCACACAATTATTACACTCTTTGTTATTCTGCCAGTCTGGCTTCTACTCTTTTCTTTTTAGTGATTTTTTTGTGATTTTGTTTGTGATTTTTATACCCGGTACCCATAGGGTACAAGGGTATTATAAGTTAGTGCCAACCGAGAATGTATGTAACAGGCAGAAGTCGATTTAGCCATGTCCGTCTGTCCGTCTGTCCGTCCGTAGATGTTATTAAACAATAAAGTTATTGTGTATACTTCTTCTTCTTCTTGAGAGAGAAAGAGAGAGAGAGAGCGCACCTACGTGTTGCTCAACATGTTCCTAGCAACTTTTCTCTCTTTTGAGTGTTGCTCAACATGTTTCTAGCAACATTTGTCTTCATTTGTCAACATTTTATTTTTCCCATGTTCATGTGCTATTTAATTTCACCCACAATGCTTGGGTACCGAGTATCTCACAGTCGGTCACACTCGACTGTAGCTGTCCCACTTGTTTTGTGATTGTTTAGGATTTTTTCAGCTGTCATTACTGAATCATTTCAAATTTAAATGTCTCATTTCGCGAAAGTTGTCGGGATGCTGCTCCAAAGTGGTTTCATACATAGATCATTCGATTAGCCTTCGAAGCGCCTAAACAATTGGGACCAGTTTTTTGGGTTTTACGATTTATTTTTTAACACAGTCCCCAAATTTGACAGAGTAACCACAAAGCGAACAGAAACATTAAAAAACATACTTAAAATATAATAAATGGCTTCACTAATTCTCATTATCTGCCAGGTTAACGTCAAACCAAAGACATATTGAGAACCTTTCCATTACCCAAACTAAGCTAGAATTAAATGTAATTTAATATTTAATAATTGCTAAGCTCAACATTGAAGAAGACCCCCAGATGTCAAGCCAAGGAAAACGGAGTGTCTAAAGTGCTCACAAAACTATAAACACCTAAATTCTAATATGAAACTTAATAATAATCCAATTAACTTATTCATACCGAATATATAAGCCTTTTAGCTTATAATCAAAATATAAGCACAAGGATTCATATGCAAATAAGCTCCCGTTTGTTTAATGAATGTCAAGATCGACTTGTTTAATCTAGACTCCAAAAAAAGTAAACACTGTGGGGATTGGGATTTACGAGTGCAAGCCATTGAACCTGAGCTGTCAATACAGGTTCCTCCAATTATCCCAAAGCGTCATTTGATATTTTGCTAAAAGGGGAAAAAATAAAAATAATAATGGTGCGAAAAAAACACACGCCCCCTAATAAATGGTTTTTAATTTCGTGAACAAACTTGAGTTCCACCTGATTTGAATGATCACAGAGCTTGAGCTTAGAAAGTTCTCCAAGACGTAAAGCTCTTCTAGTTTGTGTTTCTAGATATGCAAGGGGCTCGTCTCTTTTTGAAGGAGTTTAAGATCTTCATCTTAAACAGAGAAATATTAAGATATATTTTTAGAATACTTGTTGCCAATAAAGAAATTATAATATAAGGTACCTTAACTAATTTTAACAATAAGGAGCTTTTAATTTACTGAACAAACATGTTTACTTGGTCTTTTGTTTGTATAATTATTGAGTAAATACATTAGAAATAAAATTAATTAGAGAAATACATAAATAAGAAATTATAATAATATTTCCGTTTTATTTCTTTGCAATTACTGAACATTTAATAGTGATTTAATGATATAATGATAGTAAATAATGATATTAGGAATATTAACTTATTGTAACTTATTTAATAATAATCCGATCTAACTTATTGGAATAATAACCTAGTGTATTAATTGTATTTAACTTCAACTTTAACTCAGACTAAAAAATACTGTTGGCATAAAAACTTTAATTAAAACACGGGCTTTCTAATTTTAATTTGTTTTTATTATCTAAAAAATATCCAGTCATCAAATACAATGGAAAGCAGCAAACTAGCGACCATAATGTCCATATCCGCCATGGTGTCCACCACGGCCACCACCATAATGACCACCTCCATAATGGCCGCCACCACCATAATGTCCTCCATGTCCGCCATGTCCATAATGTCCGTACCCACGAGCCGCACGAACTCCTGCCTCGGCATGGGCATCTCCCTGATCGGCCACACCCAGCAGATCCTTCAGATTGGCTCCATTATCCTCCAAGGCAAAGGCGTAGGCCAGGCCCAAAAGGACCACGATGGCTAGCAGGATCAGACGCATCGTTATAATTTTAGATTTTTTTCAAGTGGCTTGAAAGTAAGCTTCGTTCTTGGTTCTTGGCTTGAAACAACTGTGGATCTCCCAAAAAATCCCTGGCCTTTTATTTGGCACAACGACCGACATTCCAGTTTCTTGTTGACTATTTCTAAATAGTCTTGTTTACGCTGGCCAAAGGTTTAATGTTTAGCATTAAATTCAAAGGCGTAAACAAATCAAACGGTTTTTTTGGGGGGTTTTTTGAATTAATTAAAAAAGCTTCGTGAAGCTTAAACTAAACTGCGCTTTAGTTAACACCTGAGAGCTTGCGGAGAACTTGAAGAAAAGTTTATAATTCTTTGGGACTCGTTTTATTTAAAATATTGGCATGGGAAGCGACTGTCTTTGGTGGTGCTACCACCAGTAGCTGGAACCGCTGCTCCAAGGGCGGTAAGAGACAGTCCATCCGCCGCCCCATCCTCCGGTGTGTCCTCCTCCCCATCCACGGTTCCAGCCGCTTCCCCATCCGCTGTTCCAACCGCCTCCCCATCCACCAAGGTCTCCCCAGAGCCAGCGTGGCGACCTGGCTCCTTTCTCCTTCCTTGGGTTGGTCAGCTCCCAGGTCAGCCACATCCTCCAAGTTGGGAGGCAGGAGCTTCTAACGCCACAGGCTGGGCGTAAGCTGTCCCAAGAAGCGCCACAAAGGCCACCAAATGGATGAGCTGCATCTTGGCCAGATGCTTCGAAGGTAACTACTATCCAACAGATAATCCAGACCACCTTTTATACCCCACAGTGAGCAGTTCTCCAACCACTAATTAGAATTTATGTGCAACTTGCAGACGAGCAACAGTGCTGCCCTGACCCAACCCAACAACTATTCTGTTTTGTTAACAAATAACAATAAATTTATTTAACACAATTTACATGGATTAGCAAAGTAACAACATTAAAAACTATAACAAGTTGGTCTATTAATAAGAGAGAAAATAAAGTTGTTTGTTATGAAATTTAGATTTTAAAAATATAAGGTAAAGACAATCAATTTGAGATCTATAACAGAAACAAATTAATTATTTGGCAAGGGTCAGCACCATTATTGTAAAAGTATAAGTATGTCCTTGGATTTCACAAATTATAACAAATCATTTAGACCAAGTTGGTCTATTAATAAGAGAGAAAATTAAATTGTTTGTTATATAATTAAAATTTTAAAAATATAAGGCAAAGACAATCAATTTAATATCTAAAACAGAAAGAAATTAATTATTTGGCAAGGGTCAGCACAATTTTTTTTAAAGGTATAAGTATGTACTTAAACTTCACAAATTATAACAAAACATTTTTTACAACAAATAACAACGATTAGTATTAAACTAAGGTGGTTTTTACATAATTAATTGAAATCAGCTATAAGCGCTCATTTGATTATAATAATAATTATTATTCATAATGAACAAAATTAATGGATATCCTGAGACTATGGAAACTGATTAAGATCTTATATAACTTTCTTTCTTTTTTATTGAAAGTAAATATTAGTGCTTATGTCTGGGTTTCATTGAAAAATTTGTCTGAAATTCCATTTATAACGAATCAAACGGATTAATATGTATTAATGATTGAGGAATGAATTTTGCAATAAAATTTCTATTAGACTCTTTTCTCATCAGTTTAAGCTGAATTAAAATTTGTGAGCTAAGTAGCTCAAATATTCACAAATTTTTTTTCCAATTAATAATGAAATGCGGTTTTGGGTAATATTTTTTTCAAGTGCAAAAATCCATCTAGCAATTATTAATAAAATAAATGGGACTAATTTTCCATAAAAAGCGAACATAAAAAAGTTATGTAAGACAGCGAAATGTGTGTAAAATGCTGATTTTCTTCGTGAGTTAATACTGACTTATTTATGACCTAGCCGAGCAGGCCGAGTAACCCGCTCAGTGCTTGTGGATTCCCTCCCACACCTGAAGCTCCACCTGCTGCTCCAGCGCCTCCATTCGCCAGCAGGGGACGTAGACTGCTGCCGAGGGCCTGGCCCAAAAGACCTGCCAACTGGGCTGCCTGGGCCTGTGACAGTTGTGGGTTACCAGCTCCTGTTCCTGATCCCACTCCTGCTCCCACTCCCAGTCCAGCTGTGGTGGGAGAGCTGGAGATGCTGGCCGTGCTGCCATATCCGCCTCCATTAGAGGGATAAGCGGAAGCTGTAGCACTGTAGGTCGGCCTGTAGCCATAGTAGTTCCCGGGATATGTCTGTGGTCTCTGGTAGCCTCCGTAGTTGCCAGGATATGTCTGGGGTCTCTGGTATCCTCCGTAATTGTAGTTGTAACTGGGTCTGTACGGGTTATAGCCATAACCATAGCCCGGGTAAGCATAGTTATAGCCATAACTGGGATACCCATATCCATAGTTGGGTCTGTAGCCATAGCTGGGATAACTGCTGCCATAGTAGGAGTCCAGAGGATCCGATTGGGTTCCAGCAGCTGCTCCCGACGAAGAGCCACCTCCAGGTCTTATTGGTGCCGCCACTGGATAATCGAACAGCGGACCCCCACCACCGCCCAGCAGGAGAGGCGTCAGCAGACCCAGAGTCCTGCCCTGCGGCCGATCCTCGCGGGATTTACTCTTCTGCCCGAGGGCCACTGTCGCAAGGAGAAGACTCAGCAGAGCCAAGCGCGCGGGTAGAAACATGACGGAAGACTGAAGACTGGCCGAAATACCCAATATAGTTTTATACCGCAGAGTTCTTGTGTGAATTTCCAAATTGGTTTGCCAAAAATAAAAATAAAATTAACCAGAAGACCTTCGCCGGCACCAAATTCAAATAAAAATCGCAGGCCGAGCGGAACACAAAAAGTCTGAAGCCAGAACGTCATCAACTGGTTCGTGCTTTCACGCCCAGTTCGCTGCTCGAGATCGTCTTAACTTGGCCCAAGCTACACCCGACATTGACCTTGCCGAAAGTTGGCCAAATAAGTCAGTCAATCTGTTTCTCACACCGTTAACTCGATCCACTTCCGTGGCTTAGTTTTTGGGCTTGTTGTTTCATTCAACCAAAAAAAAATGTTTTGCTAATTTCTGGGGGCGTTTCTGCAAAGCCCAATATTTGCTTAGTACGTGTATAATAATAGTTTTCTCAATAGCCAAGTTAATTAGCAGCCAGAGATCTATTCACCCCTGAGTAGCTGCATTCCACTCGGATCTTAGCATGACCAATTCTGAATCATCTTATACTTTCGTATAAGAGAGCAGTTATTCCCCTGCCATGGCTTACCAGACCCACTCGGAATTATAATATTCGCACTAATTAGAGACCGTTTCGCCAGACATGGAAATCTTCGGCATTTGATTTGATTAAAGCTGGCTAGACATCTGCCAGTTAGTCAATCCAATTTGGCCAATTAATCAAAGAGTTTCTTCGCGTGGAGACTACTTATTAGAGAGATTATAAAAAAGGAATGCTGAGGAAACATTTGTAAATATGAAATGTATTTTAAATGTTATATATAAATATAAGTATAATTATAAATATAAAGTAATTATCTATTTTAAGATCCTAAAAATTAAATAAATACTATTGAAAATATTAAAATATATAGAATGTAATTAAATTTTTTATCCAAGATCCTTTTGAGTTCTTTTAAATAGTAGAGCTTCTCTAGGGATTCAACAGAAGAAACTTCATAGTTTCCGTACAAATATCACATATCAAATAATAATATAAGTGTAACCCTATAATTCCATAGAATTTCTTTATAATAAAACCTGAAAAAAAAGGAATTTCGAAAGTCACTGCAATTACAACACTCTTTTAAAACAAACACGTGTAATCCATCTTTATTATTTATTATTAATCAAAACACCTGACAGTTAATGAACCAAAGTGCCGGCGTAATTAATGAAAAAACTCATTGGGGGATCTTTACTACTAACATTTACGATAATAAAAGTGTGTAATAATATTTTGTAATTTGGAAAAGGAACTGCAAACCGGTTTGCTTTGATTTAAGATTTGTTTTTATAAAATCAGTTACGTTCTTTTTGTTTTATCCGAACATCTGTCGATCATCATTTCGAATGACTTGAAAGCCGGGCAATAAACAAGTTTAACTTTCTCACAGAAATTTTATTCTTTAGTCTGCGGTTTGTAATTACTGTGCTTCCCCTGAGCCACAAAAAAAAAAGATACAGACACCCATCTCTGAGCTCATGAAGTAGAGTCAATTCCCTCATAGAATGCAGCTTGTTTACTGCGCAAAATTTGCCTTTCATCGGGTCAGTGATCACCAAAGAGAGAGAGGTTGACCATGGGATTGGATGGGACTCCGACATGGTAGAAGTAAATCCCCATTCTATGGGCTGGTCTTGAATGTTGCAAACCTGATGTAAATACACAGAAAAAATCAATGAAGATACTAAATTGATATTTGGTTTTAATTAACTGAAGGAATATATTTTTATTTATATTTTCTATAGTTAACAAGTAATGATGCCAATTGAACAATTCCTCTTTATGTTTAATTATAATAAATATATTTAACACATCTTTGTTAATTGATTTTAAGTTATTAATATAAAATAAATGTTTTAATTTGTTTTGATTTTTGGTGAAAATGTTATAGAATATTTATACATGTTCTCAAGTTAAGTAATACAATTTTTCAAGTGCAAAATGTATATTTTTGAATTTCTTTTCTGTGTTCCCTTTTTGCTTCATAAATATATTTTTTTATTGAGAGGTTCTGGGAGGGTTCATAATATTTTTTTACTATTATGTCTAAAGAGAAGTTTTCGGGGGTGTTTCGGGTGCTGGGATTTCCGTTGACCTCAGGCTTTTGGTGAAGTCATCGTCATGGGATAATTGCCTGGCGGCAATAGTTAATGATGCTTGGATCTAGCCAGATCTGCTCTCCCATCGTCGCCAGAACACCGCCTCTTCAGGCGGTACCTCCCCGGATCGTATCGAAGCTATAAAAGGTCGCAGCTTCGATCGTTTCAGACATAGAAAGTATTTGACTCTCCAATATGAAGCTATTAGTACTGATTGTCGTGGTCTCCGTGGCTCTGATAGAGCTCACCAGCTCACATCCCGTCCAGGAGGATCAACAGCAGCCGCTGACCCTGGAGGAAGCCGATGCGCAGCCTGGCATCGATGATGGAGCCAACGTGCGGGCAGCTCGTCACTTTGGTGGCGGATGGGGCGGTGGCAGGCGCGGAGGATGGGGTGGCGGCGGACGAGGAGGATGGGGCGGCGGCGGACGAGGAGGATTCTGTTGCGGCGGCGGCGGCGGCGGCTATCCCATCGGCGGCGGCGGCTACGGCGGTGCTAGTGCATCGGCCTCAGCTTCGGCTTCGGCCAGCGGCTGGGGACGTTAATCTCTCTAACTTGCTTGATTTCGAGTGAAGACAAAAATAGACAGAAACGAAAACAAAAACAGAGTTTAATTTGGGCGGAGAGGGCTTACGCACGTCACAAAAAAATAAATAACACCAAAATAATACGCAAACAAAGGGAACCGGTCACCCCAAACGTTAATCGATGAGTGCCAATCGAGATTATATTTTTTCCCACAATTAAGCCTTTTCCAGATTAAAGATTCCACTAGAAAATAGACCAGCTGGTCCATAAATATTTGGTTATTGTTGTTTGTTATTTATTTTTTATTATTGCGAAATATATATTTAATACTGCTAACAGCAATCCCTATTTCGGGGATAATGTAACCTGTTTTTCGAGCAACAAACACTCTAATTAATAAATTAATAAATAAAATCAATAAAAACTCAAGCTAGTTCCAGACATATCCAGACATCATTATTTATTTGTGGTTTTGTTTTAAGCACCCCCGATCAAGACCTTGCAATCCAGTATTTCGCATGGAAAATTACCAGGTTCGAAAGGTTCCAGGTTCCTGGCACACCATTTCACCATTCGGGAGATGCTTCTCGAGGGGTCTTGATCTTATGATTCACAACCTCCAATTAGCAAATATTTTCCACTCTCGATTGTGGGTTTCATTTCCGTCAACATGATTCATGTTTACACTTAAGTTTTCGCAGTTACAATTAATTAGCGCCTGGCTCCCCCACCAAAAGCTATTTACAAGTTCAAGATTTTCTAAATTTGCATTGGCAACAAATGGCACTTTGTGATTTCATTATTTACATAGTTTTGGGGTTTCCTGGGTTTGCTTTAATTAATTCTATTTTTGGCCGAAATTGCTACAAGACATTCCCAAAATAAATTCTGCAAAGTGTTCCATCACGCTGTCGGGTCTTACTTGGCTGGCACTGCGGTGCGCCGATCTTGTGGTTTTTGAGTCCCGAATAAAGCTCACAGAGAGAAAAGCATAATAACTGCTAAATCTGAGTTTTAAAACTTTACTAAATTTATTGAGGAAAATAATAAAACATTTTTAAAGCGGCGTTTAAATAAAAAAAAGTCCCAAGCTAACGCAAATTCCCTCTAAAAAGTGCAAAGGAGACTGGGAAGTCTAGAATCTTCTAGCTAAAACCTTTAAACATCTCCGTAAGACTCTTTAATTTAATAAATAAATATCCTAAAGACATTTTAAAGCTTATTTTAAATAAAAAATGTTTTAAGTTAAAACAATTTGTCTTTAAAAAGTGGGAAGTAGAATTGGAAGTCTTTAGACATCTAGCTAAATCCCTTCAGAATACCCTATACACTCGTTAATTAAATAAATAAATATCCAAAGTACTTTTTAAATGAGTTTGTATTATTTTAAACCATATTTAGTATGTGTCTTTTAGTTTATAGTTCGTATAAATATAATAAAATGCTTCAGGAGTCGTACCTATAATTATATTATAATAAATATATCCAGCTTATAGAGTTCTAGCTATAATATCTTAAATTGTATACTAACATTATGTTTAATCTTATTTTGTTTTCTAGAAACTGTATTATGTTTAAAAATTATATAGTTACTGATTTACTTCTAAAATAATTCGGCTTAATATGCCTATTCTTAGAAGTAGAGGAAATAATTAATACAAACTTAATACAATAGTGTTATTTTTCAAATAAAATCATTTAAAGATACCCCTAAATCATAGAATTCCTTAAAGCTAGGAACTCTCTTTCCAACTTACTTAAAACTATGGCTTAATTTTATTTTCTTAACTCAAGAAAATATAACTGAACATCTTCTTAAATTCTCATTTTATACGAATTTCATTGATTGCGATTTTAGTGCCCCTCATTTCATTTGAAATTTTCATTGAGAATTCCTTCCTTATACGTCACAAATCTGATACCAAGAAATCCTAATTGATGACTGATTTTTGTCGCCGTGCCGCGTCCAAGAGGCCAACTCCGACTTGAAAGTGAATCATCCGTGCCTACCGCAACAAAAAGCAAGAGTCGCGAAAATCAAAGGCCGACAGCCGGCAGCCGAAAACCGCAAAATTCAAGCCAAGAAACACCTCCCCCAAAAGGTGCTAAAGATGTTCAGCCCGCAGTTGACGTCACACACGGAGGAGGAGCAGTAAGCCTGGATTGGGATGCCGAAAAAAACCGGCGAAAAAGGCTGGACCCCCGACCGCATTGACGGAAATGTTGTGCGACGCGATCCCTGCTAATTGGACCGAAATATTAAATTAGTGTCACTGGAATCTTGGCTGACTGAACGCGGTCTGTCATAACAATTAGCGGGCATCGGGGAATATTCGCGACTATAAAAGCCAACGGCGGATGGCAGTTAAGGCACAGAACCCCAAGGAACTCAGCCAGCAGTGGACATACCAAGCCAGCTAGCCAAATCCAAATCAAAGTTAAACCTTAAAAAACAAAAACATGCAGTTCGCCATCTCCTTCGTCCTGATCTCCGTGATCTTCAGCCTCAGCCTGCTCCAGGCGGCGCCCATCAACGATCCAGGCTTCGTTTCGGCCACGGATATTACGGGAGAGCCAGTGCGTCAAAAGCGAGCCAGTGCGGATTACTACCAGGGCGACTACTTCATTTGCTATCCCAAGAGCGAAGTGTACGGCAAGGCTGGCCGTGGAGCTGCAGCCAGCGCTGCAGCCTATGGTGGAGCCACCAACCGTCGATCCTACGACTCGGAGGTCTATGGCCCACACTATCTGGCCGATGACTCCTTCGAGGCCCGCAAGGATCGCGCCGATGCGAGACGCGCTGCCTACACCGACAGTTATGGCAAATAAGTGCCTGGATTTCTTAAAAAATATTTTTTTAAATATTCCAAATCTACAAAGTTAGGGAAACGCACAGGTCTAGCCTAAGAAGTTGTACATAGAATACTATAGTTATTTATTTAAATCACAATTAATAAAATTATGACTGAAAAAAATAAACAGATGTATTTTATTTTATTGAAGAAAAATAATTTATATAAGGCTGGGTTTTAATGGAAAGGCTAATTAGTTCAATTTAATATTAGAATTTAAAAATATTCCGTAACGATATTGAAGATTAGTTAATGAAACATTTAATGTATTTTTTTTTGTTGATAAAATCATAAAGATTTGTTCTAAGAATTCATGAACTTTGTCAATATTTTGTATAATTAAATGTAATATATTGGTAACGGAAACTTTACTTAGCTTCTTATAAAAATTAATTGAGTCTTGATTTGCGTATCAAACTATAATACGATTATGATCTCGAGTTAGCTAGAACTCCTCAATAACAAATAAAAAACATAAATATCTTCCTTAAAACTGGGAAAATTAAGTTTCTAAAATTTATTAATGATTTAGTTTATTTTTATATACAGGAAATTATAATTTTGACTAGAAAGTACAAGTATATGGAATATTCCATGCCAACTCAGCCACTCCTGATTTTTTTTGGCAGATTTATCTACGCCGAGAGTAATTATCTCCGCCGGGAGGAATAATCTCCTTATCTCTTCGGCCTTCAGCCCTGTTTAAGTTTTTACAAATTTGAGCATCATTAGACACAGAAAACTTATCCCATTCCCAGAAACTTTAATATATAACAGTTTAATTCGTAAAGTTAAGGGATTTGTCAGACTTTAAGCTAAAAGGTTTTTAAGTGATACAAGTGATTGTATATTATTATATTTTTACAGTTGCCTCTCAGAGATTTAGCACAAATTAAATATTTAAAAATATAACTCTAAAAATGTAAGATAAACATATCCGCAGCCTACTTTCAGGCTGTTCATGAAACACTGTTTTATTTTCTTTTCATTTCCTCTCCAAAGACTGAGACAACGACGCTTGCGACTCCCCCGCTTGACCAGACCGTTCAGGTATAGGGCATATAGGCTATATATAGTACATATATCAAGCAGTGAGTCGACTCACCGATTTTCTGCAAGGCGAACTCCGATCTGCGATCTGCGATCTCGGCTGAGACATTTCGCACCTTATTTGCCTTGGGCATTAGGCTAAAAGTGTGAATTGTTTATAAAGAGATTACAAAACCGAAGACTGGGCTCAGACTGGGCGCTCAGTGGGCCGCAGTGTTCGACTTTAGCGGCCATAAAAACATAAAAAAGGCATCACTTTAGCTGAGGCGGATAATTGCAAAAGAAAGTTTTCACCGGTCGGCCTCGGCATAAAAGGGGATTCCGGCTAGCCGGAAGCAAACAGTCGCCGCCAGAGATCGCTACCAAAATGACCAAGTTCGTTGTCCAGAAGGCCCTCCTGCTGCTCTCCCTCCTGCTCCTGGGCACGGTCCAGGCCCAGCCCCTGCAACAGGATCAGCACGCTCGGAAGGAACGTCAGACAGCCACCACGGATGCGGATGTCAAGATGATGGCCAACGTGACGCCGGCCACGCAACCCATGAGCATGGTCATGCCCATGAACCAGATGGCTTTGAGTGCAGTTGGAGGCCAGCTGGTGCGATATCCCAACTATCCGGGCTTGATCTATCCGGGTCTGACTCCTGGACTGCCCACGGGTCCCATGCCCGGCCTCAATGGCATTCCCGGCCTGCAGACGAACATTGCCAACAACTATCCCTCGTATCCGGATCCCAACCTGGCTGGACAGGCAGGTGCCTTCAATCCCTTTGGAGCTGGCTTTGGTACAGGCTTTGGAGCTGGCTTTGGAGGCTATCCAAGTGGAGGCTATCCTAGTCCCATTTATGGCGGCAACCCGGGCTTGATGTATCCCAATCCCCAGCAGCTGCCCAATGGCTTTGCCCGCAGCCTGCAGTGGACAACTTCCAGTCGCTGAACAGCATCGTCAACATGGCCAATGTTCAGGGCCTGGGTGGAGCTAGCCAGGGACTGTATCCCTCTCCCCAGCCTCTGCCTCTGCCCCAGGTGAACATGCAGGGCTTGTATCCACCACCCGGTGGCTTCCTGGAGCGCATGAACATGCAGGGATACGCTCCTGGGTTTTAGGAGGCTAACCTAACCCCTTTTTTACACTTTAAGCTAATTTATTTTATTTATTTAGCCCAAATACACGAACATTTAGTCAGAAAATCAGCCTTTTTAATTAATTTTCTTAGCCTCTGCGGTTATTAGATGGTTTCCAGGGTAGTCTTGCGGTTTGTGTGCGTCTGGAGAGTATCTGGTAATCCCCTTTGCCTTCTATCTTAGGGCGAACTACTCTTGGACGCCACTGATAGTCGTTGGCAGTCGCTAGGGAAATCAGGAGCAGCACCAGCAGCTGGAGCAGCAGCATCAGCTTGGTTTCCATCTTGGCCAGAACTGGAGGCCACTACCAGGCAGTGGCTGCTTTTATGCCAGGTACCAGCGACCTACTTCTAGCTGTCTAGACTTGTCCGCCCGAGGAAAGTAGGCAAAATGCAAAAACGGGTTTGTCCCTCGTGTAGACATCCATCACCCGGGAGAGTCTCGTCAACTCTTTCCATGCGCCAATTAAGCAGCAGGTGTCAGGCAGAAGGTACCTTCTCCGCTTTCAGGCAAAAAACGAGGCCATTTTCGAAAGTGAAATGAACACGCTGATTCGCACCCGTTGCGCCTTTGACATTTCCCTGGAGATAACCATGTTTTGAGTGACCATTTTCCACTCTCCGAGATACTGATTTACGATCCTCAGTCTTTACCTGTGTACCTTTTGCTCATTGATAAGTGCATGCCAGGTAGTTTAAAGGTTCCTTTGCCTTGGGTTAATCCCCTAATGGTGTGTGTTCAGCTGGGGTATAAGAGCCCAGGTTGCGAGGTCAAAGTGCAGCAGTCTTCGCTGAGCATTAGGACCATGAACTACTCCGCGATAAGTCACATATTGGTGGGAATAGCCTTGTGTCTGCTGTTCCTCTTGGACATAGCCGAGGCCCGACCCTGGTGGAACTCAAATGCTGTGGGCTACGATGCCAGCCTGGATCCCGTGGCCTGGTCGAGGTCGTTTGTCCAGGATCATATACGCAAAACCCGCTACGATGTTGTGCCTAAGAGAAAGAATCGCCAGAGACAGACCTTCGCCAAGCTATGGAACCAGAAACCTGCCAAATACTTCAAAAGAACCTCAAGAAGACGCCAGAGACTGGCGGCACGTGAGAAATTCCCTCGCTGGAGGCCTAACCACTAGGTGCTAAGCAAATCTTCTGTTTTTCTTTAGTAATTAGTTTAATAAACAAAAGACTTAAGACACAAACGAGCTGGTTTTATTTTTAGACTCGTTGCGCCTCAGCAGAATCCTGACTCGCCTCGATTTGCAGGAGTTCTAAACTAGTTCGGAGCTTCGGTACCTCCAGAGCCAACACCCACTAAGGTCAAATCGATTTCAAGACCAAGTTGGCGCCGTCATTAACTTGGTAATCGGCGGGACAAACATGATGTAACCTATCGTTAGGGCCAAGCTAAAGACCTGAGCAAACCCCAAGCCAAACCCAACCCAAAAGTCTAACAAAAATTTTGGATGAATGAAAGTACGAGTATATTTGGCCACAGATCCACTCGGACCGCGTTGCCGGGTCCACTTGGCACTGTTGACACTGCGAATTAGCAACTCTCCGCACGAGCCCAAGACCCAGAGCAGAAGTATATAAGCCAAGATGACATGGCACTTGCCATTAAGTACCAATCCATCAATCAGCAAAGATCAGTACCGGTCCCAGTTCCAGTTACAGTCGCAACATGAAGTTCCTCCTCGCCTTGAGTCTTGCCTTGCTGGCCATCTCCTGCAGTCTGGCTTTGCCCGTGGACCAGTTCCACGAGGAACCCCTTTCCCTTTTGGATCTAGAGGCAGAACTGGAGCAGCCCCAGGTGGATGAGCTGGAGGGTGATCGAGTGACACGAGGATTGGGTTTGGGCGGCTTTGGCGGTCTCGGCGGCAAGTTCGGCGGTCTGGGAGGCCTCGGCGGCTTGAAGGGAGGATTTGGCGGACTGGGACACGGCTTTGGCGGTGGCTTTGGAGGTCATGGCTTCGGCGGCGGCTTCGGTGGACTGGGCAGCTTCAAGGGTCTCCTCGGCAAGAAATTCCGCTAAGCTAAGCTGTACAAACTCCAACTATAGTCTAAGATTTAATTAATAAAATTCGAGTTAAGTAAAGTTAAAAGATTCCTGTCTGGTAAATGGGATTCAGGGCTCCATAGAACTGCAGTTCTGGCTCCGAGGTGGTGCTGGTGCTACCCATTCTGATCTTAACTGTGGGAGGAGGCTGTGGTTTGGCCTGAAAGCGACTGAAGGCCAAGCGAACTTGGCTGGCAAAGCTGCGCCAAAGCTGAAAGGGTTTGGGCACTGATAACAGGTTGAAGTAAATACTTAAATAAATTTTAAAAAATTTATTCCTTACCCTTATTTTGAGGAGGAGCCACCTGTGGATCAAACTCCCGCTCATCGAGAGCCAAGACCATCGAGACAATGCTCCACAGCAGCAGCAGGCGGAACATTTTCTTGGATCCCAACCACTCCGCTGCCTTATAAACACCTCCAACCAAAGCTTTCCCCCTCATAAAACCAAACTCTTATTAATTTCGTATCATAAATGGGACTTGCATAACATGTAAAAGATTTTATTGTTCCCGCACAAAGAAGTATCACAAAAAATTGGGCTTTGACTCATTCGCCAGCATCTCGCTTAACCATAGAAGCCGCCGCCATAGTAACCACCGCGTCCACGATACCTAGTCCGGGTGATGACACGGGTTCTGCCGAAGCCGCCGCCTGCATAGAACCCACCTCCATAGTAAGGTGGTGGCGGTGGGCCAAAGAAGGGCGGTGGCGGTGGGCCAAACGGATAAAACTGGCGCACTTTCCTCACACCATCCTCTCCTGCATCATTCTGCGACGTTTCTCCCGCCTCCAAGAGCTGAGCCGAGTCGGGTTCCACCTCCACCACTTCAGATTCCTGCTCCGAGGCTTCTACAAAATTGCAGAAAAGCAAAGCCGCCAGGCTGAGCCAGAAGAACATCCGCTTGTAATCCATTTCGCTGTCAGACTTCGCCAAATACTAAAACTCTGCCCCTACCTGGGCCTTAATTTATAGCCAAACATTTGCCAAGAACCATCATGGCCCAAAAGTCAGAAACAAAGGAGGTTCATTGGCATCGCTTGATTGCCATTGAATGTCTCTCTTTTTTATTTTTCGTCTAATTTCAATTTCCAAGCCAAGCAAAGCCGCCGAGAATAATTATTAGCGTGAAAAAACCAAAAAACCCAAAAAAAAATAACACACACAAAAATACATTAGGTTGACCCAATCTTAATGTTCAGATGAAATGAAATACGATGCGGAAGTGTGAGGCAACAGTGGGACAATATCTAGGCCGGCAGATCTCTAAGGGGTGTAACTGGATCGAGGGGGTATTGATGGGTTTAAAAGGTTTCTTAAGCTACTTAAAAAGGCAGGTGACAAAATATATATTGGAAATAAAGAAGTCTTTCATCGAAGAATACCTTTTGATTGTTACAGAAACCTATGTTAACGTCTCAACACCGGAAAAAAGGAAGGAATGCCTATACTTTATATTCCTATATATACTATTATACTAATTAAAATAATAATAAAATATTATATTAATATTTACAACATTTTACCACGATAAAAGGCATAACTTAAAGTGAAATCTAAGATTTTGTACTTGAATTAAGAATATCTAAATCTATTCAAAATAGGATCAGTTAGTACTTATTTACTATTTTTCTAGAATTTATTTAAACCCTTTGAATATTTATAGCAGCTCTTATTTTACTAAGACAAGAAGCAGACCTCATTTTACAGCGGTTTCAGAAGGAAGCACCCTCTTCTTCATCAGTATGCTGTGCAGCTCACATTCAACGAAGGTTCGGAATTCCTAGTTAAGAATTTTATGGCAACGCAAACGCTAAGTTTCCTATGCTGCTTGGGACCCTTGAGTTCCTTGGTCATTATTTCGTAACAAATTGTTTAAATTTATAATAAACAAGCAGGAAAGTTTTACTAACTATTATAGATTTTTTATAGATTTTTTAAAATTCTAAGAGTACCTGCTAATATATATAAAAACAAATTTTTCTCAGTGTCATCACTTTTGTGGATCTTGATGAATAATCCTCAATCATCATTTCAACATGCTCAGTGCACAGATAATCACCAAATGAATCAATGTCAAAGCCTTAACCTTGACTCAAGAAGCCCAGGTTTTTTTGGAAGAAATGTCAGCAATTACAAATTCCATGTGGTATTACTTAGTATCCAGTAACAAGTATCCAATTGCTCAGGCAGTCAGACAACTTGACCCACTGTAATCGCTCGATGGCCTGTTGTTTACCACTTAAAGAGGCTTCATCACAGCTTGAACACATACATATATCTTATGGAATATACAAATATATATATATTATGACAAACACCAGCGGCAGCGAGACTCTTCCAGAAATATATACAACCAGTTGGAGACCAAAAATATGCAAGCTCATCGAATCTGTTGATTCCAAACACTCGGCGAAACGAAACTCGATCTCGTCGCCGCACTTTTGTTTATTCATTGTTTACGTTAGAGTTTCGAGATACACAGATTCAGATACTTAGATACAGATACAGATTCAGCCCAGGAAGCCGCCTTTGAATTTGGCAAAGCCCACAGCGCCGCCCACGAAGCCAGCGCCGCCTCCAAGGCCTCCAAGTCCACCAAGTCCACCTAGACCGGCTGAGGGGTAGCCATAACCCGGATAGCCACCACCATAGCCACCACCATAGCCACCTCCATAACCATAACCATAGCTGGGTATAGTCTGCACAGTGGAAATGCTGGAAACCACGGGCACAGTGGTGATCACTGGCACAGTGGACACTACGGGAATGGGTGCTGCTATAATGGGAGCTGGGGCAGCAGCCACTGCTCCGCCTCCAATGATGCCACCTCCTATGATGCCGCCTCCACCGAAGCCTCCTATGTGCCGGGGTTTTCTTATGCTCTCCTCCTGATCGCTGCTGGAGAGAATCGGGCTGGAACTGACCAGGGCGGCGGACGCCACGACGAGCAGGTAGACCGACTGCCACAACATGATGCTGGAAACTGTTTGGCCTCAGCCCCACTCCCAACTGCTTATTTATGCAAATTAATTAGTGGCCACTGTTTGCTTTTCAAATTCACATATTTTCGGGGCGCCCGGGTAAAAAGCCCCATCTCTGTTGGTTCTATTGGGGATTTATGGTGGTTTTGCCCAGTGGCCAAAGTGGTTCACACCTCATCATCGTCATCGTTAGCACTGAAGGTCGCCGGATTGGGCATTAAAAACCAGGTGACTTGGCCTAAGTAACTCAAAACGTCTTTGGCATTACAGCGAACATGTGGCGCGATCTTCAGGTGCAATTTCTGCTCTTCCTCGGACTCTGTGTTTGGAGTTCGGGAGCTCATTCCCTGGGAGGAGGAGGAGTGGGTGCTATAGGTGGAGTTGGAGCTATAGGAGGAGTGGGCGCTATTGGAGGTCTAGGTGGAATTGGTGGAGTCCAGCAAGTGCCCGTTGTTCAGCAAGTCCCTGTGGTTCAGCAAATCCCTGTTGTCCAGCAAGTGCCTATCATCCAGCAGCAGCCTCAAGCTCTGGCACTCGGCGGAGCCGGAGGCTTCATTGGCGGCGGCGTTGGAGCTGGTGCCGGCTTTGGACGCTACAAGGAGAGCTACCGGGTGAGAGCCAGAGGCTTTGGCGGTGGATTCCGCGCCCGTTACGACAAGAAGTATGGCGGAGGCTTCGCGGGATTCGGAGCTGCTGGCGGAGCGGGCTTAGGCGGTGGAGCGCTGCTAGGATAAATATTAGAAAATTATGTAGTTAAAATATTGATGAAATTTTTTTTTTTTAATAGAAGAAATAGAAATTAAATAATTAAATTTTGACATGTTATTAAGCGTATGTTGAAGAACAAATAAAAAATGGTTTAGTTAAATTTAACTCTTGGATTATCCTACTCCTGCGTTTTTCTTGAAAAATGGTTTTTGAAATCGGAACTTCATAAGTTTTCAAAAAATTTACTTGAATTTTAGACCACAGTATACTTAAAATTACTAAAACTTTACAAATTATTAAAATATGAAAATGTTTAGGCGGTTAAGACATTCTTAAAAGTATACAACATTTTTTAGTATAACGATTTTTTAATAAATTCCATTTTTAAAACATAATTTTATCAAATTTAACCCTTAGGAACAGAGCACCCTGTTTTTTCGGCTCTGGATTTTTTGCTGACACTTGCAGATTTCACCTCTCTTCCACCCTCTATGGTTTGTCCCATTCATTTCTTTCCCAGCCAAATGAGTCCACTCTCTGAGTCCACACTCTTAGTCTTCTCTCTTTCGTGATTTGTACAGCGTAAAATTTAGGGGTTACAGGTAAATAAGGTCCAGTTCGGAAATTCTACATGGGCTAACACGTAAAATTCGGCTGTTTGACATGTAAAGTCTAATAGAACAACCAGATTTGGTTCACATTCACAAAGCCAAAGATAAAGAGAGAGCAAGAGAGAACAATCCCCCGCATTCAAGAGAGGAGAAAGCAGAATTACTCTCATCGCTCTCTCTCGGTAAGCAAAAATATCGATGTTTAAAAAATATCGAAAGCAACAACGATGTCTCCGCTGCTCTGCTCAAATCAAAAGTTTTTCATTTTCCGTGGTGTGCAGACGCTTTTCCAGTTGTTATCCGCCGTTCTGGGATTCCCGCTGGCGCGTGCTCCTCTGATTAGCAGCTCCTTTTTGGCGGACATGTGGAAGAGTCCTTAAAGGACACGGAAACCAAATTAACAACGTTTAACGGTCAAACGGTGCGCCCCGCCTGGCTGCCCTAAAAATAGCAAAAATAAAATCAGGCAAAATAGGCGAAAATAGCAGAAAATAACGAAAATAGCCAACAGACATGCCGTGTTTTTGTGCCTGTGAGTGAGTGTGTGTGTTGGGGCTAGTGAAGTGGAAATCCGTTTATAAATAAAACAACGCTGGGCCAAGAAGAGTGAAATCATTATTATTGTATTGGCCAACTGCCCAGAAGAAAAAAAAACTCCAGGTGATAACCTCCTTTTGAACATCTTCTTCCTCTTTTTCGGGGCCAGATTTTTTTTTGTTGTTAATCAAATTCTCTGGGGAAAACTTCCAATTGTGTGGCCGCTCTTTCTCTCTCCCGCGCTGCTGCTTGCACTCTCTCCTCTCTCTTGGTTTAACGCTCTCCCTTGCTTTCTCTTTAACAGCCCGTTATTTTGGTGTGACCAGATCTCCGATTTAAAGTACACAGAGTGCAATTACTTTAAGTTTTCAATTTCTTGGTGGAAAGTGGGTTGATTTGGGGGTGTTGGAGACCTGGAACCTGCTTTATCTACTAGTCACAATGGCTGCCTTAATTCCCCATCCGCTAAAAAACGCCTCGAGCAACGTCATTATTTTGCTTTTCGCCAGACCTCTTGGCATGTCTCGGTCTTCCAAAGCGCAATTAGTCTAATTGCGGCCAGGCTTTGGCTTTTCTCGACTTCTTGGCTTTCTGCTTGTCACTTGGCTGATTGGCAGCAGTAATAGGAGCAAATGCAACAAATGCAGTCCTATTAAGAAGCCTTGAAAGGAATCTATCAAACTTCAAGGATAATTAAGCGAAATTTCTTTACTATTGAGGATTCAGTCGGTTCGAATTTTCCTGAACGAGTGCCCAAAAGTAGACAGTAAAATATTAAACCTTCTAAGAATACGGAACATTTAATAATTTTTTATATGTCCTCAAACATACTTTTGGAAAACTCTTAAATTGCGTTAAAAATGTTTTTTAAACAGTCAGGGATGCCACAGAATTCGCTGTAGTTTTAAAATTAATTAAAAGGTGATTAAAAGTATTCAATTAATACTTTGAGACTTTCATAATCAGTTAAAACATGCTTTTGGTATACTCTTAAATTGCTTGAAAAATATTCTTTTAAGCAGTCAGGGATGCCACAGAATTCGCTGTAGTTTTAAAATTAATTAAAAGATGTTTAAAAGTATGTTAAAATATTTTACAATCAGTTTTAAATACTTTGAGGCTTTCATAATTTGTTAAAAAAAACATGCTTTTGTAAAACTCTAAATCGCTCAAAAATATTTTTTAAACCTTCAGGGATGCCAGATAGAATTTGCTGGGGTCTTAAAATAGTTAAAAGATGTTTAACGTAAAAATAATTTACAATCCAATTTTTGAATACTTTGAGACTCTTTTTCAAATAATTCTAAAACCATAGTATTTATTCTGGCTCCCCCTCTATTATTGTAAACTTAAACCCCTGGAAAACCATAAAAAAATGTGCAGAATTTGATAAGTACTCTCTTCGCCAACTCGAAATCACTTATATATCTTTCTATATACAAAGTACATACTACTTAATGGTGGTGGTTCGAGTGAAGCATGTCCTTCTGCGGCTGCACTTGCTCCACCCCCATTGGAATACCCTTGAAATTGCTTGCAACCCCCGCTCGGATCCCACGCACTGACGTAGCTGCAACTCGGTCCTGGAAACAGTTTTTTGTTGTGCGGCTGTGGCTGTGGCTGTGTGTACCCACGAGTATGTAGTTCAAGGTCGTTAGCCATGATTCGGCCGGGGGCTATGGCGAGTGTGTGTGAGATCCCGTTAACAAATGCAAAGGCTCAAGACCCCAAGTTGAAGGACATGCGAGGCAAGCCCCACTTGAGACGCTATTCTCGGACTCCAAAGCGTCCGCTGAGGTGACACTAATCACCGCCCGCCGCCCACCACCCACAAGGTGGCACTAATGAGCACCGGTCATGCAATGTGTGCTAGTGACCCCTCAGAGCCTGGCTGCTGGCCAAGAGCGAGGTGATCCCCTCCAGCAACAGGAAGGGCAGTCACTGAGCAGTTAATGGAGTGCAGATTGCAACAGTGGGCGCCAGCATTCCGGGCCACTAGCCAGCGGAAAGTGCCCATAAATTTCAGCCTTCTCTAATCAACTTACCCCCTGGCCTGCAGCCAACACATCCAACATCCAATGGGCAACAGCAGTGAGCAACCTACTTGGCCCCGGCTTAATGTCAGCTAATTGCATTGGCGCTCCGGCGGCGGGAGCTCTTTAGACCCAGCGTCGTCGTCGTCGTCGACGTCGTCAGTGGGCCACGACACCCGCGACCCGACTCCGGCGGCGGAACAAGTTCAATGAGGCGCAAACCGTTGTTATGGTTACAGGGAAACAAACAGTGGAGCTTCGTGACAGGGAACTGTCTTTAATATTAAGAACATGAAGCCTAGGGATTATTAAAGAAATAAAATAAAAAGGCTTATCTAAGTTGTAGTGGATTTACTCTGATTTAAGCTTTAAAAACTCTACAATATTTTTGTAAAATTTTTCTTAGATCCAATATTAATATTAAAGTGAAACTTACGGAAACATATTTAATTTCATTTTGCCTTTCCACCTCTCATAAGTGGATTTAAATTCCAAACCCCCATCTGGAAATAGTCTAAAAATTAATTAGTGGAAGACTTACATTTTTTGAAATCTCATTTTTCAATGACAAAGAAAGTTATTTTGCATTCAGTTTAAGTTGGCAAAATAAATAAAATTGTATCATAAAATAATTTTTTATTATAAAATCCGTTAACATTCTTTTAAAAACTATTTTGTCTTTGAAAATTAACCTTTAAACAAATATAAATATAATAAATATATATGGAATCATATTATGGAATCAGTTTATGTTGTCAAATAGAATAATAAAATGTAATAAAGTAGCTTTTATTCCTTCTGCTTAACTTTATATCAAAGAGAACCTACAAAAATATATTAAATTTTTTGTTTTGATTTTCTATCCCTTTAAAGAAGCTTTAAATTCGTAAAATCCATCTCGAAATGGTCTCAACTCAATAAGTCAAACGTTCTTTTAAAATCTCGTTTTCTATGAAAGTAAATCTTTAAAACTGATTCTTTCAATCAGTTAAGTTTGCAAATTCAATAAAAATGTATATCAAAGTAGCTTTCAATCCTTCTTTATTTATTATAAAATTTCAAATGGGTACCTTTCTTATATACTAGATCAACTAAAGTTAAAACTATTCAAAACCCAAAGAAAATTAAGCATAAACTGATTCATAACTGAAAGATCCAACTTCAATAGTTCAAATTACCATATATTTCGAATTCAATCAAGGACAACCTTAACTCAACTAAGGCCTTAATAACACTAAAGAAATTATTTCCCTTTTCAATAATAATAATAAAAATCGAACAATATTTTTATGGCTTTTCTCCTACTCCACTCCAACTACAGTTTATTTGCCAAAAATGTTAATTCGAGCTAATGAAGTGGCACTGTTTAGTAATTTCCTGGCATAGCTTCGCCAGTGTCTGGTGTCCTTTGTGGCGAGTGACGCAAAAAGAAGTAGCTGTGGGGGAGGGGATGGTTTATGGTTTTCGGGGACGGCAGCCTTGGGCCTGTTGGAATTATCATTCGGCATTTGGACCTCCCCACTTGCCCCCTGTTGACATGTTTATGCGCAAAATTCACCAAGTCATTCTCCTCCTGGTTCCGGCTGTTGTGTTAAAGTCCCGGTATCGATTTTGTTAACTCGATTATAGGAACAAGGCCCAAAAGGATAAGCAAGGACAGTGACTCGTCGGCGGTTGTGTGACATGCTAGCAGCAGTTATGGCATCGGACATTAACTGGGATCCAGGTGAGTGACGCACCGAGCTGTCAACGATGATGGATTAACCTGGTCCCCACTTTTCCAGCTCTCTCGAAACTGATCACTACGCTCAAGGAGTCGGACAACCTGTCCAATGACCAGGAGATAGACTTTCTGAAGGCCCTGCTCGAGTCCAAGGAGCTGAATGCCTTGGTCAATGTCCACACCAAGGTGGCCAAGGTGGGGCGGGACGATAGGCTGGCCCCAGTGCTCTCCACTTCAGCCCAGGTGCTGTACGAGGTGCTGGAGCAGCTCTCCCAGCGCTGCCACCTGAGTGAGGACTGCAAGGAGGCCTTCCATCTGCTGCAGGACTCGCATGTTCAGGTAGCTATTATTTTCTTATTTATTTAAATTTTTTTACAATAAATTCTATTTATTTCCCTAGCACTTGCTGTTCGCCCACGATGCCATTGCCCAGAAGGACTTTTACCCGCATCTGCCGGATGCACCTGTCGAAATGGACGAGGACGAGGAGACCATCAAGATTGTGCAGCTGGTGAAGAGCAACGAGCCTTTGGTGAGTGTCCAGCCTGCAGCTGGCCATTTGAAGCCTTCTCCAAGCCATTTTCCATGCCCATTTCATTGCCGTGATCGCTGTCTTGTGCTGTCCTATCGCTTTTCACTTTCCATTTCCCTGACTTTCATCTGCCAACTGCTCCTATCTCTGCGCCTCCATTCATACTCGCCGCCATGTCTCAACTCTTCCCCTCCAAATGCTAATCAATTTTGTAAATTTTGCTTTTGTCAAAAAATCGAATAAAATCGATATCAATTTCTCGAATTCGTCCATAAAAACCATAAATTAAAAACGAAAAAAAACCGAAAAATATGTAAAAAATAACACAGACAGGAGCACAGAGTGCGGAGCCAATTGTTGTAAGTAAACAAATGTCCATAAGTCCACAAAAACCACAAAAAACCACTACAGCCAGGAAGCTGCTGTTCCAGCACACATTGAGATACATTTTGTTGTCCCCATTCTGTTGTTCTATCCATCGGATACACCGGAAACCGCACTACACACACAGCAGACACACAGCAAACACACCACCACAACATATACATATCCGCTTTGCCATGTTGACGTTTTTAGTGACACTTTTGCCTACTTTTAGGGCGCCACCATTAAAACGGACGAGGAGACGGGCAAGATAATCATCGCCAGAATCATGCATGGAGGAGCTGCTGACCGCTCTGGATTGATACACGTCGGCGACGAGGTCATCGAGGTGAACAACATCAATGTGGAGGGCAAGACGCCAGGCGATGTGCTCACCATACTGGTGAGTAGAACTCGAAAACCGAGCTATAAATAGACAAAGCGGGAGAGTAACTTGAGTACAGACGTACTCAATTTAAGGATAAAATCATTTCAATTCTAGAATATTTGTACTCATTTTGAGTTTTTCGGTTTTAAAGTAAGAAAAAAAAACTTAATCTAGGAATTTTTAAGAAATCCGTACTCAAAATAAGAATAGTACGAATTTGAGTACGCAGATTCTCAATTTCCGGATCCCATAATTCTCTCTGTGCTGCCTTACCGCTTTAGAAACTCATATTTCTTACCTTCCAGCAAAACTCCGAGGGCACCATTACCTTCAAGCTGGTGCCCGCGGACACCAAGGGTGCCCAGCGCGAGTCCAAGGTCAGGGTTCGCGCCCACTTCGACTACAATCCCGATGTGGACCCTATATCCCCTGCAAGGAGGCAGGCCTGGCCTTCCAGCGCGGCGATGTCCTGCATATAGTGGCCCAGGACGATGCCTACTGGTGGCAGGCCCGCAAAGAGCACGAGCGCTCAGCGAGGGCAGGCCTGATACCCAGTCGGGCTTTGCAGGAGCGTCGCATCCTCCATGACCGTTCCGCAGAAGGATGGCACTGATCTGGACTCGAAGCGTAAGCATCCGCCTTTGCCTGCTGCCTTGGGAACCTGCTCCCTACCATCAGTTTCATTACCTAAAAGTTCTCCTCTTGTTTCATGTCATCCTCTCATCATCAAATAACTGAATTAACCGCCCGAATTGGCCTACTTCATTAACCTGCTAATCCCAGCCGGATCATGCGCCTCACTCTGCACCACCCCACCCGGCTCACCGCGCCTGCCCGCCAGCAGCAGCAGCTCCTCCTGCCGCCAGCCCAAGACTAAAAAGATCATGTACGATTTGACAGAGAACGATGACTTTGATCGCGAGCAGATTGCCACCTACGAAGAGGTGGCCAAGCTGTATCCCCGTCCCGGGGTCTTTCGGCCCGTGGTGCTCATTGGGGCTCCTGGCGTGGGACGCAATGAGCTGCGCCGAAGGCTCATAGCCAGGGATCCCGAGAAGTTCAGGAGTCCAGTGCCGTGTAAGTTACTTCATATCTATACCTGGATCTTTAATAATTATCCTTTCTCCTCCTCAGACACCACCCGACCCATGCGCCCTGGCGAGGTGGCCGGCCGCGAGTACATCTTTGTGCCGCGCGAAAAAATGGACGCGGACATCGAGGCGGGCAAGTTCGTGGAGCATGGCGAGTACAAGGGTCATCTGTATGGCACCTCCTCGGAGAGCGTCAAGTCCATAGTGAATGCCGGCTGCGTGTGTGTCATCAGTCCACACTACCAAGCCATCAAGACGCTGCGCACGGCCCAGCTGAAACCGTTCCTCATCCACGTCAAGCCGCCAGAGTTGGATGTCCTCAAGGCCACGCGTACGGAGGCCAGGGCCAAGTCCACCTTCGATGAGGCGAATGCCCGGAGCTTCACCGACGAGGAGTTCGAGGATATGATTAAGTCTGCCGAACGCATTGACTTCCTCTACGGGCACTTCTTCGACGTGGAGCTGGTGAATGGGGAACTGGTCAATGCCTTTGAGCAGCTGGTCCAGAACGTGGATCGCCTGGAGACCGAGCCCCTGTGGGCGCCCTCCATGTGGGTGCAGTAAGGATGCCAAAATGAGGAGAGACGAGGAGAGAGCATTTCATGCAATTTGTTGAACAACACCAAAGTATTTTTTGCCATACGAATTTAGCAACCTGCTAGAGAGGAGACAGAGAGGAAGAGGAGTCAGAGAGAGACACTATTTACCCGTAGGAAGGTCCTGCTGGGCACTCCCGTCCCGGCCTTAGTCCTTTTCACGACATGTACCTTTTTGCGTAAAAGTGAAAACAAAGAAATGAATACAATAAATAGACACAGAAGGAAGACACGAAGGAAATTTGAACTCGAACGGCAGCAGAATCTACACTCATAATCATTTTTGCCCAATCTTCAAGAAAATCGCAGTTAAAAATGTATTTTTTTCTTAATAAAAAATGTTCTAGTTTTTAGAACATTTTTTCTTGTTTTGAGAAAAATTTGCTTGTTTTAAGAATATATTTCTGTATTTTTTCTAAATACAAGAACATTTTTTCTTAAAACAAGGAAATTTTTCTCAAAGAAAGAAAAAATGTTCTGGTATTGAGAAAAAATACTAAAAATACTAAAACAAATTTCTTAAAACAAAGAAAATTTTCTCAAAACAAGAAAAAATGTTCTTGTATTAAGAAAAAATACTAACATTTTTTCTTAAGACAAGGAAATTTTTCTTAAAGCAAGAAAAAAATGTCTAAAAACAAGGAAATTTGTTCTTGTATTAAGAACAATTACATTTTTATGGCGATTCTCCTGAAGAGAGGGCGAAAAATATTATGAGTGTAACTTACACTTATAACTAAGATTTAAATTTAAATTGTAAACCAAAACCAAAAGAAAATGTTGTACAAAATTTATTTGTGTTCAAAAAAGAAAGGACTAAAATTATAAATGTATTTATTACACGTTGTTGAAATCAAAACAAAAAGAAACAGAGTTAATCCCCCCGTAAACCTAAAGGTAACTAATATTGTATCTCGATTGTATATACAAACTCACTCAGCCACTAACTAGAGAGTCTCAATTCGAAAACTGATTGAAAATTTGTTGAAAACAAGTGAGAACCTAATAAAAACCTATTTTAAATGCGAAAAATAATAGTTAATATATTTATTTAGGTTAGAGAAGACATTAGACACAGCTTTATTTGGGCAGCACGCATGTTTACATGTATATAACATATATATTTATCGTATATATATAGTATATAATCTCTCACCTATGTCCTATATATGTGTAAAGTTAGCTTATGCATATGAAGTCTATCCAGGATGTATTGTTCAGTTTTCTTGATTGTTTTTCTCTCTGTGTGCGAAGACAAGGACTATTTTCAGGTATCGCTGTCGCCCATATCCTTACACCGACCATCCCTATAGCTAGAGCTGCGACTTTGTCCCCGATCGGGACACACTGAGTCCGTAGAACTGAGCCAGGCGTCGTGCTTCCCTCCATCCAGCCTCCACTGCCCCATGGACCGTGGAGTAGTAGTGCTCGCTGGATGCCTCGCCGGCGAACTGGACAATGGGTCTGTCGCAGCGGCTCTGCTGCCAGGCCTCGTCCTCCTCCAGCTGCTGCTCCCTTTCAGGTGTGGTGGCCACCACAGTCAGGGGATAGGCCAACTCCCGGGCGCCCGTGCCCAGCTGCTCGGTGTCCATGGAGCGATAGGAATAGGAACCCCGGAAGTTCTCGTTCGAGTGCCAAGTCGAGGTGCGGAAATTTGAGGGCTCTGGGATCTTCCACTTGAGGAACCTCCGAAATAGGTACATGATCCCCGCCTGGACCTCGTCCACGGGCAGGGTCTCCATGTGCCGGCCGTTTTCGTTGGTGATCCAGCCGGCCAAGATCCTTGGCTGATAGCTCACCCGGTAGAAGCCAAAGACATCCTCCAGCCAGGCTCGCGAGGTGCCCCTAATATCATCCAGATCCTCGTTCCGCCAGAGCAAGGTGAAGCCCGTCCAGTCCTCGGGCCAAAAGGCCTGAGGAAACTCCACAAAGATCTTGTTGACGGTGCCAAAGGCCAGGCCGTCGATGGCGCGCTGCTTCTCCACGGGCAGCTGGGGCTCAAACAGCCGGAAGTGCTGATCTTTGAGGACTCCCAACGAAACCGAGACCACCACATGGTCGGCCACGCAGCTGTCACCATTGCTCAGCAGCAGCTCCACGCGTCCATCGTTCCGGTTCCAGTTGATTTTCTGCACCCGAGTGCCCAGGAGCAGGCGCTGCTCCAAGACACCGTGCTCCACCTTCAGCTCGCGGGAGCGCATGAGCAGCTTCAGCAGCTCCACGTAGCCCTTGTCCTTCCAGTTAAGCAGGATGTCGCCCTCGCACTCCCAGTAGTCCAGGTAACCCCTGCCCGAGACCTGCTCCAGCGAATCCGAGGCCTCCACGGAGTTTTCGAATTTCTGGTAATTCACAAAGAACTCCCTGGCCACCTCGGCATCTATGTCGGAGTTCTCCGGGCGCCGGAGAGTGTCGTAGAACTTGTTGGTCAGGTAGCTGCCCAAGGAGCCACTGCAATGGCGCAGCTCCAGCTGCCGGGTGACCAGGGAATCGCCCACAATGGCCTTTAGGCGATTGGCCACCTGATCAGGGATCACATCGCCATTGGAACGCACGCACTGGTAGTTCTCGTACACGGGACCCGTGGACTCCAGCAGCTCCTCCTCCTGCTTGCGGGTCAGCTCGTAGACTATGTTGTCCCGCTCCCCGTGACACCACTGGGCGCCCAGATCGATGACATTGTCCGCAAAGGGAATGGTGTGTATGCGACCGCCCACGCGATCCTCCGCCTCCACGACGAGCACATTCTGGAAGCCCAGTTCCAGGAGCTTGGTGGCACAGGCCACGCCCGAAGCTCCGGCTCCGATTACGACGATCTTGCGATCCAGATTCTTCCGCTGTGCGCCACTCATTCCGGGTAACTGGATCTGATCTGGAAAGGAAGGGGTGTGAGAGAGCGCACAGAAGGTATGCAAAAATTAATGACGGGGCAGCTTGAGTTTCAGGCGGTGCCAATTGAGAATGTACTGGGAGAAAAGTCTGCTAAGAACTGGATGTTGGGAGTTATTATTTTTATTTGAAAAAAAATCCATTTATTTATTATTTATTCCCACCCATTTTTAACCAGTTTTCTTATAATTCTCCGGCAACAGGTTGCTTATGATTCTCAATTTTTTTTTTAGGGTGTGTTACTTTACTTAACCTCTCCCAAAATGTAATATCAGAAATTCTGTATCATTTTTAAGGACAAATAAAATTTATTTATAAATACTTCTATAATTCGCAACCATTTTTAATCGGCTTATTTCCTATATTTTTTTCAGCAACAGGTTTTTGCTTATGATTCCCAATTTGTTTTTTAGGGCGTGCAAGGCGTTCAATCAAATAGGTTTTGATTCTTTAACCTTCTACAAAAATTACTTTGTTTGGTTTATCGTTTGGTTTTCTTTTGTTTATAAAGTCCAAACAGAAGTCTATGCAAACAAAATATATATTCGTTTCCGTCACACTTTCGCTTTCAAAATAAATGCAAAAATGTGTAGACGTACATACATACACATGTATGTATGTATTATTTGAAAACAATATATAGGAGATGTAGAACCTTTCAATAAACAAATGTTGTGCAATGTACAAAATGAAAGATGTACAAGGATAGTTTTAAATTGAGGCTGCAGTTATTGACTTATTTAATAATCATTTATATAATCAGATAATATATTTAATTCGGAATCTTCAGTACTTTAAGGATTGCGAAGAAGTAATAAAAAAACGAGAGATAAGTGCCAGGTTTCACGATTGAGTAAACAAAGAATAATTATAAAATAATCGTTTAAATTTAACTAAATGAAAGATTAACTGGACATTTAAGAAACCAAACGGCTTCTAAATTTTTTTGGCAAAATAATAAACAAAAATAAATAAAAACGAAAATTTTTGGTAAAATGAAACCCTTTAATATTTTTTCCACATATTAAGATGATATTTTTTATCTGGAAATGGAAAATTTTGGAAGTCTTGTCTTGCCTTAATTTCATGGAAACCTTTCATAATTCTAGAAAATCTTCCTAGTTTTATGGCGATTATTCTTTAAGTCGATTTTTATAAAATATAGCAACATATTTTTATGAGTGTAGTGAATTACTATTTATTTATTTTTTTCAGTGCCCCCCCTGGACATTAGATTGTTCCGTGAAACTGGTGCTGTTGCAGTCCAATTCCAGACACTTGAATTTGATCGCCGCCCACACTTGCAATAACAAAGATGTTTTTGATTAAAAAGTAACGGCTGTTTCTCTCCGCTCATCTGTTTCGATAACGAATTCCGACTGGTGATAAGAGCTCCGAAAAAGCTCCCCCAACCAGCCGCAGCCACAGAGCAACACTTTCGGCCAAAGGCAAACACACAGGCACAGTCGCTTGGGGCTACATGAATTTATTAATAGCCACATAGTGGCGAAGGGAGGGGAGAGCACAGGAAAAGCGGGGAAATCGGGAGGTCCACGACCCATCCCAGGAGGAGTATCTAGCCAACCGGACTAGCTGGTTTTTTACCTGGAGTTGCCCTGAAATCGTTCAAAGGAAGTGTGGCTGCCGCCCCCCTTTCCCTGGGCGGAAGCGAGAGCGCAGCATTGATTTTATATTTGGCCAAAAATGTTCAAGGTTTTCGGCGACAGGCGGCAACAAACAAAAATACATGAGAAACATCTTTCGAGGGGGAAATGGAATTTTCTTTTCCTTTTCAATTTTCGGGGATGTTTATGGGGGAGGGGTGGCCAGGTACTTATGCTTTCACTTCACTCCACGCCCAACCACTCACCAAAAATTAACTACGAAAATCGTTTCAACAATTTAACATTTCAACCGGAGTTTAACTTTAAATATACATATATTTTTTCACTATTTCTTTGTTGAATTTCTAAACTCCAGCTCCGCGGAAAATTCTTACTGCGGCGGAAATGCAAACAAAACTGAAAGCCGAAAAACCGAAAACATCACATGGAAACGTGCTGCTCTGCCCGTGTGCTTATGCTGCGTCCAGGGGCGTAGTCCGAAACGCCCGCGAGGGGCTTATGTGGCATACGATTTGGGTGGGACCCCTTGGTGACGCCTCTGGGCGCTCTGCGCAGACTGTAAGCTCGCGAAAAGCTCTGAGAAAAAGCCCTCAGCACAGCTGCTGAGTGGGGTAAAAATGAGTGGGTTGTCGAGTGGTTTGAAAATGAGGAGGTTTAGCCTCCTCCTCCTCCTTGCCCGAAGTCCACAGAGAAAAATATTAGTGACCTCAGAATCACAAAAGGAATTACATTTTGGTTCGAAATTAAAGTAATGAGAGAGCCAGTAATTCTACATAATTAATTTAATATTTTTTCGCACATAAAATCGAACTTAAAGAGCAAATTCTTGAGTAAAAACTTTACTAAGCTGAAACGTATTGAATTTTTTTATAATTATCTATAAAAAATGTTGTCTGTTAATTTCTTGTTAAAACAAATTTTATTTAAAAGTATTTATTGTCGAAATACTATCAGGGATGCCACAGAATTCGCTTTAAATTCAAAATTGATTGAAAATGTGCCTACAAATATGCAGTGAAAAATATTTGTTGCATACTTCTATTATCTTCTAATTAAAAGAAAAATAATTATGTCAGAGATCTTTATTCAACCCACAAAAACTCACCGATTTTCTATAATTCGAAGAATATATATGTTTTCTCCGTGCCCTCAAGTTATCCTCTGGTTGACCCTTAAAAAGTTTCACACTTTGGCTTTAAATGATTCATTTATATATATATTATATATTTACTCAACTGCTTACAAGTTTTTCATTTTTTTTTTTTGCTAGTTTTTGGTTAGAGGAATTTCCTAAGACTCTTCGTTAAATAACTCGTTTGATATTGGTAGGTCCTTTTATATATATTTAAATATATTTATATGTAGATATATCCTTCGATGTATGTACAGGTCAGTTGCAGTTATCCTTTGGCCAAAATCGGGAATGACAGAACTCGGGAGCACTTGGTATATTACTAAGTAGTTAGTTATCTTTTATTACCCGCCTACATTGACTTTACATGATCATCAAACGGTCCATATAGCTTTGGAATTACACATTATAATTAGAGGGAGGCTCTGGTAGACCTGGTTAAAATTGTCTTTTGTTTGTCGTGTATATACAGCAAGGGAGTTTACTTGAAATATGCTGATAATTCGTTTAAAATACAAAACGAAAAAAAGTTTATAAATAAATCTAATTTACACTAAATATATATAAACCAATTTTGGAAACAAGAAACGAAAGCAATTACAAAATAATAAACAAAATTATCACAAACAATAACAGCCCGGATAGGATGAGAATTGCGGCCCATTGTCGTTTATCTGTGAAGAGAATAAGAAGATATGTTAGAATATATCAAATTTTAAGTTATATTCAGGAGAAAATTTCGTTTTTGGATTGGGAATAATTAAATTCGAGCATTACTCCAACATTTCAGAGAAAGAAACAGCTTTTTATTAGTCATAGTCGCAAAACCTTGACTAATTAGCAATCCCCAATCGAAAACTTCCACCTGGATTGCTCAAAAAGTCCACCAAAACACTCACCATTATTCATGTGCAAGAATTTGGCAACTTTCTTCATGGTCGTGTCCAGCTTGGACTCCGTGGTATCGAACTCGTTCCCAAAATCGTCCAGCATCACCGCCTGCTCGTCCAGCTCCACCCCAATTTGCCTTGAGACCGTCTTTAGGGTCCCGATCGAGTCACTTATCATGTCTAGCTGCTCATCCTGACCCTGAATCATGCGCTGCTGTATGGACACTGTCTCCCCGACATACCTATGACTGGGACTGTCCATGCCACCCGCATGCGGCGACTGCCCATAGTGACTGGGACTGTCCAGGGCATTCTCCAGCTTGGAGTACTTGGTGCCGCTATGGCGGGAAGCGGCTGCTGCTGCCGCCGACATGGTTCCGGCTATGGTATTGGCCACCGCCTGGCTGCCACTGTTGATCAGCGAGTTGCCGTTGAGTCCGCTGGGACACTCGACCAAGTAGGCGCGATCGTTGTGCGGATGCTGGTGATACTCGTTGGAGTTCGAGTTGGTATTGGAGCTGGCAATGGCAATAGAGCTGTGATTGTGATTGGGGCTGTGGCGATCGTTGTCGAGCAGCGGCTGGTGTGCGGTGATGTCTCTGTCCCGGCTCCGGTTCAGGCTCATCTTATCCTTCATCTGCTTGACCTCATCGCGGGTGTTGTCGATGAAGTGGCGCCGGCTGGATAATTCACGGTTGTCAATACGAAACTTGCTCGGGTTCTTCTCAACGATGCGTAAGGATCGGAAATGGGTTAAGTTTAGGGTTAAGGAAACCAAGGTGATTGAGGTGTTTATAGAAGGAATCTTAAGAAAGATTAGATACCAGGTACTCAGGTACTCAATGCTTGGAATTATATAAGTTCTATTGACTCTTATCTTATCTCAAGGCTCATAAATGTCAAATTATAACCAAATCAAAGACAATGCCTCAACATTTTTGGACTTAATGTTCCTAAGAGGCCTTGCATGTAAAAAATTGTTAAATTATTAATTACTTTTAGAGCTCAAAAAAATATTTCAAGCTCTGAAAGTGCCTTAACTTTTATAAAGCCTTTGAGTACCCGTTAATGAATTGATTTTTCAAATAGGTTTTGGCAAAAGGATATTGATAGTGTCCTCGAGGTCCTCGAGATCCCACTCGATGCTCCGCAGCGAGTTACGCAGCTCGGTGGTGGTCCATTCAGCCTCCGTGCCACCGCTCTCGCCCAGCTCCCGCCAACGCAGATAGAGGCCGCGGGTTTTGTTCAGAGCTTTGAATACCTCGCTGCAAGCAGAGAAAAAAACAAATAAAACGGATTAGAAAATAGAGGAAAATCTCTACGAAATATGAGGGAAACTGCATTCGCTGGCACCTACTCCTTGACCACGAAAAAGGGATCCTCCAGAGACATGCCGTGCTCGCTGCTTCTTGGCCCCAAAAGCGAAATGAACACTACTCCTCTTTCCTCTTAGCGCTTTCTCTCGCACTTGACGGTTATTTTCATGGATTTTTCCGGGCAAAAACCAACCCCAAACTGCGAAGGTGGATGCGTGTGGAAAATGCAAGTGGAAAATCCCAGCGATTTTTGGGGAGAGTTTTCAAAATACAAGCAAAAAGGGGGGTATTTCTGTTTTCCTTTCAAAGTATTTTATTATAGCAGGAATTTCACAATCAACTGGGTTTTATCTTTGGCTGGAAGTGTAGTTTGCTCAGCACACGTTTATTGATTATTGCACCAAACGACGGGCCCGCCGCTATTCGCTATCGCCCCGATTCCTTCGTAGATACTCCGCCGGATTGCTACGATTCCGCTGATTCCGCCGATGGCCCAGAGAACACTGCCGTTATTCGCGCTCCGGAGGCGCAAAATCCCCCTTCATGTGGAAGAACGTAAGCATTTGTTTACGCCGCTCCCGCGCCTGCGCCTGCGCCCTAATCCTTAACCTGCGTTCAACCCTTGAAACTAACGTATTATTTTTGGGAAAATAACCGCAAGAACTACCCGAAAATTGACCTAGAGATTCCACAACAAGAGAATTGGCCAAAATGCCAGCACTGCTCTCCATTGCTCTTACCTGCTGCTCGTCTCCACCTCATTTAGCAAGCTGCGACCCAGGAACACGATGGCACTTATTAAATTTCAATTTACACAGGAAATTGGTTTACAAATCACTTAAAATTTTCCTATTATTTATTTGTTTTGGTTTTTCTGACTTTTTTGCTGCAAAACAAAACTGCCAGCTGTGGTACGACCTAACGCCTGGGGCAAAACGCGCTAGTGTGTTTTACAAACACTTTGGTATATACCGAATATACCAGAAAAACCGTTAACTACATGACTTTGTAGAAGGTGGCAACGCTGCTGACTGCAGAAATCTCAAACATTTAAAAATATTTTATTTTAAATTTAGGAAATCTGCAAGAAAAAAGCTACTGAGAAGTTTAAGTCCATTTTATAAATGCAATAAAAATGTTTTGAAATATAGGGCATTAGCGCACTATTCTTGTTTAACTTTTGGGAGATATTTGGTTTTCAGTAGTTTTTGATTAGGTTTAAAATATTTAAAATATAAAATGTTCTTAAAACACAGTGTGCCCAGGTGATAAATACTTTCGGTAGAATTTATTACGAGCCACAGCCACACTGCTCTCTGGTCCGCTGTCCGTTTAATTTTGTCCCGCTATCAATTTAGTTTAAAAAGTGCTAGCAAAATGTTGCAAAACGACGCGGTGCGCACTTTGCAATATGATAGTGAGATTCGTGTGGCCCAGCAGCCAAATCCCTCAGAACCGAGAGGTAAAATATCTATTTAAATTCCGGAAAAATAAAAGAAAACATAATGATTCACCTGCGGACACTGGCAACTAAACTGTGTTACCAACTGATAAGGATTGCACCGGATTAATTGTTATTGGCGAGTGTGTCACAGTTCGACGCCAGTGTGTAGCCACAAGTTGGCTATATCTTATCGGTTGGCATTCTGTTGTGGTCCCGAGCACTTCAAGTGCCTTTGTTTGGAACAATCGAACCGACCTTACATACTATAAACCATAAAGAAAAACTTATCAGGATCGAAAGTTTGGGTTTTCTATTCCAAGAAAAGTCATAAATATTTAAGGGAACAAAAATTATAACTTGGTTTATTTTCCAATTTATTTTAATGATCAAAACTTTTATCAACAACAAACCCTTCTTTGAATAATAAAGATATGTCGGTAATTTTAAAAGCAATAAAACAAATTTGGTGATATTTTTAATGCTTTTAATTTATCAGAGTCAAAACCAATAAAAATTGTTCAAATTGGGGGAACTATATTAAAATCTTGACCTAATTCTTATGAAGAAAATTAACGAAATATGATGAAATTTCTATATTTAAAAAAATATTTAAAAAATGGAAACAAATTGAATTTAAATAACACTAATCTAGAATACGTTTTTATTAGGCTTCGACAGTTAAAAATTTTTTAAAGCCAAATACTGGTTTCCGTATCAGAGCCTTGACTGTAAAATTTCGCTGCCCTTATAAGGAACTCTTTTCCTGATTACTTTCAGTTTACGACTCCCACATCAGCATTACCTCACAGCCCCGTCCGGAGGCACCCCGCATCCCACTGCCGATGCCCATTGCCACGGTGACGGGTAGCCGAACTTTTATTCCCCTTTCCGGCTACGAGTGCCTGACGGATCTACCCTCGGTGCATATAGAACAAACTTTTGAGCTCAATGACGGTACTTATGACCCTCTTATAATATCCTTAAGCTTCCAAATTTAAAATCCATATTCCTCTAACAGCCCTCACTGGCGTATCCTCGGAGAATCGCTATGTGGTGCGTTCCCCCTTGGGCGATGCCATCTTTGCGGCCAGCGAGAGTTCCACGGAGAAGAATCGCCTTGTCTGGGGTGCGGGCCGACCCTTTCAGATGCATCTCCTGGACAAAACCCATCAGGAGGCATTGGTTTTTCGCAAGAAACTGGCCCTAGGATCGCTCTGTTGCCAGCCCAAGTGTCTGGAGATCTGGATACCGCCAGGCAATGTGCTCGGTCGAGTGGTACAGTCGCCCACCTTTATGCAGCCGGAGTTCTTCATCGAGGATGGCAACACTGGTCAGCCAGTGTTCTGTGTGGAGGGTCCTGCCAACTCGGGTTTCTGTTGCTTCTGCCTGCCCAAGGAAAGCTACTTTAAGATCAATTCGGGTGGCAATATGAGGGCCTCCATCGATCACAAGTGGGTGGCCAGCAAAAGTCAATATACCACAAATATATACTTTAGCGATGCCAAGCTTACGTCCAAGGAGAGGGCTTTGATTCTGGGTTCAGCCTTTCTGCTGGTAAGACTTTTCCCACAAGTTATAGTTTTTACTATGAAAATTAACCAATATTTTTGCTTCTAGGAATACCTGTACTTCCAAACCCGCTTCTAATAAATATGAAACTTCAATAAACCTTATTTTTTGTATATTCACATTGATTTCTTTATTTTTTGTCATTTTTTTGTATAAGTTTTTCTTTCATTTTTGTTTTGTGTTGTTTTTTTTTCAGTTTTTTTGATATATTTTACAATAATGTAATAGATCACTTCATTTTCGTGTTGTTTAACCACATACATATACATTCACATATATATATAGCATATATATATATCTATATGTGTAGATATAGACGATTTGTACAATAATTTTCATTTATCTCTATCAACTTTGTGTAGTTTTCTTAGTTTTTTTTATGATTTACCTAACCTACCGCTTAATGCATATATGACAACATATTGATTATTTACAGTTAGCTAATTCTTCATCATCATTTCGTTTCTCTTCTGCCAAAAATACAAAATTAAAACAAAAACAATTAAAAAAGAGTCTCGTGGTCTCGTCGTTTTCAAAAATTAAAACAAAACTAGGGGCGCATATCATTTCATCATTCACCATTTGAAATAATAAGGAAGAACTACGTGATTTTCAGAGGATGTGGACTTGAAATAAACCAACAATGTTTGGGTTCATTTCCCGTTCATTTTCGGTTCATTTCGGGGTTCATTTGCAGAGGATGTGGACTTGGAAATAAACCAAAAATGTTTTTGTTCATTTTGGGTTCACTTCGCGTTCATTTTGGGGTTCATTTCAGGGCTAGGCCTTATAAATTATACATTTCTCTCGCTCTCTTCACATTTTGTAGATAGACTCACAGCACTTCAGGAGTTTTTTGCATTTCTATGCATTTTTCGAAAACAAATTAGGGTTACAGGTATATAATATATAATATATATATAGATTTTTTTGCATGTGTGCTTGTTGGTTGGGTTTGGCTTATAGATACCTCCGAGCTGACATTGGATTCCTTAAACTAAATACTTAAGAGACACAGATCGAAGCGATCTGCTCGAGGGGAACCTCATTCTCTGGGTAATTCCCCTCTTCAGAGTGTTTACACTGGAATAGCTGACTCGCTTATCTGGCTCTCCTATCGCTCGATTACGATCCGATTACGAGGTGGGGTTGCTTATAGGCTAGCTCTAGAGTTAGTTGTGTGTGTTGTGCCCAAATGCGATATGCTTAGACATTTGATATGCGCTCGTTGGAGGTGGTTTGGTCATGGCAACGACCCTCGCTCCTGCGATTGGTGGTAGACCGCCGGGTACTGATACTGATACCCTCAGCTGGGCTGCAGCATGTACATGTACTGTCAGTTGCTGGCCGCCGGAGAAGCAGCAACAACGGGTAGGGCTACAGGCACTGCAACCGCTGGTAGATCCTGGCTGGAGCGAGCACGCTTCTCGCCCTCGGCTGGGTTATCGCTCTCCTCGCCAGTGCTGCTGAAACTGCCCGGCAAACGGCGCTTCAGGTTGTGATTCAGGCCATTGGCCACCGTTTCATCCTCGGACATTGAGCTGGCTCGCTTTGGAGTGTTGCCGGCACTGTCGTTGTCCAGCGAAGCAATGGCCGAGGCTATGGCCACGGCAGCACTGAACCCATCTTCGGAGGCACTGTCCTGCGAGGCAGGGTTTGCCGGATCCTGGGCCAGCTGCATCATGCCCGATGGCGTGGTGTAGCCACTCAGCTTGTTGGGATCCTTCTCCAGCAATTTCTGAGCCAGCAACTTTAGGGAAATCAGCGAATTCTCACAGTCACTAGTATCGATCTCCGTGAGACTGATGCCGGCCCGTTCGATCTCCGCGTAGGTGCCAAAGGGCAGCTTCTGCAGACACTCCAGCTTCTGGACATGCGTCTTCGAGCGCAGGTGCTTGGCCAAATGGCCGTGGATGCGGAAGGCGATCTTGCAGTCGGTGCACTCAAAGGGCCGCGGATTGGAGGTGGTGGGCACTCCAAACGTGGACGTCATCATTACCTTGTTCTTGTGCGCCTCAGAGCGTTCGTGCTTCTGCAGGTGTCCCTGCGTGCGGAAGGAGATGCTGCAGGGCTCGCACTTGAACTTGCGCTCCATGTAGTGGATGTTCATGTGCAGGGTGAGCTGATGCTGGCGCTGGAAGGTTTTGGCGCAGATGGAGCAGGTGGGCGGGCATCGCTGGCAATGGGAGCGGGCACGGGCCCAGCTCGACCGTAGGATACGTGCTGGGGCGGCTGCTGGAGATCACTGCTCTTGCTGCTGGGCGTGGAAGCCGCGTTCTTGAAGCCATCCTCGCCTACGATCACAGTGCGTTGAGTGGGTTGCGAGGTGGTTACGGGAACGGGAGCGGGGGTTGAGGTGGCCACGGTGACTGTAACTGAAGCGGCAGCTGCTCCTCCTCCTCCTCCTCCTGTTTGTGGTTGTCCCAGAACTCCGCTAAAATCGTTGGCATCCGGTTGCTGCACTGCAGCTGGCAGATTGGCATTGTGTGGCTCTGCTACAGGCTTCTCCTGGTCCGATTCCTCACTTTCCTCCTGGACAATCTTCACAGGAATTGGCGTAGGTGTAGCTGTAGGTGTTGGCGTTAGTGGAGCTACCACAGGCGCTGTTATAGCCGGCAATTCCACTGCCTCTGGCGTCTTCACCTCATGCACTTCGATGCTGGGCACCTCACTGATGGCCATAATGGGTCGACTGCTGGTGGTCAAGAGATTACTTCCGCTGCTCATCACCGTGGAGGCCGTGGAGAACAAGGGATTGATCAGATAGCTGCCACTGAACTGACTCTGCTTGCGCTTGGCATGATGCAGCGCCTGCTCCTTGATGTAGGTCTGCAGGAGGACATCCTCGCCCGCCTCGGCCGCCTCGTGCTTGGCCTGCTCCTCCATTTCGGCGGAGATGCGCACCTTGTCCGACACCGAGATCAAGGTCTTCATGAAGCAGCTCTCATTGCCAGAGCTGCCAAAGATCACATCGTGCATTTGCTGGGCCTGCGACTTGGGCAGATCCTGAACGGGCAAAGGTGCCACTGGCAGTGGTGAGACTGCTGAGGACATGGAGCCACGCGGCTTGGTGAGATCCATGGGGGCACTTTCCTCGCTGGCCACGCTGCGCTTGGGCTTGGACTCCTCCGGATTGGAGTAATACTGTTCCTGCTTCTGATAGTCGAATGGAGGCTTGGGCGAGGTGAAGGAACACACCAAACGCTTGGGCAGCGAGCCCGTGGAACCAATGCTGTTGGCGGGACTGGCTGCGGGCAGAGGTGTGTCCTGCAGGAGTTGTGGGAAAGGCGACACACTCTGTGGAATGGGCGGCGTCATCGATAGCGACAGCAGGCAACGGGCGGCCTCGTGTTCCTTCAAGCGAGACTTGGACTCATCGGTGTCTAAGTAAAGAAAATCATGATTTAGTCTATATTTTCAGGGTAATCTTCGTTCAAACTCACCACTACTCTCCGACTCATTGTCGCTGTAATCATCCGAATCGGACTCTCCTGCCATTGAAGAGGTGCGTCCTCCTGCCGAGGTGCTGGACTGCTGATCAAAGTCCATGTCCACATCCAGGAACTCGCCATCGGCGGGCATGGGCCCGGGATTAATGCCCAGCTCAATGCACTTCTTGAAGTGCGTCTTGGACTGCATGTGCTTGGTCAAATTCCCCTTGGTCTTGAAGCTAGAAGAGAAGATTAAGGATTAATATAACTTATTCAAGAGATTCCTCAACTCCCCCGACTTACCTGAAATTGCAGTGACTGCAGGTGAAAGGCCTCACATCCGTGTGGGTGCGTATGTGCTTCTTCAGCATCGAGGGCTTCTTGCAGCGTATGCCGCACTCGGAGCACACATACCGACCACGTCCTCGTCCTCGGATATAAGTGTAATCCTCGTGCGACTCGTAGCCTCCCACCAAAGGCTGCCCAGAGGGACTCGTCTCCATTTTCTTGGCCTGCGCCTCCTCCTCGCTTGCCTTGGCCGCCACATTGGCCTCGCTCAGCACGGACACAGTCACCGCTGGCGAAGTCTTCTGATAGAAGGCACTGGCACTCGCACTGACCAGCGTGGATGTAGAGCACACTGGTCTGCTGTGAGGAGACCACATTGTAGCTGAGCTTCCCGTATCCAGCCATGGCGGTGGAACTGCCATTCCCGAGCATCCTTTGCCGCGAGTCATACAGCGACATCACCTTCTTCAGTTTGAAGCCCAGGGGATGGGGCTGGTTCTCCTCGCACACCTGCCACACACTGTACATGGACAGCTTGTGCATGCCCGCCACGTAGGAGGGTTGAGGGCAGTTCACTGTACAGTAGAACATCTTGGTGCTGCACTTGAGACCCAGGTAGGTGTAGGCGTGGCCGTTGAGGTAGAGCTGCACGCAGGACTTCGAGGGCCTTGGGGTCTCGGGAGAGATCAAAGGCAACGTGTTGGCCGTTGGCGTTATGCCATGATGTCGCTTAGGGGTAAAGGTTCCAGGTTTCAGGGGCAAGCTGGTTGGTCGCAGGAACTTTGATTTGGCCGAGGAACTCGGAACTTCTTCTGTGGCATTCCCATTGGGTGTCTCCACATGGAGTGGCGTTAATGGCGACTCTTGCTCTCTTTGTTTCCCAGCAATCACATTGTCCAGATTAAAGTGTCGCACTTCCGGTTCCGTGGTTGCCTTGACATTATCCGCCATTCGGAGGAAGTTAAAAGGCGCCTTCTTGGGCGTCGTCTCCTTGTTGTTCCACTGCAGCGCCTGGCCGCTGGGCGGGAGTCGGTGGCTGGCGACTGAACTCGCTGGGCACATTTTGGACTCCTCCAAACGGCGACAGAGCCTTCAGTTCGCCAGCAACCAGCAGCGGACTGGGTTGCTTGCGATTGGGCTACGACCACGGCCTGAGGGAACCGGCAGCTGGAGCTGCTGTGGCGGCGGCGGCAGCAGCGGCATCTGAGGCGTCAGACTTCCAGGTCCTGGAATACCAGGCACATACGGTATGGGCGTGACGGGTGTGGACTTATCGCCTCCAGCGCTCATCGGCGGCAGAGTCAGCGGATTGAAGGCAGTTATCGAGTTGATGGGCGGAAACTGAAAGTGCTGGGGGCCCGAACTGACGCCGAGCAGTCCACTGCTACTGACCAGGGCCATGAGTTTGCGCTCCTTGCTTGATCCTCCGGCATCGTTGACCTTCACAGACACATCTTGGAAGCTGCCACCGGACAGGAGCGGCGTACGTATCATCTTGGGGCTGTTGTCCAGGTCGGGGCACTCCGAAATGGGTATCATTGTTCCTCCAGACGAGGTGAATCTGCGCAGGCGTTCCTCCTTGACGGAGTGCGTCTCCGGCAGGCTGTTGTTGTTGGCGAAGGAAAAGGAGAAGGCTTGGCTTGGCTGCGAGGAGGAGGAGGAAGCCAGATCGCTGGTCTTCACCCGCTTGGCGGGCTGAGCCTCTAAGTCCAAGCTGGCAAACTGCCGATCCTCGTGCATCTTGGTTATAACCACCGAATCCTGAGCCTTGCGTGGTGCATTCTGCTGGGCATAGTCCACCAGAGGTGTCTTGCCGAGCAGTGGTCCCGGCGATGGCAGTGGTGCATCCACAAAGCGCAGTCCTTCGAGAGGAAGCTGGGGAGCAGGAGCAGCAGCAGGAACTGGAGCTGCAGCTTGAACAGGAACTGCTGCAGTGGTAGCCGTCACCGTGGAAGTCCTCGCTGGCGTCTGCGCCGCACTCAGGCGACTCAGCACCAACGTGCTCCTCTTGGTCTTCAGTTGCGACCACGCCAGCTTGGCCAGCGACAGCGGATTCTTCGAGTTGGCCATGTGGCTCTTCAGCTCCGGCAGACTTAACGAGATCGAGTTGGAGCGGAAGGGCGATGAAGCCGGGCTCATGGGTGCACTGGAGCTTGCATCCTGGCAGTAGGTGCTGTTGTGCAGCTTCAGATCGTCCGCACTGCGGAATTCGCTGGCACAAATCGGACACGAGTAGACGGCATCGTCGCCCTCGCCAATGGGCACTGCCAATCCTCTAGCATTCAACAGCAGGTTCTTGATAATCGAATTGTTAATCTGTCCAGCTGGTGGCGTTGCTTTGGAGGAGCTGCCTGAGGCAGTGGCAGAACTGGGGGCAGGCACAGAGCTGTTGGACAATGAGCTCACGGGCACCGTTATCACAGCGGGCTTTGGCTTCGCTGACAAGTTCAAAGGCATCACATGCACTCCCGCTGTCGGCTGTTCTGGTTGCTTAGCCACTGGCGTTGCTGGATCCTGGCGATACTGCATCGTCTGCATGGGCAGCGGTGAGGGTGGCGGCGGCAGCTGTTGCTGCTGCTTGACAGGCGTGGCCGGTGGCGCTGGCTTGTAGCTATTCCGCTTGATTAATCCATTTGGTGGTGGCTCTAGGTGGGGTGGTGGCTGCTCCTGCTGCTGCTGCTGGAGAGCGTACATAAAGTGCTGTTGCTCGAGCGCCGATTGCTGCTGCAGTTGCTGCTGCTGCTGCTGGAGTTGATGCTGCTGTTGCTGTTGCTGCTGTTGCTGAGCCTGCTGTTGCTGCTGCTGTTGCTGTTGTTGCTGCTGCTGCTGTTTCTGGACTATGGCCTGTGCCAAATTCACCTTGGTCTCCCGCTCTGGCATCTGTGCACTCAGGCTGTGGCTGCTGTTGCTGTTGGCATGCAAGGCCGCCGCCGCTGCATTAGCCGCATTGTTGGCGCTGCTGGCATTGTTGAAGCTGCGGGAACGATTCAGCTGCTTGGGATACTTCTTCTGCAGCAATATCTCCTTGTTCTCCACAATAGCCTCGTTTTGTGAGATCAACTTGGATATGTGCTCCTGCACCTTGGCCACATTCTAAAATAGAGATAAGTCAAGGATTTCCCTTAGAAAAGTCTCTTAAAAAGTACTCACCACTTGCATGCTGCCGCTGGAGCTGGCAAAACTGCTGAGATTGGCGGCGGCCGCAGGCGTGGGCGTGGCTGGAGCTGGCGTCACACTAGAAACCTGACTGTTGGCTCGCACCAGCTATTCAACGAGACAAAAAATAAACAAATTAATAATCAAAATCTCTATTAAAAATGTCAAAAAACCCACCTGTTGCGGCGGCAGACTTGGTGGCTGTTGTATTGGCGCTGGCGCCTTCACCAAAGGCGAGTGTTGCTGCTGCTGCTGTTGCTGCTGTTGCTGGTGTGCCAGGTGTATCTGTTGCAGTTGCAACTGCTGGAAGACCAGGGCATTGTGATGAATGGCTGCCGCTGTGGGATCCTGGTTATAATACGGAGACTGTCCCAGGTAATAGACTCCCGCTGGCGGCACTGGCGGCATGGCAGCCAACATGGCAGTTTGCTGGGCATGCAATTGTTGCTGCAGCTGCATCTGGAGCTGGTGCGAGTTGATGTGGTTCTTCATCTTCATCTGGGTGCTGGGCGAGAGCGTGGGATGTGTGAGCGAAGGCTGCGGCTGTGCCAAAGGCAGCTGAATGGAAAGCTTCTGCTGGGCCAGTTGCTGGTGTTGCTGTTGCTGCTGTTGTTGCTGTTGCTGCTGCTGTTGCTGCTGCTGCTGTTGTTGTTGCTGTTGCTGTTGCTGCTGCAACTGCAACTGTTGCTGCTGCTCCTTGCTACTGCCCGGGGCATACAAAGAGGCATTGTGGAACTTGGGCTTATATGGCTTGTAGTCAATCGACTGACGATGCTGGGCAGTGGCCGAATGGAGATTATCCGCCGTTGTGGGCGGCAAGGTGCCCGCAGCTGGCGAGCCCAGCGGCAGCTGTTGCATGTGCTGCGGGAGTGGTGGCGGCTGCTGGATGTAGGCGCTCTTGGCCGCCGACAGCGTGGAGGGTGAGGGTGTGGGCGAACTCATGGGCTCATCGTATGGCGAACCAGCGCGACTTGGCTGTAATAATAAGTCAGGGAATTAGTTTTAGAGCTTTTTTATCTATATTTCACTTACCAATTCCGAGCTACTGTTGCTCAGCTCTGCATCCTGATCGGACAGCCCATCGTCGGCATCGGCTGGCACTTCCAGGCCTCGAACTCGGGCCGCATGCGACCGGGAGCGACAGTGCTTGTACAGGTTGCTCTTCGTCTTGAAGGCAATGCCGCATGGTGTCGCAGGGATATGGCCGTTCGTTGGTGTGGGCGCGTATATGCTTCTCCAGCACCGAGGGCTTGGCACAGATCAGATTGCAGTACGGGCAGACATAGCGTCCTGCCTTCTCGGCTGCTGCTGCTGCTCCACCGCCTCCTCCACCTGGTATAGTGCCTCCTCCTGCTATCCCTGCTCCTGCCGCTGTTGGCTGCGTCATTTGCTGGTGCTGGGCAAAGGTGGCCGGCGAGAGTGTGGCATTCGCCGCATAGTTGCTGCTACTGCTGTTGCTGCTACTCAGCGGCGTTCGCGTTCTCGCACTCACCGCTGCCTTGTGGCTATTGCTCTCCTCATGACCAATGGCATTGACATGATTGCTATTTACAAAATTGGCACTGAATTCGGCAGCCGGCGGTTGCTGCTGCTGCTGCTGCTGCTGGGTCAAGTGGTGACCATTGGTGACCATCGCCGCCGTTGATGGTGGAGGTGACAGTGAGCTATTGGAGGACAGCGATGTGGTGCGCATTCCTGGATCAGAGGTCAAGTGTCCACCGTTCGCCATCGAACCATAGCCGCTGCTCTCCACCTCGGTGGTGCTGGCCAGGCGCTTGAACTTCTTGTGAAGATAGCGGGAGATATTGGTGGGCCAATCCCCGAGAGCGGGTGCATCGGTGGCGGGCGTGTTGTGGTTGTTTGTGGCTATGGCCACTGGCTCCTTGTTGCTGCTGCCGCCGCTGCTAGTGCCGCTGCTGCTGCTGACTGCTGCCATCTGTTGTAGCGTCATTTTGCTATCACTTAGACTTGCTTTATCTTTACTACACTTAAATTCATAATTATTCTCACTAATACTATTATCACTGTGGTGGTTGTTGTTGTTTGTATTATTATTATTATTATTGTTGTTGTTGCTGCTGATGATGTGGTTGCTGTTGTCGACCGTCGGCAGCGGCAACTCGCTCAGTTTATCTCGTGTGCTTGTACTGGGTTTGCTATTGCTAGTAGCAACATCTGTTGCTGCTGCTGCTGTTGCTGCTGCTTTGGAGGCTGTTGGCGTTGCTGCACTGGCTGCTGGTGTTGCATCTGCTGCTGCTATGGCTGCCGCTGCTGCTGCTGCAACTCTATTTGCTTTGTTTGCTGCTCTCTGGGTGACTGTGGCAGTTTCCCGATATGTTTGCTTCTTTGTTGATGTGACTGTTGCCGTTACCGTTGCTGCTACTGCTGCTGTTGCTGCTGCTGCCGCCGCTGCTGCTGCAGTGGCACGTCGCGTATTGTTCACTTTATTGGTCTTGTACTGTTTGCCGGCGGTTTTGTAATGCTTGGCCGTCGTGGTGCTTGCATTTTCCATATTATTATCAAATTTATTATTAACCAGTGACGTATTCGCAGCGGGCTCATCTAAAGAAAACGAAAAAGAGAAAGAAATGAAGCATTAATTCAATGTTATTCGCATAATTTAATTTAAATGCCAATGCTAATTGATACAACCATGATTTCCTAGCTTTAATATGTATTTTTGCAAACTCATAAAGCTTACTAGCTGAGGCCTTACTAGCCTGGCCTCATTTCTCTGGAATTAACTTATTATTTTCATTTAAAATGTATTCCCTAAAAATGTACTTGCTGTTTGCCTTTGGATTTCCCATGACATTTCCCTTATAAACTCATATTACTATTTCAAGCACACTATCAGCCTTAATTGGGGTCTCAATCTTATCGCTGGCAGGCATTCCTCAGATACGAAAATGCTAATTTTCCTGAGGAAAAAGCCGAGCTACAGGTGAATCACAAACAAATCGCCAAATTCCCATTGAAAATCAATTTCCGCGACACTGTGAACGTGTCAACATCGCATCGATAAAGCATAATGGCAGAAATATGTATTTCTTTTTTTTTTCTTGCCCCTTGTTTCTTTTATCAACTTTCTATTTTGAATCCCCAACGGCAGCGGCGGCGAAAAAAAGTCAACAAATTGAATTTAGTTAAGGTTAAGCCCCACCTGTTGCACACACAATCACAAACACGAAAAAAAAGCCAGACGACGACAGGCGACAAAAAATAAAACAAAAACGATACGAAAATCCAAGAGAGGTGACAAGTGAAGTGTAATGACTGTGGCTGTCGCGCTGCCGTTTTTTATTGTTGTTATTTTTGTTGCTGTTGTTGGGGGCTGCCTTATCACAGCGCTTGCACACATGGAATGTCAGAATGTGTGACAACAGTGCGTATCAGTAATATATAGGCGGATTAAAGGAGGAAAAACATATGGGAATTACACTTAAATAGTCTCGAAAAGCAAACTATATTATAAGATTCCATTTGCCAATTATTTTCATATAGGCTACGCTAAAACTCATTGGGAATTATAGTGTTTTTTAAGTAATTAAAGTCTTAATTATTAGTAACAATGGCAAATATATTCTAATAATAGTTTTAGATACCAAACTACATCTTTAGGTTACAATTATTTTCATATGAGCAACGCTAGAACCTATTGGGAATTTTAGCGATAATAGCGTTTTTAAAGTATTTAAAGCTTTATATTTCAGTAAAAGTGGATATTAATTTATTAACAGTTTCGGAAACCATCCTATATCCTTAGGCTTCATTTGCCAACTATTTTCCTATGCTAGGCTAGAGCCTATTGGAAATTATAACGTCTATAGGTTATCTTAAGTGTGTATAGCCTTAATTTTTAGTAAAAATATTTTATTAAAAGTTTTGAAAGCCCAATTTTTCTTAGGATTCCATTAGCCAACGAATTTTATATGAACAACTTTAAAACCTATTGGGAATTACAGAATTTAAAGCGTATATTAAGTAGTTATAGCCTTAATTTCTAGGAATAATATTTTTGGTTGACAGAATATTATAATCAGAAAATTATAGCTAGCATACATTCTTACAATATTCTTATTAGATTTAAATATTTCCCAATCACATTCATTCTTTATTTATTCTATTTCTTGATTTTAATATCAATAACATATTCCCTGTAATTAGAGGTATAAATTTTTCTGTTGTGATTTTTCCTCCTACGATTGTGAGTCACACTGTTTGTGTACATATTATATGACTAGCTAGCTTGTCGGACGATTAGTAAGCCGGGCAGTTCTCAAATCACAATCACATACACAGAGAGACCGACGACAGACCGACCGACAGGCTGAAAAACTCACTGGCAACCGAGTTGGGTCGCGTTAATTGACTCGACTGCGACTGTTTAGCATTCAGCGTTATTATTATACACATTATACGGCTTTATACGATCGCCAGCGACTCTCGTCTCGCCCCAGTGTTTACTCAATTCTTTATCAGCAGTTATAGGGCTTTCGAGCCGTGCGACCGCAAAAATAAGAAAAAAGAATTGCCTAAAAGTTCCATTGATAATGTCAAGCTCCATATACGTATTACGTACAGCTGGGCATAGTGGGTATAATATATATTTTGGGCATGTGTGTGTGTTTGCCAGATTCATTATCGGTTATCAGTGGGGGACTATCGTGAGCGCCTGAGTCAGAAACAAAGCCCCCGATAAGCGATCCCCCCATTGTAACCGAAATGATTGGGAATTCGCTGGGCTGCAGACACGTTGACGTCAGTTATCCGATATTGTACATATATACTATAAAATATAAGCTATTTATTTAGCTGTCAGATTGTCAGCTTGTTGGGCAATTAAGTGGCATTCGTCCGCTGGCGATTAACGGTTAGCTGCTCGGGGAGCCAAATCCTAATTACATAATCACGTGTAGGAAATATGTGTATCTACTTTACTTATTAATAAACGAATGAGTAGGTCAATTACAAGGCGCCAACTGCGCCACAATTGAAATATGTGCTGTGGAGCGGCTAGTTAAGCGATTACAAGGAATTTCTAGGCGGTGCCCGAGACGGGGGATCAGTTGTTTGTTGCTAATAAAAACAAAAGCGAAACAGAACAGAACAGAAATAGGAACAATTGTGTGAGCTGTTGACTAAACAAATATAGCACTTAACTTAGTTGTAGAAATACAACTTGGCCTACGCACTTAAGAAATTAAGCAAATTAAGAGGATAATAAAATAGGAAAAGGAATGAAATTTAAGAAATATTTCACATATTTTTGAGGATTTCCTTTAAACAAATTTAGGTTCTTTTACAAAATTTCCTTTGTGGTATTAAGGAAATATTTACCAGATTTTTATTTTTAACTCTATTTTCCCATTTTTCATTTTTAATTATCCCAAATAACAATTAAGGAAGTCCCACTGTCCACCAGGCAAGAACTAAACAAAATGATACAGCAAACTAAAGCCACCCAACCAGCAGTCAGTCACAACAATATAATAAAATCAAGCGAGAATAATGCAGATAAGCTAATCAGAATGGAGGGAGCTTTTAAAGACCCCAGCAATTAAAACCAGAAGACTCCTATTCCGAGATACCCTCCCACAGTACACAGAGAGAACAAAGTTCAAATAAATATTATTTACAGCTGGGGAAAACTCGATCTCTGTCTGTGGTGACGTTTCAATATCTTCCGTTTACATCACTCTACTGTTTTCCCCAAGCAAATCCATTTGGCACAGCCGTGAGGCAAATATTGAAATGACATTTTCGTTATCACGAACTTTCGTTTAACGATTTCAGTTCTAATTATGCCTGCTTTGCCAGCATTTTGAGGCGTAAAAACGTCAGGCAAACGTGAAACACATGGGGAATGCTTTTTCTATATGCAAAAAAAAACTGAATTTGCATTCTCATTTACATGCAATTTTTTATTGAGCCAAGCCAGGCGAAAAACAATTGCCCCTGTGCAAAGTGCAATAAATAATGCTATGGCAAATTATCAGGGAGTGATGTGGGTGCACTGGGAAAAATTATATTACAATTCAGGTATTATTTTCTTTACTTAAAAAGGAAATTCATGGAATTTAAAGAAAACTAAATCAAAATACTATGTATAAACAAGTGGGAAAGCTACAGTCGAGTGTGACCGACTGTGAGATACCCGGTACCCAAAGCATTGTGGGTGAAATTAAACAGCACATGAACATGGAAAAAAGAAAATGTTGACAAATGAAGACAAATATTGCTAGAAACATGTTGAGCAACACTCAAAAGAGACAAATGTTGCTAGGAACATGTTGGGCAACTCTCAAAAGCGACGAAATGATATCGATCGGATGTGTATATTTTGTATTTGTAATCCTTAGTGGGATGTGATTTGATAGTTTTGTGTTTGTAATTCTTAGAGGTTCTTGCCAATATTTATTCCTTAATTTTCACAGAATATTTTATTTATTTATTCATACATTTTAGTTAAAATCTGATAGGTTATCTAATTTTTTCCCCAGTGTAGAAAGGCCTGCTTTCGGTTGATAAGTTGACGCAAATATTGGGCACACGCTATCGCCTACGTCACAAGTGCATTTCGCGATTGACTGAGTGACTGACTGAATAAAACAAAAATACATAAAAACGAAAAAACACAAAAATTATAAAAACACCCACACACACACTCACAGAGAGAGAAAAACGAACATCGAGAGCTACAATAAACGAGGTGCGGCACAAAAACGGCGTCACAAAGTCCACACATCTGTCCGCCAGTCAGTCATTCGGTCTGTCCGTTCCCCATTCCGTCATTCCCCACGTGACGACGTCATCCCATTGCAAAAAGCAAAAGGCAAAAAGCACTAAGCACACTCGCCCAATCGCCCACCAGCAATTGTTTATAATTTATTAGCACGCAGCGCTTTACAGCAGCGGTGCAAGTGATACGTCAAATTCGCGGAAAAGATTCCGAAATTCCAGCGAAAAACGAAACGCCCGATAAAAGTCACCACCGAAAGAGAGTAGAAAATCACAAACGATCAACGCTCAACGGTGAACAGAAAGAGAGAGAAACGTACCCAAGTTTAATTGTGATCACACGCATCTCTGTCCCGCTCTTTTGCATTGCACTCTGGCATCGACGCACTTATTGATCGTATTGATATTCGCGAATCGCAGGCAAAACGCAGCAATTGAAAATGCACGGCGAGAAAAAAAAGGCTCGCGGGCGAAGAGAATAGCGAAGAATCGAAAAAGCGGCTATCGACAACCGACGCGCCTGAAACATTTAAGGCAACTAGACGAGGCGACCAGCGAAATTCATTCAGAGCGTGTGTGCTCGGTGTGTGTGTGCTCGCTGAGTGTGTGGTGTGTGCTGTGTGTGTGCGAAAAGAAAACGAAGAAGCGACCGAGCGGGGCAAAAACAACAAGTAAGAACGATAGAGCCGAGGGGGACTCGACTCTTGAATACCCGGTAAAATTTGGTTTTTCGAGCCGGATTTAAATTATCACTGCATATTTTTAGGCGCCGAAAAGTCCTTTACAATGTGAACTATTTTAAAAATAAGGGTATAATAATATTAAATTAAAAATATTGGTATCAATGATACAACTTATTAAATCCTGAATTGTCAGGCTCTAGCTCTTATAGATCCTGACAAGGCTGACATCTTTAAAATAAATAATCTAAGGTTTTCTTTAAGTATCATCGATTTTCAAAGGATATACCACTTAAATGTCCTCGGTTATTGGGTATTAAAAAGGCGCGACGTCAGCGCAGGCAGCGTAAAAGTACAAATACAAAAAAAAAACGTACAATAATCAAATAATTGCGGCAGCTTCGTCGTCGCCACCCCCCGCACACACACTCGCAGGCACCACACACCGTCTTATTCGCAAAGCCTCCCCCCGCACACACAGTTGCAATTGTCAATCAAAAGTAAGCACAGGGTCGCTTCTTCTTCTTCATCATCTTCTTGGTGCTTTTGATTTTGCGGCAGCGCGGACTGCGAAATGATCAAATCAAGCAAAAATAAAAATAAAGACAAAAAAAGAAAAACAACATGAATAAAACGTAGCCACCAACAACAGGTGACGCGAAGTACGAAGCGAAATGAAATGAAACGAAACGAAAGACTGTCGCCAGCCAGTCAGACGTTGTTGCTGTTGTTGTTGTTTCCCCCCTATTGTTGATTACGTACGCCCCACACAGACATCCACGGTCCGTAAAACACGCGCACGCACACAAGCAAACACAAACACATCACATTCCCCCGCGCACAAATATGCGAAATTTTGCTGACTAAGGAAGGTCTGGGGAGCACCAGGCAGCGAAAACGAAAACGAGAAAAAAAAATGAGGCAAAAAGCACATCGCGATAACAACAAAAGCATTTAAAAGCGTAGAAGCAACGGAAAAAAGTGATAATAAAATAATAATTGCTATAGCACACACACCGATCGCCAAAGAGAGAGAGAGAGAGGACACCAGAGTTGCCAGCAGCTGTGAGAGCGGCGAGGCTCCCCAGACCCCCTCCCACTCTTTCAGCACACGATTTGCCATGTGGCGAAGCCCCACAGCCTGTTCTCTGGCTATCGCACTCGCTCGCGGTCTCTCTCTCTGTCGAACATGACTAAGCCAAACAACTTGACAACACTGTCGGTGGAATTGTGGGGCCGCCGCTGTTGTTATTGTTGTTGCTGCCTTTGAGTCAATTCATAAGAAACGAGGAAACCCGCCGCCATATCGTTGTTGCTGCTGCTTCGTGTTTATGTATCGCTGCGGCGTTTGTGTTTGTGAGTTGGCTGGCATGAGCATGAATCAAGTTAAAAATTTTAATAATTTGTGGCTGAAAACGAGTTTAGCTTGTTGAGCTTTTTGCATGGGTATATGTATGTGTATGCGTGTGCGGCTACTTGTTTTCTTCATCTTCTCGGCTTCGTCCTCTTCTTCTTCTTCGTGCTCCAGCTTGGACACTCCGATAATATTTTACCAATACAGGCGAAAAGAAGAGCTTGATAAGCGCTTTATGGCCATCTCTCTCTCTTAAGAGCCATAATGGGGGTCTGGTGTCAGGAGGGGAAGGGAGGAAGAGGGCCAGTGACGTACCCGTGTCTCATTGTTATTGTTGTTGCCCACTCAGCCGTGGTGAAGTGTTATAGGAAATCAAATTAAGACGATTAAAGAGCGAGCGAGTGCACGCGCTCTTGCCGAGAAAGAGGGAGCAAAGGAGATCACTCTACAAAGAGAGGGAAAGTGGTGACTTCTGGATGCCCTACAGGCCAGTGATACCCTACTTTTATTATGATCATTTATTATATTATGATCACTACCCATAAGAATTGTAAAAAAGAACTAAATCAAAGTACTATGTATAAACAAGTGGGAAAGCTACATACGAGTGTGACCGACTATGAGATACCCGGTACCCAAAGCATTGTGGGTGAAATTAAATAGCACATAAACATGGAAAAAAGAAAATGTTGACAAATGAAGACAAATATTGCTAGAAACATGTCGAGCAACACTCAGAAGAGACAAATGTTGCTAGGAACATGTTGGGCAACTCTCAAAAGCGACAAATGTTGCTTACATACATTCTCGGTTGGCACTAACTTATAATACCCTTGTACCCTGGGTACCGGGTATAAAATTATTTACACCACAAATATAAGTAGTACCCCCCACTATAATATACCCTAAGTCACCCTTTGGGTCGTTGAGTCCAACAGTTGATAAGGCTAGGACAAAGAAATTATGCTTTTGTGCAAAACTTTGCCATTTGCCGATAAGTTCAAAAGCAATTTGAGCCCAGTCAGTAAACAGTTTCTTTTATTTATTTATTTATTTAGAAAGGGGTTTCCACTGCATAATACTGATATAAACAAGCACAGCGTGAAATTCCTATTAAAACCGCTGATAAACTATGGGGAATTGCGAAAACATTTGGCCCAAACAGGTCTGACGTTGGTCTTTCGACTAATCTCAGTACCTTTCTAGAAATAGATTTGGGGCTTATCGACTTGGATTCTTTTGTCAAGAGTGAAAGGTCAAGGTACGGTTTCCAGCGCCTGTAAATAGATAAGATATACTAGGCCTTAACTAAGTGCCAAGTGTAGTGAACCTAAAATATCGGAAGCTCGATTTATCATCCTCCCGATGAGTAAGCAATCCTATTGACAATTTGGCAAACAAAACGATATTCTCGCCAAATTATACAGATACGTATTATACATTTTTCACATTAGCGCGGAAATTCCCAAAATTAGTTTGACGTCAGTCGGCGAAGAAATTTTGTAAAATCTCTCGTGGGGGTAAAATTGTGCTCGGCGGCGATTGCCAAGGTTCCTCGGGGGCTTACACATATAGGTAAAATCTGTATAAACAAAAATTGATTTTTGGCACAGCGAAACGAAACAGAATCGAATACTATTTAGCACTTATATATACCTTTCCCATATAGATTTATGGATTCGTATTTTGGGTCTGTTGCTGCGATTCTCAAGTATTTATGGCAACAATTGAGGCGTTGAAATCGGGCAAAACCAAATTGTAGATTAAATAAATATGAAGTGGAAACTGGAACTATCCTTGGCCATTTCTTAAATAGTTCGATATCGATTAGGTACGTGATTTTCCGAAATTCTGCTGTGAGTGAAATAGAGATAATAATTAAAATCACAAATTGCCTTTGAATTTACTTGAAAATATTATTTATGATTATTGCTTTTTGGGGAAATGGCAATTGCGCGGGCGCCCCATAATCGTAAATAAAAAACGAGTTCAAAGTAAATATCAAATGATATCTCTTGGTATTCCGCAATTTGTGTAAATCGCCAAGAGCAGGAAAATGTTATAAATAGAGGAATCCGTGGCGCTATTTGGCCAAAGCCAAAAAGTGTTAAATAATTGCCCCGGCCAACCGTTTTTTGTTTACACACAAAAGCGAGAGGAAGATCGAGGAAGGCAGACAAAAAATCGCTCGCTCGTTCGTTCGATAATTGTTGTTTATTTTTGTTTTCCACTGTCTTTGACTTTTGACTTTGCTCTGCATCACATAGAATTTTATTTTCCTCGATTTTCCATTTTGTTTTGGGTGCTGGCCGCGCTAGAAATGTATTTTTAAATGCTCCAACTACGTAAGACGACATTCAAGTGTTTTATTTTAGACAGTAGACGGTATAGAGCCAAGTAGACACGGCTACTATATATACCCATACACATATATATCTATCTGCTCATCATATTTTTAGTTGCTTCTATTGGCCTTTTGCGTTAGCACATTTTTGTGTTAAAATTATCTATTTGTATTTGCTTTATGACAGCGCGCCACCAAATGGAAATCTCGAATCGATTCGATTATGCAATGCAGCAAACCATAACGATCATAATTAAAATTTTCACCCCCATCAAATGAATCTTTGAGATACGACAATATTCTTGATTTTCACCATTTTTATGGGCGCCATAAAGGCAAAAAGTTAATGACAGTTTTTCGCTCTAATGTCACGTTATGCGCTTTGTTTTTTCGGGAGGGGCCAATTAATTTAAACTGTTTATAAATACGCGGCGAGCCAAAACAAACGATTAGAGAAAAGAATCTCCAAATCGTGCATTTCTAAGCACACAAAGACATGAGAATAATTTCTCACAAAAATTGTGTACGTTGTTGTTTTTTTCTTTTAGCTTTTTTGTGTATTATTATTCTTATATTTTTTACTTTTCTGCTTGTCTTGGCGTTTTGGCATTTGAAGGACGGAAATACGTTGGCGGCGTCGTGAATTTTTGCATATTAGCAAAAAGTGAGAAAAAGAAAAAAATCATAAATAAATACCCAAAAGAAACAAAAATGTTGATAAACTCAAAGCGCTTACGTAGGCAAGAGCTCGGCGGAGCAGGTGCCGACAGGGGAGGCGGATGGATGGATATTTGGGGATTGATTCGATTCGATTCAAAGCGATTTGAAATGAGGCGATGAAATGTATTCACAGGCATGCGCAATGGGCGTGAAAAGAATAGTAACAGATTTTCAGGCATTTCAAGTATCCGTATCCGTATCTGTATCTGTGTATTTGAGTATCTGTAGCTGGAATCCGAGGAGTTCTCAGCTCAGAGTATCTGTTGCTGTGTTGTCAAGGTCATGACTGCTCTTTAGGGGTTGCCCAGCCGATAAACATGTGTCGTCATTCCCCCGGACAGGGCATTCCTCAAAACTCACGCAAACACACATAGCCACCACACACAGGCACAGAGCATTAAAGGCGGAACGTATTATAACTGTTGCATGTTTAATTGTTCGTAAAACACTTGAGAGCAGGCCTAAAGATACATATTCCGAGTGGTACAGTAGAACTTCGTATGTTAGGGATGAAAATTTATACTTTTAGGCAGGGAAAACTCTCAAAATATAATAGTTGTGGCTTTTCTTAAGGGATATCCCAGAGATATTATCTTTGAAGGCTACATTTGCATGTTTTTCTTCACAGTTCCTTCTGGTAGGTTCCACTGTAGTGACGAGAGATGGCAATATTCCCTTGCGGATGCCCCGTGGTGCAGTCTTTAAGTGGATTTCCACCTTTCGCTGCATTGTTGCCGCTGCCGCTGCTGCTGTTGTTGTTTTTGTCGTGTCAATGACGTTGCAAGCCTTTTGTCTGGCCGTATCTCCTTCTCTCTCTCGCGCTGACTGCATAGCCAGGTATCCTGGCGCCGGCTTAATTTACCTTTTGGCTGGGACAGAAGGTAAGGGCGAAGCGCAGGTAACTTGCAGGTAAAACGCCTCAAAGTAGTTCAAGTCCAACAACAAAAAATCTCTTATTGTTGCTTGCTCTCTCTCTTTCTCCTCACACACATACTAATGCGAAGATTATCCACTCACCCGCACACGTTTTTTTCGTCTGCTGTCGCCGCTGCTGCTGCTGTTGTTGTTGTTGCTGTTTCTGGTTCAACTGAAAACTAAAACTAACACAAATCTGATATTGCGGCCCGGCCGCGGGGTTGCCCAGATTTGTATTTGTTGCCTTCTCAGCTTGCTGCTTCTTTCGTGTATTGTATTCTCAAGAGATCTCCCCTTCTTTGACTTTTGTTTATTTTGAATTTTCACAGTTTTTCTCGGAATTCCTTGCACTCGCACTCGCACGCACTTAATAGCACTCACTCATTCCTCGATCGCCAGTCGCTCTCTTCGCGGAGAGGGAAGACTTTGAATTTTGCACTTTGTGTGTGAGTGTGCTTTGAATATTTTGTCGCTTTGCACCGCAGCTAATTAGCATATTATGACATTCATTTCGCTGTAACCTTTCCGCGCGTTTCTTCGCTCGTTTTTGTGGTATGATCTAATTTGATTAATACAAAACTTGTTGTGGCGGCTGCACTCGCACTTCGCCCACGCACACGTTAGCATATCACACTCGCACACAGGCACGGCCGCGCTTTCGTATGTTCCGTTCTTTTGTGGTTTCTTTGCCTTTTGTTTATGTTGCGCTGCGTTATTTATTCCGCTCTATTCCGCCTCATCGTCGCCTCAGCCACACGAACAACGAACAACGAACGGACACAACCACACAGCTCGACGAAAGATCGAAGAATGGCGGGCCCGGTTGACGCCGGCAGAGGCCGAGGCCGCTGCGGCAGAGGCAGCAACAGGCAGCGGCGCTTGCTTAACCCTTGGGCGGCCTTAGAGCATGTTTTCTGGCACACATGCTACAGATCCTTGATCTCATTTGAAGATCATTTGAATGTAAGCGAAATTGATAAGAATGCAACTTAAATTTTAGTATTTAAAGGTTTAAATAAAATTATTTAAGAAAAAGTGTGCACTGAGATATTTATATAAATTTATTACTTGCTTTTTATTGCATTCCTCTGGAAAATTCCTTGCGTCATTAGATTTATCTTTTAGTACAATTTCTAGCGTCATTAGATTTATCTTGTAAGTAAACGTTGATAGTTACAAACTTATCTGAATATCCACACAGAAATCTAGTGACAAAGTCAAATTGGATGACTAGATTCTTACACTTTATAAATTCACACAAATGTTTATACAGTAGAATTAGCTTAGCTGCCTTGAGTACTTTGCGTGCAACTTCGAGGCAACTATCTTACAAATGACAGCTACCTAAAATATTTTCATAGAAAATCATGAATAAAAGCTGGCGACTAAATGCAAAAGGTTGTTTAGTTGGCTGCACCAAACATAAATAATTATTTTCATACAAATTATTGATATAAGATATAAATGGAGCAAAATTAACAAATAAGGAAGCTATGTATCTCTAAAATACACCTATGTAAGTATAAGGACAGCTAAGCAAATTATACTGCACAATGATTTTCCTATTCGTAAACTAAACTAATCTGTGCTCATCTTAACCTCAATATTAAATCGTTTATGGGCAGGGTTACTGGTCACGTTTGGCCCTCAAGGGTTAAAGTCGCGCTTTTTAGTATCGATCAACTGTTTCGCTCCGTCAAACGCCGTCGTGTGGGCAAATAGTTGTGCTTATTTTTGCACTGCACCCAAAAACACAATTTATTCTAGCAATTAGATATTCATGTTTGGTTTTGCTTCTCGCTTTTTGCCTTTTGCCAGCTTGTTTGCTTTTTTTCTTGACATTAAATGTGTTGTTGCATCATTAACCCCATAAAGCCTGAACCGCCCCTGAGTGAATGATTAAGAGTAAACGACAAGAACAAGAACAACAACAACAACTGAAGCAAGTGAACTGGCGTCGCCAAGTCGTCGGCTGTTGCGCGTCATGGTATGTGTGAGGTGAGTGAGTGAGTATGTATGACTGTGTGTTCTTTGCCGCCTGCCATCTCTTTCCGGCCAACGTGATTTGCTCGCCCCAGCAGACATATGGCGCTCACTGTTTCGCTCTCTTTCCACGAACGAGCGAAATCACTTTTTTCTCTCCCTCCCTCCTCCACCTCCTCTCTTTATCATCATCATCAGCCGCTTCTGCCTCTTGCTCGCGTCTTCTTCTTCTCGCTGTTGCTGCGTATTTTTGCTGCCGCGAGGAAGCCCGCCCGCAAAAAGTTCTATTGTTATTGCTCTTGTTGCTTTCTGTTGAATAAAAACAAAACAGCAAAGGCAAAGAAAAAGAAAAGGAAAGAGAAAAACAACAAAACGCGTAAAGTGAGCGCCGCCGCGTTCTTGGCTTATTAGATCAATTGGTTTTGCACTTTTTGTTGCTGCGCTGCGTTTATTTATACATTTATTCTATTTCCCCCGCTGTGCGCCGTTTTCAGTGTACAGTTTTTGTTTGCTAATTTGAAGTTAAGTGTATTTTTTTCGGGAATTTCAGGAATTGCAATGTTTTTTTGCGTTTCCAATTGATTTTAATTGTTTAGGTATTTTGGTTTGTATATATGTATATCTTTTATCTATGTATCTATTAGTAAGACATGGAAGCCTACCTCTGAGGACAAGTTAAAATATTAAAAAACTTAAAATAGAGTTTTAAAAAATTAATTACAGCTTGTATTGAAAATTTCAAAATTTTTTAATATCGTTTTAGGACTACAAAATATAGATTTATTAATTATTCCTTATAAATTTTAAGAAGTTAGCATTGTTCATATTTAACACTTCTTGAAATCTTTTCTAGGCGTTCTTAAACGTCAAGAATATACATATAAATCAAAAATATATTTTCTAGGAATAATAACTTTAAGAACAGTAAATCCATAAGATACGATTTATTAGAGCGTTAGTTTTATCAATTCCACTGCTATTGTAAAGCTCCAGCTATTAAAAGCTGACCCATTGGAACTTCTAATCAAATCAATTCGATTTGGATATTAATTTGTGGTAGCCGTAAAAAAACGGTCGCCATAAATCACTTTCTCCGCTTTGCACCCATTAAAAATCGATCTCCGATAACGATGGCGAGTATTACCCAAAAAAAAAACAGCGCTAACGGTAACACCAGTACCAGTGTTTCGGTGAAAAACCCCCCCAAAGTCGAACATTTTCTGTGCCAAATCGAACGGAAGCGATTCGATAAGAACTATAACACACACACGCGCTCTCGAAACATATATATATTTATATATTCCATCGGAATCGGAATAGTTTCCAGTGTGTGTGCTCAGATGTACGTTTATTTAGACAGTTGACGTACGATAACGCTCAACACTTGGTCGCTGGGCCCCGCTGATGATATCACGAAGAAAGGTAAACAATCTAATCAATAAACACAATCAAGCGAGGACGAGTGGTACGCACTCGTCTATTAGGGCGACACGTATGTAGTCTATGTATATAGACATGTCTACATAGGCGTCTATATGCCACACGGGGAGAAATTATCACCCAAGTTGTTCATCCTATCCCTATCTTTTCGTATCTAGACGAAATAGAGCTCATATCTGTGACATCATGATTGTATTTTTTAACTATTCTTCAACTTTAATTGTATTTCTAGGGTATTAAAGCATATTTCTTTTTTATCTGACATTACTTCATATATGAAATGATAATAAATAACAATTTTAAAGTGATAAGGCATAGGTTTAAATTAAAATGATTAAAGGTATTTTTATGATTTTTATGTGAAAAAATTAAGATAACAAGGTGAAACTTTTATAGATTAAAAGAATCGATATCATGAGTAATTAAGATTGAAACCGTATCGTAGGGATCATCCATTAAAAATAAATAGCAATAGAGTTTATATTTATTTAATATTCTAATGTATAAAAATAAGATATTAAAGATATTTTATTTGTAGCTTAAATGTTACATCGATATGAACATCACGAAATGACTGAAATGTTGATCATCTGTTATATCTGTTATAATATCTGTTATAATATCCCTAAAAAAATACAATTTAAATATTTTGTGCTCTTAACTTAATTATTTTCGCCACCAGAGAATAAGTGCATCCAAAAAAATATAGGGATCTGTAGCGAGTTCCCCTGGAATCACTAGGGTTTTGAAATCACCTTAAAATGTATCTAAAAGTAGGCAATAAAATGTTGGAGGCACCAAACACCACCGCACCACCGCAGAACATATAATTTTAATAGAAACAGCTATTTCTATTATGTGTGGGTACTCGCTTCTGTGTATTACCAGTTGTTGGTACTCATAGTCGTACTCGTATCTCGTACTCACACTCGCACTCGTACGATTAATCGAACAGACGACGACGCTGCGCTGCCACATGCACGCGACGATTGATTACAGCAATAAAACGTCTATCGCATCGATTGATTTAAAAATACAAACGAAACCCACACTCACGAGCACAGCGCGATCAGTGATCGCTGCACGGCAACAATTAACCGTATCTGAGTATCTGCGCGTATCGCGTATCTGTGTGTGGAGAGACTGGCAAACATAAATAGGCACAAGTGGCCGCCGCGGCCGGTCTCAAACTGCAACAATAACTACAATAAAAACACTGAAAATACTAAAAAACACCAGGCGTACGTCGCCCCCATCGATGGGTTCTTACTCATTCACGCATTGGGTAATCGATACACAAACACACAGACACAGACACATGGAGAAACGCTGCTCAGCCGCCAAATGAAACCATTAAGCGCTACATAAAACATTCGTCAAAAAGGGGGTGAAGTGGGGGAGAGACGGGGTATGGGGCAGGGGGCAGGGGCGATACTGGAAACATTGCAACCAGAAGCTACGATCGCCAGTCCCGCCAAACTGGCGACAATGCCACACTCAACAAAACTTGGTGATCATCAAAAGTAAAAATATTACACAAAAGAAAATTAGGGGAATTTTGGTAGTTACAATTTGGTTAAAAAATATTTCGGTATTTCGCTCTTCCCCTCTTACGCCTTTTCCGCAAACTTGAGTACAGACGTACTCAATTTAAAGATAAAACCATTTCAACTCAAGAATATTTGTACTCAATTTTGGTATGAGTACTTTTGCATTCATTTTGAATTTTTTTTGGTCTCAAAGTAAGGAAAAACTTAATAAAAAAATCCGTACTCAAAATGAGTATAGTACGAATTTGAGTACGAGGATTCTCGATTTCGATTTTGTTCCTTAAATATCAAAACTCTATAAGCCGTATTTTAAAATATATGTATATGGTATAAATTCAATCCTATATAATTAATTGTTCATAAGCATGCTTTTAAGATAAGGAGTCCTTTCATTAAAATTCAGAGCACCTTAAAAAAACAACGTAAAACGTTCTTACTTTCCATTTGGAAAGGAAGCCAGTTTTACAGGCTTCGTCTTGCCTTCGGCTCGTCTACGAAGGTGTTTGTTCCTCGGGGCACACTTATGGGCAGTCCTGCTCTCAAGGAACTTTGATTTATTCTCACTGGTTAGTAACGATTTTAATAAAAATTAAATTTCTTTAATATATTTTCTCCCTGTGCATCAGGCACGATCGACAGCGACGGCGACTTCGGCTCCAACTCCGGCGCAGACAGAACAGACAGCGCAAACAATCAGAGACCCAAACAACAACGGCGACGTGATCATGTCTGGGCCGTTCAGTCGCTGGGTCTTTTCAGTATTTCAGTCTTTCAGTCTCTCCAGCCGTTCAGCAAATGTTGGCGACGTCGTCGTCGTCGGCGTCGCCGTTCGTCGGCTCCAACTTTGTTATTATTACCGCTCGTGCACATGCCCCCAACATATCTGCGAAGCAAACAGGTTTGACCATTCACTTGAACCGCTTTGGGAGTCGCCACCGAGTCGAGGTTTCCGAGGTGAAGGGCGGGTCGGGGCGGTGGCTGGTGGCGGGGGCAGGGTGACGAGACGCGACTCGACCCAGGGGAAGGCGTCTTCGTCATCGACATTAAACGTAATCAATAGAGCGAACTTCTTTAATTGAGCATCGTCAACGTGCGAGAGACAAAAGCGAAGCGACAATCAAAACTAATTGAATGCACAGAGCAAAAAATAAATAAAGAAATAAGGCAGAAAAAGAGCAGTATTGATTGGGTTTTTGTTAAATTATGGGTACAGGGAAAGAAATCAGGGAGGTTTAACTAAAAAATTAGGGAAAGTCAGAGAAGAAGATCCGAAAATTCAGGAAAGAAGATCAGGATAACTAAGTTTAATGAGTTTCGGTTTAAACTTAGTTAAAACTAGTGGGAATAGATCTTAAATGTTCCTTAAAACAGGGTGGGGCACCGGATGTTAAGCTGGGAGCCAGACAGAATATGCAAGCAAAGCTAAGGCTAGTTTTGCTTTTGTTTTCCTCCTCGAACTCACAAAAACATAACCTTAAAACCTTTATTTCTTACAAACAACCAACAAATAAAATAAATCTTAAAGATTCTTAAAAACAGGGTTGGACACCGGATGTTAAGCTCGGAGCCTGACAGAATATGCAAGCAAAGCTAAGGCTAGTATTGCTTCTGTTAGCTTGCTTGTACATTCAAAATAACAACCTTAAGACCCTGATTTCTTACAAGTAACCAACAAAGCCTTGAATAATTACCCTCTACTATAAATACAATTCATAACTGATATCTTACAACTAGAAATCAATCCTCAAACACACATTCGTTCTGTGCAGCATTAATAATAGCCCAATATCCGCTTTGCATATAATAACCAGTCACATAACCACCAACCCAGCCTAATTACGCATTGCATAGTTATGGGCGCAATCGATTTTGGCCAAAATAGCAAGTTGATGGAGCCTGCCAAAGTCAAAAGTAAGCCAGGCCAGCCAGACAATTTGCTGCCAAGTAGAACGAGAACGGGTATCTAAGCGGTTGTCATGGGAAAACGGAAACCCCAAAGGGGCGTGGGAGTGCCCAGACTTTACTATAAAGCTTCCGTTGATCGATGGGTTTGTCATTTATCAAGGTGTGATATTTTTTTGAGAGCCTTTTAGCTACAGAAATATGTTAATTGAATTAAATTACGATTTTATGCAGCTTAAATGGAGTAATAAAAATTAATTTACATAGCAAATAAAAAGGGGAAGGGTGTGGTTACAGGTTTATTATTAAATAGAAATATATATTATATAGTAATCTCTGTAAGCTTGCTTGTAATAATACTACTATATTATTTATAAACCCAACAACCCAATTTGTATACAGCTGTACGTGGAATATTCTAATCACAGTGAAATCATCAATAACAAATTAAAGAAGACACTTGTTTGTGGAAATAGAACAACGCTGCGAGTAAAGGCAAACTATAAAGAGATAACGCTCACGCTTATAATTATTCTGAGAAAACAGAGCCGATTTCCACGAACATCATTCCCATCCGCGCGGTTCGATCCGCACTATCAGAGTAGCGCCTGGCCTTTCCCTTTGAATGCTATAGCCCCCGGGGGTTATCGCTGCGGTTCCAGAGCTTCTTAGTCAGACAGACAGCCTGGTGTGGCAGTGGTGGTAGTTGTGGCTCTGGCTCTGGCTCAATAGTGACCGAATGCGTCAGCACTGAATAAATAAACGCGAAAGCGAACGCCTAGACCTTAGTCAACGGCCAGCTACAAGTTTTCGACATTAGAGGCACTGACAGAAATGACCGACGGACGGGTGTTTCTGGCCGCTTAACTTGGCCATTATACTATTGTCGATTGCTCATTTGTTGACACGCAACGCTGGCTTTTGGCCTGCCCAGCCGGCGGCAGTCAACAAAAATAAAACAAAAAGCACAAATGGTGTGAGTAACAATCTGGTAGGGAGAGGAAGGCGTAATAATCGCCAGTGCGGATTTCAGCTATTTCAGTTTATTTGCACAACCAAAACTAAGGCCTCCTGGGGGGCATGAAAATAATGAATCAAGTGGCATTTACATATATTCCAGGTGCCAGCAAAAGTAGATGCAGAAACTATAAATTTCTTGAAAATTAATCTCGTGTAAAGTCTTTATTTTCAAAGAAAGTATTTAATTTTCTGTGGAATTAATAGAGTTTTTCTAAGACTGTTAATAATGACAATATTATGACAAAATAATCTTAGAGAAATAATATAAATTACTTGAATTAAATATATGTTTCCCTTTTTTTCTTAAGACAACATTTGGTTTTATAAAAACAAATACCCTTTATCAGAAATAAATAAAAAGATTTATGTTTTTTCTGAAGATTAAATGCTTATAATTTAAGAATAGAAACTGATTTTTAAACAAAATACTTTTAAGTTACTGATTTTTGTGGAATTAAACTGTCATTCGATTTATTTATGAGGTATTTCCCTCAATAGGTAGGTGCATAAATTTAATAAGACATAAATCATGGATTTTTCAACAAAAGAAATATATTTTATAGCTCAATGATTTCATCTTTCCAATATTCGTTTTTGAATTTTTAGACATTTCTAAGACTCGGTCTAACAAACAAAATATTTTGTCACCTTTACAAAATTCTATAGAATTTAATATGTAATATATTAAATAAAATGCATTATAAATTCCCTCATAATTCCATTTATAACTCATTCATAGATTTGTTGTTTACTAAAATAGATTTCTGTCGACGTAAATGGTAAGATAAGTAAGACATTTTCTTTAATAAATTATTAGAAATATTTCCCACCAACCATGCAATATTTTCATATATTTCTCACTTATTTATTGCTCAAAATATATTTTTTTCCCCAGTTAAAATTAACAAAAACTAAGCAGAAGTACCAGGGATTTCCTGATTTGCCACCTTGACTTTCCTCAGATATTTTCCATTTTGCATTTGTATTTGTAAATATTCATTGCTAAGCAGACCCAATTGTTTGGTAAACAAATCGTATAATTTAGCCTTAATATTCCCGCTGAATTCAATTTGTCCCAGGGTATTTGCCATTCGTTAAATTCCCCCCGTGGCTGAGTTTGTGTACACAACAAGCTCCGAGACTCGGCGATGATGCCGATGGGCTGTTGCTTTTGCTTTGCTGCTGATTGGGAATCGCCAGTTTGGCGACTGTGCGAGCGCACAGCTATAGCCACAGCTACAGATACAGATACAGAGATACGGCGAGTGCGGCGGCAGATACTTTTATACACATTCTTTGCCGCGAAGCCAAGACGCCTGTCGACGTACTTGTAGCGTCTATGAAATCGCTTTATATTAAGCACAGCACCGAGAGCCAGAAGCAGCAGTAAATACATAAAACGCAAAACGCGAGACGCCAACGAAAATATGCCGTGGAATGCGAATCATCAGACGCAGACGCGTGTATCTGTATCTGTATCTGTTGCTGAGACTCTGCGATTCTTTTTGGCCGCAACTGCAGGGGATTCTTTTGGGCCTGACCATCAGGGCCGCATATTTTTGCATACTCGAAGCGGCAGCAGCTGTTTATAGCCTCACATGTCAGCTAATTGAATCGCTTTCGGGTTCAGCTCTCGCAGACATCAGCGAGACAGCTTAATCACTTGCGTCAATGGATTTGCTAGCTGCTTACGCTTACCTGAAAATGGGTTCGAAACGCAGACGGAATGGCATCATTACCGCCCGGGCCAACGGGGATTTTCCCGGGTAAAACCCATAAAATCATCAATAGCAAAAGGGATCTGGCAGGCGAAGGATCAGGCACTCCTTGGGCCACTTGACTTGACGCACTTGAGCCTGGCGCTAGTCCCTAAATCCCTTAAATCCCTGCTGGACAGGTCAGACTTTTCGGCTGGCGGTAATTAAAAGTTGGCAGCTAAAATTTAAATTATGGCCATAGGAGGGAAATATCAGGTAGCAGCCAACACTTCTGGTGAAAATCCTTGTCGGGTTTTCTTTTTGCCACAAATGTATCTTTGGCTCTAAGTGAAAAACAAAGGATGAGAAGATGTTGTAAAAGATAAACCTGATCTGCTAAGCTAATTTGTTTAACACAGTAAGATTTCTAGGTGAAATTCCTTTAAGATTATCTTTATCTTTTGACAAATAGTTATAACAATATTTAAATAATTATAATACTCATTTTACAAGGTATAAGAAGTAAGTAAAGACATTTAAAATAAGGATATTTCTATAATAAATATCTAATAAAATTTGAACGAATTTATTTGGCTATCTACTTAAGGTATTAATAGTTATAATAATACTAAAATAATTTAAATATTTATTGCAAAAGGTATAAGAAGTATTAGAAACATTTAAAATAAAAGTAAACAATTAACAAAATTTTAAATTAATTTTCTTGCCTAATTACTTGAGGTATTATGAGGGTAATAATATATTAAAATAATCATAATAATCATTTCAAAAAGGAATATGAAGTTTTAGAGACATTTAAAAAAAGATATTTCTATAATAAACATCCAACAAAATGTATATGAATTCCTTGGTGAAAAACATTAAAACTATATATATTCCTATAATAAATATCTTTAAAAATTGTAATGAATTTCTTTAGCTATCTACTTGAGATATAATAGTTTTAATAATATTAAAATAAATATAATACCTTTAAAAGGTATAAGAAGTATTAAAAACATTCTAAGTATAGATTTTTTCAATAATAAACACCTTTTAAACTTTAAATTAATTTCCCTGACTATCTTCTTAAGATATCTGGGTCAGTTTTACTCTTTTTTTTCTCAGATTCACACATCTGACTTCTTGCCCCCGCTCTCAGCCATATTCCATCTGCTTTATTGGCCTGATATCACAGTATTGCCAGTATCTACGTCACGTATGAGCTTATCGGAATGAAAGTGAAATGCGGCTGACTTCGGCCGAGTATCTCTAAGTACGGCATAATCTTTTCCGATACGCTGCCGCACACACACAGCGATACGCAGATATCATATATATATACGTATATATATATTTTTGAAGTACATATAAATACGCAAAGAACTCTGCCGTGAATCACGCCATTTGGCCTTATCAAGCGAAGCTCTCATCGGTTCTATTCCAGTGTTTTATGCCTATGTGCGGAGCCACGCACTTTATCAACTCGCGGATGTATTTGTATCTGTATCTGTAGCCTGTGTATCTGTGCGATGGCTTTGTGCTTGGCACCCATAACAACTGTATTAAACGCCATTCGACATGAGTGGAAGCCCATCTGCTTTTTTCCGTATCTATAAACATTTCTATTTCACTTCTTCTATTTTTCCCCCCTTTTTTCCGGGAAACCTTATTGATAGATAGGCCCCCGTGAAGGTCATTGCTATATCTCTCTCTATCCTAGATTCTAGGGAAAGGCGTAGTATTATGTCTCAACAGATTGCCATATTTTCGTCTGACTCATGGTTAATATATTGATTGAGTTATCAGGCCGCTCGAGTGTCTGTTTTGGGGATTTTCTGAGATTTTTGCTGGGATGAGATGTGGGATTTTTGTGAATCAGTAAAAATACAAATTTCTGGAATTTTCTAAGCATCGATAGTCAATAGTTTGAGTGTAAATATAAGGTTTTTCTTTCTACTTCTAAGAAAAGCCCCACAAATATTTAAAAATGTTTAACCTTTTGTAAAAACAACCCAAACTAACCTCTTACATCCCAGAGCTTACAGAATTTACTCATTAAATCCATAAAAATGCTTTATTAAATATTTAATACTCGGACTTACCTTTCAGTTTTTCACGTGCTGTTTCCAAAGCACTCTTCCGTGAATTCACAGTGGATTCTACAATAAAAAAGAGATAACGTTTTAGCAAAGAAATCTCAAACTAAAAGCATATAAAGTTAACAATACTATGTTAAATATTCAAGTGCATTTTCAATGTTATATGCCGAGACAAAGCTCCCACACAAAAAGCTGCCGCTGGCATTTCACTTGGTGACGTCAAATGCGAAGGCCAGGAAAATACCGAAGGCGCTCAAGAGAAAATCGAATCGAGCGGATAGAGGAAAGTGCACACACCACAGCTACAGACACACACACACCCAACACACACTTCATAGTCAATAAAATATTCAAATAGCGTTTTGGTCGGGGAAAAACCGAGCCAACTGTTGCCAATTTCCAGGAGGCAGCCGAGGCAGGCCCTCAAACCAGGCTGAAAATTCATTCTGTTTACAAGCCAATTCCTCTGCCTCTTGCTAATTTTAAAATAGATACATTTTTGCGCCGCGTGTATCGGGTGGGAGAATCTCTCGTCGTACCGATATAATTTAAAATATTTTCGTTGGATTTTTGCGCAAAGTGAACGTGAAAAACGCATTGACGAGTGGCCCAAAATAGCCCAGGGTATGTGTTCTTTGCCAAATTGTGGCGAAATTCCCAATGAAGGCACTAAAAATACTGCCAACAAAGCGGTTCCCGAGAAATCTTTCAAATTAATTTTCTTCGAGAGCAGCTGTGGCAGACACACGAAATGACGCACTTTTGCCTTTTTGATTTGATAAGTGGTTTTAAGATTAAGGGAAAAAGAAATTGGGAATGCCCTCATTAATAGGGAAATAATTTAAGGAAAATATACGGGAATCATACAGAAAATACTAGAGTTTTAAAATTACTTATAATAATGTCTAAAACTATGCTAAGAAATGTGTCGTCGTATAAGGAACACCTTTACACTGGATTTTGTGCATAAGAATTTGTATTGCATACTTTTAGACACCTTTTAAAATTATTTCAAACCCGTAGTAATTTTTGGAGTATCCTCCACAGTTTTTTAGGCATTTTAGACGCCTTCTAAAATGATTTCAAACCCTTAGAGATATCTGGAGTGTCCTCCACAGTTTTTTAGGCATTTAAATAATGAGAAAGGAACATCTATTTTCAAAATAAATAAATAAAAGCGCCTGAGACTAGATTGATATAAAAAAGCTAATATTTTTTGCGTAAAAAATCGAAAATAGAATTTAAGGAATTAAAAAACCAAAAGTTAAGCCCACTTTAAACTATTTTTGTGAGTCAATAAACTAATTTAAATCATTAAAATAGTACATCATTGTAAACATAATTAAATTAATGAGAATAAATGAATAAAATAAAAATATATATTTTTTAGCACTTAAATAATAAGATAATAACAGTAAGATTAAAGGGAAAGGTATTTAAGGCATCTGAGACTAGCTTTAAATAAATAAATAAGTATTCTTTTGAATAGACGAATAGAAAACTAAAATAGAATTTAATGAATATAAAGAAACCTAAAGTTAAGCCAGTTTTAAGCTATATTTATGTGTCTTTAAACTTACTTAAATTATACAAATATTGTGCCCAGCCTTTAATAATTCTAAACCTAACAAATTAATTAACAAACGACTTAAGATTTTGTCTATAAAATCCCTATTAATTGGGAAACACCCCAACCCTTAAATAAACACAACTAATAAGTGCGATTGTGAAATATTCAATGGGGCAAGCGGGGCATCAAGCTTATCAGCTGGTCGGCGGTTGTAGTCAACTTTATAAAATTGATGTTGTAAAGCACTCGAGTTAAATCGCCTCGAGTGCCTGCACTTTGTACGCATCAGCGATAAGCCAAAGCCGAAGCCCCTTCTAGATCCCTTGCGCCGCCCCGTAAACTATGCAATTATATAGAATATATATAGAAGAGAAGTGTGCACGTGACAGAGATGGAGAGAGGAAAAAACCTGCATGCAAATTAAAGCGGACACCAGGCAACCAGCAACGTCAGGCAGGCAGTCAGCCAGCCAGCCAGCTGGCCAAGAAACCTGGCTAAGGTAGGCCGCCGCGAAAGTCGAGAACGCGGCCCCGATTGCTCACGCATCTCCAGCTCCAATCGTATCTTCCGCTCCAGGTTCCCAGCTAACAGCTCTCAGCTCCATCCTCCAGATCCCCTCTAGGCTTCCAGCTTTTTTACCACCTGCCTCACTTGTTTATGGCCGCGACTTGTTGGCGACCAACTTTGGCTTTGGCTGCAGCTCAGGCTCTGGCACTGGCTCTTCGACGTTGTCTTCTCCTTTTTGCCAAAGCGGAAACATGCGCATCAAAGCCGCAGCAATAAATGCACTTGTAAAAATATATTAAATTAAAAACAAAATCTTAAATGTTTTTAAGCAAAAATAAAGCTTGGCTGCAGCCTTAAATATTAACAAATGTTTCCTTGCAGAAAGAACTAATAATAAGTCAAACGATAAACATTTTGTTAAACTTTTTACTGCTGGAAATTCTTTCTAGAAGAAGATTTAGGAAAATATATTTAAAGAACTAAAAAATATATAATTAGGCAGCTTCAAAAGGGTATTAAAATTCCTGGAATTTAAGGAATTTGAAATATTTTAAGAAGTTTAAATATTTGTTTCCAAATCTTTAAAGTTTCTATGAAAAACCTTTGTTCTAAAGATTTATTTCTAATAATAAAATTATCATAGTTAAAATTATTAATTTAAAGTATATTCAGTAAGTTCTGTACTTAATTATTTAGTTTTAAAATTTCCAATAAAAAAAAGATACTATATTTTCTTTTAATGAAACTTTCGCTTCCTGGAAATTAACTGGGAATATCACGTATTTTTTTTTCTGCGTGCATGAAAGATTGAAATTGGCAATGTCGTCGTCGTCGTCATCATCGCTTTTGAGCCTCTTTTTCTTTCAGCTCTTGGGCCAGGTCTCAGTTTTTCCCTCGTTGTTGTTATTATTGTTTTTTGCTCGATAAAACTGGTTACGAGGTTGCTGCAACCAGTTTGTTCACTGAATACGTGTGCTGTGCGTTTCTTTTGTATTTTTTTCGTTTTTTTTTTGCTGGGGGAAGCCTCTCATCGTCGCTGCTGCTGTTGTTGTTGTTGCCTTACTAATTGCTGGCTCGAATGTTTATAGAACAATTAACATTTGCGGCTCATTACGCATACGCTGGGGCGCATGAGCTCAGCCAGCTGAGCGATGCCATCCGATGCGATCATAGCCAGTGGGGCGTATGAGTAATGTCCCTTGAGGGGCCAGGAAATCCGAATGAATACTGGCAATGAAATGATTCAGCCAGCCATTCGTCGCTGTTAGCTGTTTATATTTTTAGAGATGTGTTCTGGGTGATTTTTCCTACTTTTTTGTTATTATTATTTCGGGGGCGGTAAACAAACTAGGAGATTGATGCCAGATGAAGTTAGATTTTGGGTGTAAACTTAGATCAACTAAAGATATTTTATTCTTAGTATTTTCTTAATATAATAAAAATTTTTAAGACCCAAATAAGAGATTATAAAAGTTAAAGTTGCTATTTCTCCAAGGAGAATGCTTAAACTAAGCATTTTTATAAAATCCGTTCTCAAAATGAGAATAGTATGTATTTGAGAACGCGAATTCTCAATTTCCAGATGTCATAATTCTCTCTGTGCAGTTAAAAATAATATAAATATTATGGGAATCGTGTTAAAAGGTAAAATAATAAAATACTCAAGAAAAACTATATAGTTTAAATGGTTTTGTTTTTCTTTTCTATTTATTTATAAAAAAATGCAACTCATTTAATAATTCACATTAATATATATTCATATCTATTCCGTTTTTCTTAAAGAAAAATATTTTCATACTTTAAAAGACTGTTTAACTTTATAATGTTATCTTGGTGACTTAATTTTGATGACAAATATTCTATATAAACTCATAGATAACAATATACAAACTGATAATATTTTTCTTTACCATTTTCCCTGAGACTCTGGTTTATTTATGGTTCAAATCCCATAATGGTGTCAGAGGAAATGCTATGGGAGATGACTGTTAAGAGTAGATACAAGCTCGGGTAGAAAAAGCTAGAAAAAAAAATACAACAAAGTGGAGACGGATCTCACGTCATCAAAATTCAATTTGCAATATTGCAAATCAAACACCAAAAAAATACACACACCCTCGATACGTTTTGAGTTTCGTTTCGTTTTCAATTTCATTCGCACATTCCGTCCGTGACGTATTCGCCTGTTGATTGCGTAATATCTGTGGCTCTGGCTGCATTTTAATTTGATTTATTTCACTCAAACTTTGGGCAATTTGCTTCACTTGCTCTAAAAATAGCAGCAAGACAGGAAAAACAAAAAATTAAACACAAAGGAAAACAATTTGCCAATTGCTTTGTTCTTCCAAGCTGGCAGCCATGGCGAAAAATAAACACAATAAAATATAGAAATAAATACAAAACAAAATGAGGAATAAAAATGCATTTTGCGCATTTTTTGTGACTGCCAATCTTTTTTTTTCTCTTTTTTTTTTGCAGCTGCTGGCACATTTTATTAAAGACAAAAAAGAGAATATGGTTATGGATATGAACAGGCGACCAGACCGCAACTCGGGCCTTCGGGCAGCTGTTCAAGTTGGCTTTAGGATTTCAAACTCAGACGGGGACTGTGTCTGTGTATCTAGAGTGCGACCCACATGGAAATATTTGCCTAACTATGCCAAGAATTTTGCCATGTGCGTGTGGGACTTGCACAACACACAACCCATTGAAATCCTGACAATTAAACGACTTTGACTTCCCCCAGCGAAGGAAAACTGGAGCGAGCTCTGGCTGGAATTCCTAGACTCCCGGACTCGGCACTATCTTATCTATAAAGTACCCACTCACAGTGGTGTTTAACTTTTCATTTATTTATTTACCTTCACAGCATTTAATAAGGCCCCGCCAGTTTCAGACTTCATTACTAATTAATGGTAGGTTCCTGCTAGGGCTGGGAAAATTTTAAATGTACAAAAAGAGGTGGTTTCTTGAACCCCTTTCAAGCAGCACGAAAGTTTTGGCTATTTTCAGAGCCAATTACATATTCTGTTTGTCGGGGTTTAAGTTACTTTACACGGCAACTTTATTAAAAGGTTTTTTTTTGGGGAATAATGAATGGAAGCCTGAAACTGATTTTGAGAGCAGAAAGCTAAGGGAATTTTTGGTAAATATATTTTGCAGAAAATCAAAACGTAAATAAGGTAATAATATATAAAGTAAATATGTAAATCTTATTTAAAGATTAATTTTTAATGAAACTTTAAGGTTTTTTCTAGGATTGCATTGTTGATAAGACTTTAAAATATATTTAGCAAAAGGGGGTTTCTTATTTTGCTATTGTTTTTTTTTAATTTTTTATATTATTTTTTAAATGACATTTTTTATATTTTAAATTAAATAACATTTAAATTAAGTTTTAAATGGAGTTTAATACATACATTGGTTGAACTTTCAAGCTTTAGTATTAAATTAGATTGAAATTAATGGTAAAAATCGATAATTTTCCGAATAAATCTATCGATTTTAAACTTGAAATTAAGCTTTCTTGAGTTTCAAGTGTTTCAGTACGTTTTATTTATTTATTTATTGAACTTGCAAGAATTTTTATCTAAGTATTTTGAATTTAATGTAAAAATCGATTAATTTCTCAATACTTTTATGTGTATCGACTTCTATCGATAAAATCGTTTAACATGTCTGTAAAAATGTAATTGCTTCATTATTTTATTTTATGTTATGTTGCGTTTTCTGTAGATGGAAGTTTTGGTTTAAATGTAAAATTCCATGGTTTTCTTTAGAATTTAATTTGCAAATTAAGAACTTCCTGGTTTTTTGGCATTTTTTATTTTGCTAAAAAATATGAGGAATTCCCCAAGCGAAATAATTAATTAGCGCAAATACGCTAACTGGGAATAAAACGCAATGAAGGACATGTGAGACTAGGCATTATAAGAGCCCGAAACGAAGCGAAAATCAACAGCTGGCGCGAAGAAAATAATTAATAACAAGACTAATCTAATACAAGCACAAGCAGATTAAGCTAAATATACTTATATGTATATATATGTATGTATGTATATTTGTCTAGTTAAATGAGCGCAAAATGGAATGCCAAAGCGCTGACACCGCAATTATCAAAAAGTTATTCACTTTTTATGCTTAATTTCCTTTGAATTGAATGCTCTCCCTCTGCCTTTCTCTCTCTCACTCTGTAGACTAAGCTCTTTGCTTTCAATTTTCTTGCTTTCAACCTTTCAGTCTGCCGTTCAACCGCAAAGAGAGGGAATTCCCTCCGATTGAAAGAGAGCTCGCAGCCGCTCGTTGACTCTCTTTTATTTTTCGCTCGGAATGTATTCAATTTATTTGTTGTTTTTAGTCATGAACTGAGTTTGTTATTGTTGTTCTTGCCTTTGTTTTTGGTCGATTATCATTAGCTTTCGTTGCCTCCGCTTTAATTGCCTCGCATTTGTTTTTGCCGCCGGCTCCCAAGCGATAAGATTTCACAGGTACTTTTTCCCGTTAAATGCCTCACATTTCGCCTGCATTTCCACGCAGATAAAAACGAAACGAAAACCAAACAGAGGCAGCAAAGATACAGATACAGTAGCTGAGAAATCGGTTCAAGTTCAAGCCATTTCCCAGAGGTATTTTGAAGCTAATGAGCCGAGAAAACCACATACGTCATGGCGGGCATTGATAATTCTAATCCATATTTGCCTTTGACCTGCGTCAATGCGATTAGGTTTTATTATTAACAGAGGTTAACAGGTGAGGTTTCTTATGGGAAGCAAAGTCTGATTAATTGAAATATCGAAAATATCGAAAATATCGATTTATTATCGAAAACAATACTAGATATTTATGGTTTAAGGGATTTTTACATATTAGGTTAGTTATTCATATAGATGGGTCTTAATTATTAAAGAGTTTTTATAAAAAGAAGAAAATTCTTGGATCTGCACGATGGTTTTCTTATACAATCGATAATATATCGATATTATGTATGCCTGGAATATCGATATATTATCTAAAAGATGATGATTTATATTTCGAGAAATCTTTGCCTCTTAAGTATTAATTCTCACAATTGGAATTTTAATTATTTATTTATTTATAATAAGAGAAGCATCTTGAAACTACTAGTTGGTTTTCTGCATTGTAATATTATGAATATTGAAATTATCGATATATTATCGAAAGCATTATAAACGATATTAATTATTTGAGATATCTTTGCGCACTAAAAACTAATATTTAACAAAAGATCTTTGTTAATTCATTTAAATTGGTAATTTATCAACATAAATATCGATAGATTGAAATACATTTCATATGATTAATATTTGGTTATTGAATTGTGTACTAAAAAACCCTATTTCCGATATATCCCTATAACCGATTGTTACTTGTTAATAAAAAACCTTCTTAAGCTCTTAAACTTTTTTAATTACAAAACCCTAGTCAGTTTTTGATGTTCTCCCTTAATTTTCTTAAGGTTTCCAATTTGAGTTCAAGGCTAACGAATTTCGACTGTATCCCTTGGTCCTTATCAAGGCGACCCAATCGCTACGCCAAGCCTGGCCCTGCTGTGCAGAAATTTATCGCGTCCTTCGGTTTCGGCAAAAACAGGGAAAGGCGGCAACAGCAACAGCAGCCGCAGCAAAAGCAACACAAGATGAGGAAAAATAAATAAAGATTTATTTCTCGATCTGCGTTAACATAAATTACAGCACGCCGGCTAAGGCAAAGCCAAAGACTTGGCTAAAATCACACGGACACGGCTACGTCATAGCCATCCCAGCCTGCCGTCTCTGTGTGCCTCGTCCCATTTCACTCTGCTCTCTATATGTATCTGTGTGTGTGGTGTGTGTCTTGCCGAGATACAAAGATGCGGAGGCAGATACAGGGCCCGGCGAAAAATAAAAGTATCTGTTGCTGCTGCTAAGTTCGAGCTGCGAGGCATCCTGGCAACGGCAACAGCTGCCAACTTTCGTGTTCGACAAGAAAAAGGCGCAAAAACGAAAACCGTCTGACTCTGTGTGTGCTTGCTGTGTGTGTGTGTGTGTGAGTGCGACAATCCTCAATCAACTGCTTCCACACCTTCTGCAATGTCTGCTGGTTTATGTACAGTGAGGTTTCAAAAGGAGGAACTTTTGGCGACTGAGATCTTGGGGCTTAGAGTTTGTAAAGTTTTAGAATTTTTATGTAAATTTTAAAGCAAGCTAGACTAAGTTTCAGGAATAATTTATAGGTTTGACTCAATATAAGAGAAATAAGATATAATAGCTTCTAGAAATAGGGAAATATATAGTATCTGAGAGTGTCATTAAATTAAAATCTCTTTAAATTGTGCCTGGAAGTATGCAGTGATTTATTATAGTTTTTCTGATAGGGTTCTTAAAATGAAATCTTTTGAAAATGTGTGTAGAAGTATGCTACGAATATTTCCAGATTTCCGACTTTATCTCAGGGTGTTATTGATTTGAAATATTGTTAAATTGTGCCTAAAAGTATGCTATGATTATTAATAGATCTTTTTTAAATCACTGGAAATGGAAATGAAATCTCTTCCAACTATGTCTAAAAGTATACAACGATTAGTTATAGATTATTATTTTTTTGGAGGGCGTTTTTAATATGAAATCTCTTTAAAATGTGTCTAAAAGTATGCAACAATTATTTCTAGATCTCAAGAAGCCTTTTAAGCGTTTTCAAATCACCAGAATTAAATCCCAATGATACTTAACTAATAATTTTAAACTTTTTCCCAATTTCCTTATATCTCTTCTCGACTGTATCTGTCAGATACGCATAGCACTTGCCGCTGCTTTACTTTTCAGTTCTTGCCTTGCCAACTTTGTGCTCTGTCACTTCTCGCTTTCTCGCTCTGCGAAAAGGGGGGCGGTGGGCGGCGGAAGGGAGAGGGCAAGCTGTGCGACAAAGACAGAGATGTGACTGTGCGTGGAGCGGTCTATAAACAGAATTCTAAATGCTGGCGCCTCACCGACGTGCCCGACGTGCTGAGCGAGCTACGTGCCACATTTGTAACGTGACTTCCTTCAATAAATGGCCCACGGCGCGAAAGAGAGGGCCCCAGAAAATGCAAGAGAGACAGCCGAGAGACAGCACTGAAAAAGGACAGAAAGAGAGCGAAAGATTTTTGCGGTTGCGGCTCTGTCGTTTAATTTAAAGTTTTGCGAAGAATTGCAGCCCACACAGTCATCGCTCCCCCCGTTCATTGTCTTTCTTCCCTTCCGCCAGAATGTAAAATATATTTTCCCAGAATCCTGTTAACGCGGAAAAGCGCTCGTTTGCATAGGAAAACTAACTTTTCAGCGGAAAACGTAATATTTCTGGTACCGAGTAATTCAAAGTTATGCCGGGCATATTGTATATTGGATACCCCCGACCAAGGTTTACACACTTTACGAGTGTGTTTCCAATTGCAACCCGGGATGGCATCGCTTTGAAAACGCCGCCGTCGCCAGACAACAAGACGACATCGTCGCCAGACAGTCGCAGTTGGAGATGCCGAATGGTTCGGGCTATATATGAATATATATTTAGAGGGGAGTTCCATGCATGGGTCTTTAACCCAAGACCAGAAGATCGGTGGCACACCGAAAGAAATTAATTTAGAGAGGCTCTAAATTGATCTTCATAGTAAAAATTATTTTTAAATATTATTTTAGAATGTTTGTTTTATAATTAGTTGTATGATTATTATTATTTACTCTTTCTTAAAGGTATATATACTTCGGGGAATCTTTATTACAGATAAAAGCTCAATGATTCAAGGTAAAGATACAGATAAAAGATACAAACAACAATATAGAGATACAGATACAAAGTACCTTGCTTGAGATTATAGTTTTTATTATACAAAGCTTAAATATACAAATAGTTTTTTAATGACATTTAATTACATGAAAAAGATACAAACAAGATATGAACTATTTTTTGTGAGGCGCTGATTAAGTTAAAAAATACGGGATAATTATATTTTGTGTGATTACGGAGGAATTAGTCATTGCAATATCTGCTAAGATCTTAATCTTAAGAATGATTAAGGTTCAAAGCGATCAGTAAATAAAATAAAGAAATAAAGGAAAAGATATATTCAGAAGGGAATTAATCATACATTTTTGTATGTCAGATACATTCATTCATTAATTCACACTTAAATGATTTGGAAGCTAATGATATATTTTGGTAATCAGTTTTTATTTATTTTATATTATTCAAAAGCTAGTTAGTTATTTAATTTATTTCATTAAATGAAAAAGATACAAACAAGATATATATGACCTATTTTTATTTTTATTTGAGGCACTGGTTAAGTTAAACATTATATTTTGTCACTAAATATAGAATTAGTCATGACTAACTATTTTGTATAAGACTCCAGCTTATTTTTCCAGCAAGCTATGATCTTAATATTGACTAAAATAAAGTATCACAGCGATCAGTAAATTTAATCAAGGAGCAGATTAATTCTCTTCTATTAAATCTTTAAAAAGGGATACAATTATTATGGAATTAATTATAAATTTTGATCACTTTTATTTCATTTATTCAAATTCTAGTTAGTTATTTTTCCCAGTGCCCTTTGTGTTGCTGCAATCAATGATGCTCGAATTTGAACTTGAGAGTTGCTTGGGCGACCCTCTTCACAACGCTCTGTCTTCTGGTCGTTTTCGAGGAGAACCCTTCCTTTGTGCCTGCTCTGTCGAGCCGGTTAACCTGTCTCCACTATTGCACTCGCTCTTTCTCTGTCTCCCTAAATATATCGCTCTCTTTCGCTCACCCTTTGATCTTGGGTTGTTTATTGTTTTGCGCTTTTAGGCGTTGAGTGGATGCCTTCGCCTTTGCCTTTGCCTGGGCCTCAGTCTCAGCCGGAGTTGTTATTGTGAACGATTCTGGGCCCTAGGCAACTTCTCCCAGAACGGGGACTACCTGACGTAGTAACCTTGTTTGTATCTCTTCTCCGCTCTGCTGCTGCTCTGCTTTGCTGCTGCAACATAATCATATTTTCAAGATACACATGTGGAGTTTGCTTGAACCTGCTCCGGGGCAGGCTGGAGCATTTGTTTGTCTTTTGTGGGCTTTTGGGGGCACTTAACTTTTTATCGGAAATCACTTTTGGCTTATTCCGCGAATTTCGGTTCGATGGGTGTGCGAGTGTGTGTGAACTTATGTATGACATTCGAAGGGATTTTGGGTAAGGAAGCAAAAAGATTTAGGAGGTGGTTTTGGATTATTATTATTCGTAAACGTTACTTTTCATAAATTATCCCTTTAAAATTTAGTTCTTTCCTTTAAAAAAGGGGTTTTGATTTATTTCTTTGTTTAAACTTAAAAAATAATCATGGACATAGTAAAGAGATTTGAAATGACCTATAAAAGCACCAAAAAGTATGCGTTAGAAAATGTTTATGAGCTTTGACTAAAGAAAAAATAATCGTTGCCTACTTTTAGACACTTTCTTACGAGATTTGGGCTTTATTTCTTTATTTAAATTATAAAAAAAGAATTTGAAATTCCAAAGAGATTTGAAACAACTTTTGCATTCACCCAAAAGTATGCTGTCAAAACTATTTGAGCTATTGCCAACAAATAAATAGTTCTTGCCTACTTTTAGGCACTTCCTTACGAGATTTCAAACCCTTAGATAACTTTTCAATCCCTCGGGATCAAGTAACAAATACACACTACCAGCTTCCACTAAAATATTAATGTCACAGAAGGATTCCAGAGTTCCGGCCTTCCCCTTCATCGCACTCTGTGCCTGAGCTCTAAGTAAACGATATTCAAAGTGAATTTCAATTGCAATTAGAAACATTTTGGGGCCCAAAAGCCCTCCTTCCCAATCAACGTTAAACAAACAACAAATGTGCATTATAGGCTTTTGGGGCTGGGCTACAAATTAAATTGATATGTGCTGATAATTTATTGATTACCACGATTAATCACCCAACCACCGACCATTCTGGCTGGCCGAGAACGGGCCGAAACGAAATTCCAAGAAATTCACAGCGATAATTCAACGTTAGCTCCGGCGTGAGGTGAGTAAGATAGAGGCGAGCGAAATAAAGGCTGGGATGATATGAAACCCGTTTGAAATGGCCCAGGTACGAAACTTGATAGAAAGACTCATACTCATATATAAAAACCTAACGTCAGGTGAATCATCCAGCCAACCCGTCCGTCACTCAAGTGGCTTGGTTCTGTGTGTGCTAATATCTGAGCTCGTTTCGGAGGAGTGGGTGCGGCGGTGTTACTACGAATATCAGTACCAACATGGCTAATACCAGCGACACTAGCGATGGAGCACCAGCAAGCGCGGTTTAATAAAGTCTTGAGCCAAGGTATCGGCCGCCGCGCAGGGTAACCGCAAACCAAGTGACGACGAAACAGGTTAACAGTGCCAGAATTGTGGTTTTATTAGTGCATTGTAAGCCAGGTTACACTGGGGGAAAATTAATACTAAACAAAATATTTATAAGATATTTGATAGTGGTATTAAGTCAGAAATATTTGCAGCCTTTTAAGAGATATTTTGAAAGCTATAAGAGCCTCCAGAGTGAATCTATCATTTATCTATTTAAGAAACTTTTAGGGGATACATGAAGATGTAGAAAATATAAGACGAATATCCAATAACATTTCATTTGGCTATATTGAATACAGAAGTTTTGGCGCTCCTCACCACAAGACATTGGTCCTTCGAGCCGGATGAATAAACATAAACTTACATAAACTTTTTTGAAAGTAAAAAGTAAGAATCTTTAATCTTTAAGGTACAAAAATCACGAGTGATTTTTTATGGTTAACTTCCGCTTTAAATAGCATATTTAATAAAATAAATTCTACTATCTACCAATATTTTCATGCAACCAATTTTACCTAAAATCCCCTTTTCCACCCTGATTTTCCTACGTGCAATAAATAAAACCGAGTGCAACCACTTGGCTGGACGTTTGCAGCCACAGTCGCGTCACTGTCAGCCTCCCTGCTGCCACCTCCTCCCGCGGAAAACCCTACCAAAGGCGAGACCCCGCCGGATCCAATCCAATCCAATCCAATCCCAATCCATGGCACTAGCCCCCAAAGCCAGAGTGCGCGCGTGTTTGTCTCTTGCTGGGGCCGGACTTTGGATTGTGTGTGTTTTTTGTATTTTGTATTTATTCTTTCGTGAGCTTCCCCCATAATTCTGGGTCGTTTTTCCACAACAGCAGCAGCCGCAGCAGCAGCTACAGCAGCAGCAGCAACACAAACAAGCAGCGCAGCAACAATATGCCTAAGCGTTTGGCCCAAGTCGAGAGCTGACGACGCTGAATTAAACCGAAACCGGTATGACGTGATGCCTGCCTTTATTTTCTTTACTCTTTATTTTTTTTCTCGCTTTTTATACTTTTTTTTAGAGCTCTTCTTCTTGCTTGGAGTCTCTGACTTTGCATATTTGCGTTGTGTTTTGTGTTTTTGTAAGTCAAAACTCAACACGTTCGTTTTTTTTTCTTTTGGTTTTGGGTTTGCGTAGACAAACAGAAATTAGAAGAAAATAAAATCGAAATAAATGTCATAAAAACATGGTTCTTTTATTTGGTTTTATTTTTGTATTTTTGCGACACTTGTGGCTGTTGTCTATATTTTTTTTTTTAGTTTTTTATTTGGAATAATTTGTTAGTCTATTTTTATGGCGTGTGGAAGCTGTGCTTATTTGGGCAGCTGATTTTATAGGAAGTTTTAGGCATTCTTTGGAAGTGCTAGAAGACTTGTATTTAAATATTTACTATTTATTCTTCCCTTTTTTTTTCGATAAATGAACTTGGCTAAACTTTGAAAGATATTTAACAAGAGAGTTTTATACATTGAAGTATAGAAATATATTATTTTTTTTTGTGTTTTAAATGAGATCAGATTTTCATTCAGCCATTTGTATTATTGTTTCGTTTTAGTTATAAATTTCAACCTACATATATCCTTTATAATTTGTTATTTGTTTAATTATTATCTTAACTGTAAGGCCTGAAAATGAAAATAAAATGAAAAGATTTTATTGCTGATTTCCTATTCTAAGGCCATGTTTCTAAAATATATTAAATTAAATTAAATTAAAATACTACAATAGATGCAAGTTAAACTGTTTGAAATTACTGTCAAGATGATGATGAATGTTATATAGCTTTTCCTATTAAAAATCTTCCACTAGAAATATTTTAAAAATAATTTCCAACAAAAGTAATCTTGCAATGCATTTATATTATATATATTAAATTAAATAAAATTATAATATTTAATAGCTACAAATAAATGCAAGTTAAATTGATTTAATTACTGTCAAGATGATGATGAATGTTATATAGCTTTTCCTATTAAAAATTTTCCCCTAGACATTTTATAAAAATAATTCGCAACAGAAGTAATCTCGCAAAAGGTGTTTTTTTCAGATGAGCATAATTTATAAACAGCAAACGCATTGACCGCATTTAGCATTGAACTATGCTTTTGAAAGGTTATCAATTTCAACGAAAACAAACAGTTCGCTTCCCTGCCCTAAACTCAACTACGTAATAGCGAAGAATACAACATTAATTTGATTTAAATGCAAATTCTGGGAATATAGAAACACAATCTCTGCTCATGATCCCCCGACTAAGCTGGGTTCATTAATTAGGGATTTTGTTGTAATAATAATGTTTTGTGTGTGCCTTCGGGAATGCAGAATAGTTTGTGGAAATTATTAACAGGTTTTTGGCTGTTTAAAATTTCATAGGAAATCCAGTTGGCTGGCTGACTGCCTGACTGGCTTAACACTCCATTAATTAATCAGGCCTGGGGGCTTCAAGGGTCCCTCTCTTGCTGGCCCCTGCTCCATTTCCCCACGAGAATGGATATATTTTTCAAATTATGCACTTCAATTACAAGCGAGATATTTTCCCACCAGCTGTTCCTGCAAAAATCCAGGCAACTGACGTAGGAAATGATGGAAAAGGTTGTGTGTCTGTGTGCCTGCCAAGGATCTCCCAGCACATCCCCATGGCAAAGCAATCGAGAGATACACGGACGAATTCCGGCACGTCCTTAGGCAACAAAAACAAAAATTGTATTAGGTTATCCTTGCCACACTCACACTCACACACACACCAGCCCATTGTGGGCCGCAATTGGGGGCGCGTGGCAGGGGGGCTGAAGTGGAAGGCAAATGGCCTTTCACGGTCGTTGCCGTCACTCACTCACAGTTGTTGGTGTTCTTGTTGCTGAAACTGCTTTCAGCCCCAGCAACAACCTCCGTACAGAGGGGGAAAAATACATACATATATTACCAGCGATTTATAAATCATTTCGTAATTTTTTACAAATTTATTAGCCAAGGAAATACGATTTCTAGTCGAGTAAAATCTTTTTATTTTAATTAACAATGACATGGATTTTAATTGGAATTAATTGAATGTCTTTTGATTGGTTTTTTATGTAGGAAATATTTTCTAAAGATGAATAATCGTTAATTTTTAGTTGTATTTATTTTATTTTTATTTTATTTTATTTTAATTTTGATGACATGGATTGTAATTGGAATTAATTGAATGTCTTTTGATTGATTTTTTGCGTAGGAAATATTTTCTAAAGATGAATAATCTTTCATTTAGAGTTAAATTAATATTCTTTGATTTAATTACTTGAAGAGTTAGCTTGTAAATCATTAATTTAAAGTAGAAATATATTAAAATAATATCTAATAAAATCGTTGAAGCTAAGTTAAGTCGTGAATCAAAATAAAAATTAAAACAACTGAACTTTCCTTTTTCTTAATTAAAAAAACACCTTAATATTGAATTTAAAATACAAATTATATTTAAAAGAATAAAAGAAAGTCTTTGAAATTATTTACAAATTAAAGCTTATATTATTTCCTAGCTTTTTATATTTTTTGTAATTTTTCCTCTGTGCATCACTTTGGCCACAGCCAACAAGGCTCGCTACCCGTGACACATCGGGCTCCCTGTTAAGGGGGCCAAGCTCACGTTTCCTTGTCACACCCCCTCATTTTCCGACCTTTCCCTCTTTCCCTTGCTGGCCCCAGCTCGCTCTATCTCTTTCTCGGTGCCTTGCCTACTCATTTGTGTTAAACTTATCGCTACCCAGCAGTTTTCAAAGAAAATGGTTTGGTATCTGAGGCTGGGAAAGGTTAATTAATTTTCTGGGAATCCTTGTGGAAGAATTGATAAGATTTTGACTTTGTTTTGATGATTTTAATTGGATTTAGGGGGTTTATTTATATTATTTAATAATTGTAGGTAATAATTATAGCCCTAAGATCTTTAACAGTTTATAAAAATTTTTCAAATTTACTTTAGAAATTGTAAAAAAGGGATGAGTTTATTTATAATTTATTTTATTTATTTTTTATTATGATTAGAACTATGATATAAATTCCAAAATAAATATTATAGTGACTTAGTAATTATAATTTCGAAAAAAAAGGGTATCCCTTGGTCGTATCCCCTCTGGGACTTCCCCCAGTGGGTGGCTGGATTGACTTGGTTTAATGTTCGCCTTTCTGTGGCAACTAACTGACGACCAACGACCGTCGACGACCGACGACTCGACAACGACAACGTCATCCTCTCCCCCTATTTTCCGGCACCTCCCCACAACCCCCGAGGTTTTCCCCATCGGCAACGTGGTCTTCGTTCAATGTTCGTTTTATTATGGTTGAGTGCTGCCTCGGCAGGCGTCGCTGCTCGCAGCTGCCCCACAAAAAAAAGAAAAAAAGAGAGAAGGAAAAAATACAATGTGCGCCCGCAAAAGCAAATAAAACTTTATCATTTGGGGAAGCCCTGCGCTTTCATAGACTTGCCTTGAGAGTGTGTGGGTGTGTGTGCGAGTGTGTGTATTTTTGTTTGTGTGATGAAGAGGTTTGCCAACATACACACACACACACCTACAACTCGTGTACTTTCGCCTTGTTTTTCCGTTTTTTGCCCTCTGCCAACTTTTTCCTTAATTTCTTGTTTTTATTATTATTTTCCCGGTTTGTGCCCCCTTTTCTCACAGTGTGTGTGTGTGCGGCAGGTCCTTTTCGCTACAGGTATGGGGTTTTATTTTGGCTTAAACTCATAGGTAAAGTTTGGGGCCTGGATTTCGTTTTACGTTTCGTTTCGTTCCGTTTATTTATTTCCCTTTTATTTCCGTCGCTTTCCCCATTTTCCGCCGTGACCTTTTTAGTGCGGGGGAAACTGGCGGAAGAGAGAATTTTCTGGGCGTGGCTGGCCCCAAATAAAAACACAAAAACAGTTGCCTAAAAGGCTGGAGTGGAGTGTTTGTTTATGGCCATAATATGACCAAAAAGGGACAGCATTCGGCAGAATGGGGCGAAACTGTGACTAAGGAACTTGTTCTCGTTTAGGAATTGTTGCGTGCCTTCGGGCTGATTTTAATACAAGAAATAAATAAGCTTAGCCAAGGTTAGTTTAATGGCCAAGTTGGTAGTATCTTTTGTTAAGTGAATTGGAAGAGATTTATACTTTAATGAAACTGAGTTAACCATTGAAATAATGATAAATATATGAGTGCAGGATATGAATAGATACAAAGGTATTTATAAATATTATTAATTATGCAAAGAAACAGGTCAAGATTTATATTTTTAAACTGTTTTAAGGATTTTCAAGCAGTTAAGCTCAATATTTATATATTTAATTCATAAGAATGTATCTAGAAAATAGAGTTATATATTTCTGAATCGAAAATTGAAGACAATAGATAATATTTATTATAAACTAAAGGAAAAAGTGCTTAAACATTATTTACAAATTTAAATAAATAAGCTATGCCTTCATATCTCTCTCATATTTAAATTAAATGACAAAAAACTGAATAAATATTATTTAAAAAGTGAAATAAAAGGAGATCTGCCTTCTTTTATATTAATATGTAAATAAAAAAATATATGTAAATTATTTAAATACATTATTCTTCAATGTTTGTTATCTTACACTTTAAGGCGTCCTACCTTAAAAATATAAATATATTCTTAACAATTAATTTATTTACAAAAATCTACACCAAAGATATTCCTTCCTCAAGTTCTAAATAAAATAAAATCTTGAATTTAACTAAATCCCGAATAGAAAACGGAATCAGAGCAATCAACAAATGGAATCGGGGGCTCCATTATGGCCACACCTAGACCTACATAAGCAGCAGCTACCTAGCACTTAAGGACTCCACCTTCCACCTGCCCCATCTCCGGGACCCTCTGCCCCGAGCCGGAATGGAAAACAACCCCATCGGAAAGGCAAAAACTACGCAAACTAAAAGGCTGCTTTTTTTTTAGCCGAAATGGAAATGGAATGCCAGCGCAGAGCAAAGGCAAAAGTTGCCAAAGGGAAACCGAAACAAAGGTAGCGATGGAATGAAAAGTGCGGGAAAATGCCAGAGAGCTGGGGGGGGCTGGGGCACTGGGTGGGATTTCCTCAGTTGCTTAGCTCCTCCGCACTCGAAACTCCCCCTCCGTTCATAAATTATCCGCACAATGGCCCAGAGCCAAGGCAAAGGCAAAGTCAAAGCGAAAACAGAGAGCCCCAAGAACCCCCTGAGAACCCCTCGGAGAACGAAGTCTATTTTAATTTTGACGTTGTTAGTGACGAAGGCAAAAAGAGATTATAGCGAAGTCACTGGCAACGGCAACGGCAACGGCAAAGACAAAGCCCAAAGACAAAGCCAAAGCCAGCTTAAGTGTTTCAGCCAACCCGCAACTCGCAACTTCCAACTCCCAACTCTCAGTCTCCGCAGAGAAGCCTCGGACTCAACCCCAAACCCGAAGCGAAAACCCAGCGGCAGCTTGGAGTTAAGGCGTAGCCAAGTGAGACGCGGAGCTCTTTGAACATGTTGCGCCTGGCCTACAGTGGAAGCTCCATAAGTTGGCTTTGGCTTAATTCTTATAAGTAACTTGGAAAGAGAGAGATTAATGTTCTTAAATTCGAAAAAAGCAATAAATTTGTGTACCAGTTACCTTAATTTCTAGTCTTTCTAGTAAGTTTAAACCCTAAGCTATAAGTTCAAGAAATAATTCAATTAATTATATGTTTTTATAGTTCTTTGGGAATCCATATTCTATATAAAAAATATTAAGATACAGAAAAATACAGCAAACATTTCTAGCACATATTCTTTATAAAAAATATTAATTAATTATTTATAAAGAATGTGTGCTAGAAATATTCACTGTCTCTTCCCTGCGCCTGAAATACTTGGCATATATCAAAAGCCAGGCAGCAGCAGCACACTTGTATCTCATTTGGCAAAAGTATCTCAACCCAGGCAGCTGCGGCGGCGGCGGAGGCAAAAAGGGAATGACATCGTGTGGGCATTAAGGCATGAGGTACGCCCCATGCAACAAAGTATCTCTGCCTTTTTAATAGGTTCAAACTGTAGCATGAGTAACAGCAAAGGCGGCAGAGACACGGAGCAAAAAAGGGGATATTATTGTATTTAAAGAAAATAATAATTGAAATATAAGTACTTAATATTAAGAACATATTAATAAATGGATATTAAGGAAGAAAAAATGCTATTTTTAAAAACATAATTTTATATCTAAGCCAGCCTCTATTTTGGTCCAAATTCGAGTCTACAAAAAATTTTCTATAGCTAAAAAAAGGTCTTAAAAACGTTTGGAATAGGACTTTAACCAAGAGATAAATGATCTTTCAATCTGGTTAATACTACTACCTCCCAACCACTGATAACGATATGGAAAATGGAATAATGGAACAACGAAATATAAAATTGCAACAAATAAATGCCACATTAAATATAATCCATATGAAACCTTGGGTTTTGGTCAAAATTTGAATCTAGAAAAATTTCTTTATAGAAAATAAAAGCCTTAAACACTTTATATGTGTATAATTATAATAAATAAACAGATCTTTGACCCTTTAAGGGCTCGATATGGAAAATGCTAATAAAACTAAAATTGCAACAAATAAATGCCGCAATAAATATAATCCACATAAATGATTGGATTTTGATCAAAATTCGAGTCTAGAAGAAGTTTTTTATAGTAAATAAAAGCCTTAAAAACATTATAATGTATGTTATTATAATAAATATACATCTAGTTGACCCTTTAAGGGCTCAGACCTAGAAAATAAATGCAAATAACTTGGTTTAATTCCTTTCCCTCCCCATATGCTATTAAATGCTATAAATAATTATAAATTACAACGAATAAATTCCCCTTTAAGCCCCATTTGCTTGCCGTGCATTCAACTTGTCTAACAGGCCGCCGTGTGACGCAAAGTATCTTTGACTCGCAGTATCTGTATCTGTGTGAGCTGCCTGTTGCCAGTGTGGCTCTGAGTGTGTATAAGTGCGGCGGTGAGTGGGTGAGCAGAGCGCGCCGAGCTCGGCAAAAGTTCATGACGCGGGCTGAGCTTGATTTTCAGGCCATTACAAGGGGGCGACTCCGACTGGCTGGGCTGGCAAACAAGCTGCCTTGTTTGTGTCTGTTTTCCCTGTTTTCTGTGTTTTCTGTTTTCTGTTTTCCGTTTCTCTTTGCCTCTTTGCCTCGTCTTTTTTTTACCCATTTCATTTTTGTTTTGTTTGCCTCAACGGTCTCAGCGAGCGTGTGTGTGTGTCAGTTTGTTTGTTTGCCTTTTGTGTGCGCTGGGGGATTACGTAAGGGAATCCCCAACATTTTGCAGCGCGCGCGCCAACGCAACGCAGCTGAAATGAAATGAAATGATAAAAGGGGGGAGGCCCCAGCTGTAAAAAAAAATAAGAAAGAAAGCAAGGCGGGGGCGCATTGCAACGAAAAGTGACTACTGACGCTGTGTGCTTGCCTCATGTTTTATGCATTCTTTCTCGCAAATAATAATAATGCAGAAAATGTATCTTATAGACACAGAAAGGGTTCGGCTTGGCATTTTTGTTGAATTACACTTTTCTCCGCTCTCTCACTCACTGTGACTCACGGAAAAGTCTCTATTCCGGGCACTTGGCGGGCTTCTTCAGTCACAAATTGCCAGTAGTTGGGGCGATATTTGTGTCCTGCCATATGGCTAGGTTGTTGTAATCAAAAACTTTGACTTTCTTGCTGTACATTCCTGGCAAGCAACAAGACGTCCTTGAGCGGAAATAAAGGCAGTTCTGGAAAGTTTGCTGGTCTCTTAAGGGCTTGAAACTTGGTTTTTAGGTTCTGTTAAAGTTAAAGTTAAAGTTTATTAAAGAAATCTATTTTAAAAGTTAATTTTGTTAGTAAAAACCTTGAAGAGGTAAGTATCTATCACAATTCTCAGTAGCCCATCTACTAGTTAAAGCTTTTAACATTGTAAATCTATAGTTCTGGGAAATATCTCTTCACTTGATAGGTTTAACCCGTAGCTTTTCTCTCAGAAATATGTTTTAATGGGAAATATGTAAGTATTCTGCACCTGACACAACCCTCTGCAATAATTCTTTTGGAAAACTAAGAATATGCTTGCCCCTTAACTATGAAATTCTTCCAAATTTTGCCCTTTTGAATTCTGGGGAATTTTATTTATAATAAACTTCCCTTTATAGCCTTGAATAATTCAAACTAAAAGGACTTTAAAAGACAGAAAGCCAGTAAGAACTTTTGCAAATGATGCTTCCCCTTCAAAATTTCTCAGAAAATCTGAGCTTGAAATTCTTGGAACTTCTCCTGTCTGCTCAAAAGCCAAGAAACGGCTTTGATTTTCTATAAAAAATAAATAAATAATTGTACTTACTGCCTCGACCGCTGCCCTTGCGTCGCGCCATTTTCCTGCTTGTATTGCTCGAGCTGTGCTGTGTCCTGTGTTGCGCTTTTCCTTGTCCTGTCTTGTAGTTTCTTTTACATGGAAGGACAACTGCTGGAAATTAGGTTCCTTGCGTTTGACTGATGTATATTTAATAAGTGTCGCCCAGAGCCTGGCCGCCCACTTTCCTCACTGGTGAGGGTGTGAGAGTAAGTGTGTATGGCACAACGTCGTCGCTCGTGTAAACGTCCTTGACGCACACAATGACGGATGTCCTTGGTGCTGGCTGCTACTGTCTCTCGCTTGTGTGGCTGTGTGTGTGTGTGTGTGGCCTGGTTCCCACTAGACAAATAGAGGAGCCATGTCCAAGTCCTGGGGTCCTGCTGGTGCTGGTATTATCCTGATATGCCGTTAGCCCTGGGACCTGGTGGAGATTGCAGACCGATTGCTGGCATCCTTGCTGCTGTCTATGGCCGTGATCCTTTTACGGCTGTTCCTGTTCCCTTGTTTCCTGTAAATAGTGCTAGTGTTGCGGTGTATATCCATATAATCCTCTGGGTTTTTGGTGTTTTTTTTTTTATATATTGTAAATAAACTGGATAATGTTTATTGGTTTTGTTGTATTCTTCTTTTTTTCCGTTGTGATATGACGTTTTCGGTTTAACTAGATTTTTGTTAATTTTTGATTGTGTTGTGTTTTTGTTTTCGCTCAGACCTCCCCGATAACCGTGCGTATACGCAATATTCGGCTCGGTTGCGTATACGCAATATTGAAACTAATTCGCGCGCGCCCGCAAAAATTCTTTCAAAACAACAAGCGAACAGTTCAACGTGCTATTGAAGTGCCGTTATCAATTATGTGTGCATGTATCAATCAAGGTTATCTTTCGTTATTTCGATTTTTTCTCTCATCTCGAGAATATGCTCTGAATATGGGCCGTGTGTGTGCGAAAATCTATTAATAAGTCGGAATGAATACACAGAAGACAGCTGTATTCGCCATGCGTTGCGTTTGCTTTTGCGTTACGTTTGCCTTTGATTTTATTTCTTTTTGTTTTTTTTTTTCTTGCGTTTGGCTGTGTGTTTTTTTGATTTTTGCGCATTTACCGAAGAGTGCGAGAAGCGCGCGAAACGAGAGGCGTGCGTCGGCGTCGGCGTTCACGGACAAACAGAAACGGCAACGGCAATGGCAACGGCGAATCACTGGGTAAGAGAATCTCGTTCGTGGTTCGAATTTCCCGCCTTGCCGTCGCGTCGCCGTCGTGCTGAAACTTGTTTCTCAGCTACTCATTATTTTTATACCGACCGCCAGAGGGAGGCTCGCTCGCGAGTCGCCTATGTGGCGCCCTCTCTGGCCCAGTGGAGCGAAAGAGAGCAGGGCTCTCTGGTTGGCAGAAATTTCTGTTAAAATGAGAGCTAGGTGAACTGTTAATTGGCATTCGCCTGCTTTTATGTTAACTGGAAATTCCGATTCGGGAGGATTCCTGGAGAAATGGGAATTTAATCCTTCCTTATTGTCGGAATTTTTAAAATAAAGATTTAGTTTATGAAATATATTTTTTTTTAGGGTATACAAATCAGGGGTTTGTAGTTTTAAAGTCTTGGATTTTCGGCTAATAGAGTTGTTTTTTCTTATTAAAAGCTGGGAAATAGCCACAGGACAAGCAATTATAAAAACAAATAAAGGTTTATCTTGTTTTATATTCCTGAATTTTATATAATTTGTATTGAGGCCTTTTAATTTATTATTTTATTTTTATTATTCGCCAAGCTGATGAGCGACAGTTCCAATTTCTTTCCAGGAAACACGACGATCTATGTAGCTTCGATCCTTCGCCCAGAAACACCTTGAATCAGGATTCCCCATTAATATAATGGCACTTAACAGTGACTAATATGCTAAGAGAGCCATCCTAACAGAGGCAATTCTTACACATCATTTCTGAGAGACCTAAAATCCCATAGGAGATTCGCTCGAAAAGAATTCTCTTTCGGCGCACCAATATGCGCTTTCAATTGGCTCTGCTTTTCTTTTCAATCAAAGCGCTGTGCTTTCAACTTTTGTATGTTTACCTTTTTTTTGTTGATTTGTACAGACCAGAAGAGATTCCTGGATTCTCTTTTAAAAGAGAGAGATTCGGCTTATCAGTGTGCCACAAAGTATTTATCGCTCGCTCTTGTGTGTGGCCAGAGTGCTTAATGATAAGGGCTTTAAGCCTTCTGCCTATTTGGTCTTCCCCAAAAACCAAGAGGATTTATCTGTAAATATTTTTTCGCCGTTTAATGTGTGCAATCAGGTATTTATTCATTATCCGAACTGATAACGAGAACTTAATTTAGAGAGCAGCCTGTAAGTAGGCAACAGTAAAAGGTAAGATTTGTAGGAAAAATGTAAAATGTATGCTGAAGAAATGTAGAAATCTTTTGTAGTTTCTCATGAAAATATTTGTCTTTGAACTGTAAATTACAGAAAACTAATAATAAATAAATTTTCAGAATTATAATATAATTTAAAAGTTTTTAAAAAGTAAAAAAATTTAATGTACTTTTAAATGTTATTTTTTTATGTGCAAAAAATATAAAAATGTAATTTCCACTTTATTTTATTTATAAACTTAATATGCAGATTTATTAACGTAATAAAATAAATGGTTCTTTGGCTTAGTTATGTAATTTTTAAACTTTGAGTTGTCCAAAAAAGTTTTTTATTCATATTTTTTGAATTATTTTTGTAACCCAAAATGCGCGAATTTAAGGTCTGTGAGACTCATATAGCCGAAAAGAAAGTGATAGCCAAGAGTGATTCACCATTAAATTCCTAATTAATTACAAAAATTTCGAATTTTTTTTGCCATTTTAAAGTTTTTCTTAATTTTTAAACTCAATATGCAGATTTATTAATCTATTAAAACTAGCACAAACTATCTGAATTGATATATATATTTATGCAATTTTGGCTTATGCCTTTTCTTAATTAGCAAACTGCTTATGTAACTTATTTATTTGCTTTATTTTAATAATTTCTTTCATTCATCAATTTTCTGGCTTTCTATTTGCAGTCCGCACTGAAAACAACCAGGAGAAGGTGATTAACCTTGGTTCAATAAATCGAAAGACAATGAGCCAGCGCCATTACTGTCTCCGAATCATTTGATACAGACATCGATCCCAGTCAAAGGCTGTTCCACTTGTCTATAACTCGTGTCAAAACAGGCTAAAATAAGGCGGCGTCAAAGGAAATTAAAGGGCGGGGAAGGTGGAAAAGTGGGAAAACTGGTAAAATGCCAGAACATTGGAGTTGATGTCAAGTGTGTGAGACTTTGACCTGACAGCTGTGAGGATTCTCAGTCGGCGTGACAAGTAAAAGGCGTGGCCTTGAGCCTCGTTTTCGCATACGGCCCTCACCCCATCACCCTCCTCTTATTCATTATATCCCCCCTTCCATGGCACCCCCCTTCAATTTAATTCCATATGAGCAGATGTACTCTCGCCTGCCTCAACGACTTTCAATAAAAATCTTGTGGGTGTTCTTTTTTTGCTGCCTTATTTTTTGTTAGAAATTTCACAAATCATTGATATTTATTAGCGCTTCATATGAGCTCACCCTAATCGCATCACTCATCCTTGAGTTCAGATCCACACCCACTTTTCCCCATATATATGAGAATATATAGTAATGTGTAGTATATATTCTGTCATCAATGAAGTTCCAGCTGACTTTTGTTTACTACTTTTCATTTTTTTTTAATTGCGCAGGCGCCGTTTGCCGGCTAGAAGGCCGACTTCCAGTTCCACTTTCGAACTGGAAGGCTGGAAGGGAGGGGAAATTCGAAAAGCGAAACAGTTTGGCGCCAAATCAACAATGCCTGCCGGAATTTCAGTCCGCAGTCCGCCGTTCATCGAGCTCGCGAAAGGATCACACAGCGGATCGAACACAGTGCGCCTGATAAAAGTTTATTAAAGACAAATAAATAAAAAAAATAGAAAAACTAATAATAATAAAAACAAGAAGAAAACAATTTAAAATATTCTGAAATTCTTGGGAATTTCTGCTTTAAAAAAATAAACAACTTTTGTGCTAAAATGTAAACAGACAACAAATAAACAACGAAAATAAACGGCAAATGTGAGTGCAACCAAATTGTATGTTCAATTAGCAGAAAATCTAAAAGTCATTAATTTTAATTGGCATAAAAAAATAAGCAAAAGAAATTCCATTAAATGTAATGATTCTTTTATGGCAAGGTTAAATAAATAGTTTCAGTTATTTTCACAATTAAAACCACAAAGGGAACAAAAAAAAATCAATTAAGACTTCATATCAAATGCCACAATTTTTTAATGAAAAGAATATGAAGAAATGCCAATATTGCAATAACAGCTGGGAAAACAACTTTTTTGCTAGTCGGAAAATCAAAGAGTTTCGTTTTACGGAAAAACAAAAAAAAATGCACATTCCTAGAAATCGTTCAGTTATTTTTATGGCATATTTTTTTATGTCGAAACAAAAACCTCTTTTTCGCAGATCAATTAACAATTTTTACAGCCTCAATTTCTTCGAACGCTTGTTTAAATACCTTTGTTCAATGGTTTTAAGGGGGGAAAAAAATTACCAAAATAAATTCATTGTAAAAATATTTTTTCAGTTATCTTTCAGCTATTTTCATGGAAATATTTTTGGGCACGTAAACAAATATTAATGGCTGCTTTGTTGGCCTTACTAATTATGTCAAGCCTGACCTTAATTGGTTTCTTTCAATTTCTTGTTGTTGCCTTCTTGGGCTGCCTAATAAAAAGGGTTCGGCTCAAGGACAAATTGCTTTGGTCGCATCTCGCCAATATAAATTTAATGACCCATAAATTACAAAAAAAGAAAAGGAAAAGAAAGTTACACTTTGTGGTCTTGAGCAGGATAAAAGCCCCTCGCGCTTCGCTGCTTAAATATTGTACTCCTGTCTCCCCTTTTCGGCATTTGTGTTTGCTTCAATTTTCCCTTGTTTATTCCTGTATTTCTTTATTTTTAATATGAAAATGTGAGGACAACACTCGAGTGGTGCAATATCAAACAAACGAGGCAGATAAACACGCACAATAAACGGATTCAACTACCATGTTTTCAGGCGCTTGAACAGGACTAACAATGTCTGGGTTTTTAGGTATTCAATTATTATTTTTCGACATTTGTTTCGTCTGAAATTTAAGTGGTGTAAATCGCCAGTAGCTTAACAATAGAAATAAGTTTTGTTTCGAGCTTAATATCATAACTAAATATGCTTTTGTGAATTTGTAAAGGAATTTCTGAGTAGGATTTGCTTTTAAAAAGCTAGTTTTGCAGCTTGTTTGCTTTGGCCTACTGCTTATTAATTTTTAAGCTCTTAAATTATTCAACATTTAACTAGTTGAATTTTTTTAGGATACTTGTAGTAAAAACAAGAAGTGGTAGAAGCTTAAACAATAGAAAGAAGTTGTATTTTGACATTGATATCACAAATAAATAAGCTTTTGTGAATTTGTAGATGAATTCCTGAGCTTGTTTTGCTGTTAAAAAATTGATCCGGCTTACTACTTATAAATTTGTAATCTTTTAAATTATTCAACAATAAGCTTGTTGAATTTTATTAAGGATATTTGTAGTAAAAACAGGAAAGAAAGCTACAGTGCAGCGGGATGGAGATAGGAGGCTGCAACTTTATTGTCGACTAACTTTCCTGTTTATTATCCGATTATAATCGGATTTCTGTATATATCCATTTATTAAATATATATTTTCTTCTATACAGAATTTTTTCTGCTTTTGTGGGAATATTTCTCATAGCTTTTATTATTTTTTTATCAAACAAAAAGCTTAACAAAAAATGTCTTTCTATAATATGCCTGATAAGCATAACATTTACAAAGAAAAACAATTTCTTAAGGCAACAACTGGTGCGAAGCCACACATTCTCGCCCATTGTTCAATGTTCTGTATTTAATTGATCATATGCATAATTTATGAAGTCCTAAAACTGCTTCCTGCCCTTTAACGTATGTATATTTGACCACAAGTTGGGCTAAAAGGCAAGTCATGCGAACACACAATATCAATCAGCAGGCGGAAATCTCGCCACAATAGGAAATGGATGTCCCGAAGACTGCAACCAAAGCCAGCCAAAAAGCTGAACCCAAGGACCAAAAACCAGGCTTCAATTCATGCGGTTGCTCAAAATGTATTTATGGCCAAGAGGGAGTGCGAGTGCGAGTTCCGGATGCGCCATTGTGGGCACATCAAAGCAACACGCTCCGGACATAAAAGAATAAATTAAACGTGGATGAAAAATTCCAGCCAAAAAAAATCCAGAGAAAAAGTAATTCGGAAATAGAAGATGGCCATCGCTTTTTTGGCTTACAATGGCGCCTTCGCCTTCGCCTTCGCCGCCAGCAGCAGCAGATCCTGCCTCTCAGCTCATATCGTAGACAGCATGAGGTGACATCTCTGCTGGGTGTTTTTTAATATGCCAAGTCTTAGGGCACGGCATGCGGCATTTTAATAATACGTTAAGTACCGGCCCAGGAGTTGCAATGGGCCTTCAGTTCATTAACTTGAATTACCAAGGGCAATGTCTAAATTAAATAATATATATTGCATGCCGCCGGTACTAATGACCCTGGTCAGCTAAATGATGCCGCCGCCTTTGAAATAAATCCTCATTAATGTGCCTTAAATTTCGGAATTAAACATGGCAGTATTTATGCTCCTTGGCAGCCCAAAGTTAATTAGGCCGCCCCACTAGGAGACCTCAAAGGCTGCTGTCAACCTCATTGATTGGCTTCCGTCATCGGGAGTTTCTGAGTAGGGCAAAGACCGCAGGACACAAAAAAGGATTTGTCTCATTAGACAGCTTCCTGCTGTGTCATTTCGGAAACTACAGAGATGTGACAGCTGTGAGTAATCGGTTTTATGGTCTAGAAAAATGCAAGGAATAAATTACAGAGAATTGTTTTTTATAAGCAAATAATCTGAGCAAGTTTAAGTTTGATTTATATGTTTTTTAGATTTTCTCGATTTATGGCTTTCTCAATTGCTTTTTTATGAATGAAATATTAAATTGAGTTGAATCAATCAATTTTTTGACCTAGAATGAAATTCTATGAATTCTTTGTTTACTCAGTCAGCAGTAAATACGCTTTTTGCATATTTTTATAACTTGCCAGGCTTTCTCAGAAAATGGTAAACAAAAATATTGGTTTTTTTTTGTCTAGTTTACCAAGGTGATGAACCTTTTCTAGGAAATAAATGTGGACCCTTGTCTTTAATCGGATTAGAGTGGGAGGATGTGCACGCTCCTTTGTGCCAGCTGGTAAACAGTCCTCCGAACTGATTTGTCTTGGTTAGTATTTCAAATGAATTGAAATCAATCCCCTTGCTGGAGCCCTCAAATCAGATAAATTTCTCAAGAGGATGGATTCGCGGAAGGACCGCGTTGCCATACTAACACTCAGGGTTTGTTATTCGCGATGGCCTTTGACTTAGCTGGAATTGATTAGCTCAGTAGTTGCACTTGCTGCAAGTCAGAGATAACTCGCTGCTGGTCACTGCGTGGGAATAATACAATTTCTTTTTATTTATGACAGTTAAATAAATAACTTGTTTCCTCTTCTGTGGAAAACAAGGAGGCATCTTCCTCCGATCTCCGCTCATCTTTGATTCGGGTGGATGCCTTTCAACAAGCCGTTAAATGCAAAGAGTAAACAATAAACAATTCTCGAGGCTCTTGGCAGATGTCTGTGTAGACAGCACACACACTCACCCATCCACCCATCCACCCACACCCATCCGGAACACCCACTCTATGGCTCCTCCAGAGACCCGAATTAATACCAACACTTGGGAGTGTACATATTGTGTCCGTCTCTCTCGGGTCTTGGCATTTCTGGGTCTTCTCCCTCTCAAAACGCGTGCCTCTTTTCTTTATGCTGAAACTTGTACTTTCTGCCAATTTCCCAGAGTTTGTTTTGTTGTAAATGCTTTAAGGTTGAAGGTGAATTTATCGAGATGCCGAAAGATTTGGCATTGTTGGCCAGCCAATTTACCTGGGTCAGGCATAAAAAACGCAACTCACATATATAAAAATTAATGTTCTTGATGGGAACTTGGTGAAGCGACTGGGAAATACCGTTTTTTGTGGATAAATATGTGATTAAAATTACAGAAATCTCTTATTTTATTAAAATCATTTTATACTATGTTTAAAAGTATGCTATGATATGAAAATATTTATTGGCGTATTTTATAGCATACTTTTTGGCATTTAAAATTAATGATCTATAATTTTTTTTCAATTTTGAGAACCCTTCTTATTTTTCATACATTTATAATATTTTAAGTCTTAATAAATTAAATTTTATAATTAATATATATATTTTATGACATTTGACACAAAATTAATTTTTTCGACATCAACTTCAAGGGTTAAGTACCCTAAAAAGCCTAGAGATACAAGTTTAAAATATTCTTTGACTTTATTTAAATGGAAATCACTTTGTAAACCAAGAGTAATCCAAGAATTTGTATCGGTAATTGAATCCGCTGAACATGATATTCCCTTTGATATCCCTTAGGAATATTTAAACATAAAAGTGGTGTTCTTTAGCACCCAATTTCAGGCGAGCAATTTTATTTATTGTCCATTTTCGGATACTCGCCGTTTTGCCAAAGGCCCCTCCGAGTGTGGCATTTGAACTTTGAATTGCGCCTGTGTTTGTTGTGTTCACTTTTTTCACCTGCCCCCGAATTGTTGTTTTTTGCACCGGTGAATTTTCGGTGTTCTTGGTGTTTTATTGGTGCGTGCTGGCATTCATTAGCACTGAATGTCTAGCCGTCTGACGTTTGCATATAAATTGTCTAATGGGGCCAGCGGGCATTGGTAATTGTATTTGATGTCGAGGGGATTTCGCAGGACACTCGAAGAAGTGTTCAACTGGTCATTAAATTAAAAAAAAAGGGAGTTATAGTGGGAGCAAAAAAAGAAGAGCCCTGGTGAAGTGCTTGACCGCAAAAAGGACATTACCGCATGCCCATTACTCAGCACAAATAATAAATGATAAAAACTTGACTGCCATTACGCCCTCGTCATTTCGCATCCAGCATTTCCCATCTCCCTAAATTGTGAATTGACTTTTCAGCTTCGACCATCACTTCATGGCATTTCCATTCATTGGCAGAGCCCTCGAATTAGGGCCATTTGCCATTTGTCGATCTCATTACGTATACGCAGGGTGAGTCGCTAAAAGTTTTCGAAACCCAAATCACATTGAATGGCTGTCATTGTGGGCATTACTCAAAACTCAGCCGAACAAAGAGGTTCACTTAGGTCAGACCGACCCAGTTCGCCGCTTTCCATAATTCTCCAGCCCTCATAGTTTCCATCAGTTCATTTGAGCCCAATATCTGACGCTTCTTTTTACGACCATGTAGAGGGATATGTTTCTGGTGGCATTATGGCCGACGTGACGGAAATTTTAAATTTCTCAGCTAAAAGGCTACAAACGAGAGGCGGAAAGTGAAAATAAAATGGAGGGGAATTTTAAGTAGAAAAGGGCAAACGGTGTGAAGCCGTGAACTTTGAAAATACTTTTAAAAGTAAGAGTTCTTTTTGGGAAAGCTTATTAAAGCCAAAAAAGAGGGCTTCTCTTGAACTTTAGTTTCGGTTAAGGACAAACAAAAATAAAGACTTTTTCTGTTAGGGAAGTTGATATCTTATTTATTTGTGTATATAAAAAATGCCTTTAACTTTGAAAATACTTGAAAAAGTAAATTTCCCTTGGAAAGCTTAAATAAAAAATCTTTTAAATTTCATGAACTTTAGTTTCGGCAAAAATAAATCAAATACAACAGATTAAAGTTGATATCTAATTTATTTCTTAATTCATATTTATATAAAACATGCTTACAAAAATAACAAAATGAAGTGTTTCCTTTTGGAAAGCTTGAAGTTCAATTCTCTAAAGGTAACTTAGAGGCATAGGAACTAAAAATGAAAGAGGATTTGTTATGGACTCTTGTTTTAGTCAAGGGCAAACAAAAATAAAGACTTATTTCTGTTAGAAAAGTTGATACCTTTTTATTTTTTATATATATTCTTTAAAAAAATATTTGGAGTTGCTTTTCGAAATCTTAAATGTAAAATCTTTAAAGGTGACTTTGAGACATTAGAACTAAAACCAAAAATAGAATTCTCATAAACAAAGACTTCTTCTGTTATTTATTGATTTATTTATCTAAAGCAAGCTTATAAGTTATAACTAAAAGCTAACTTATGTTTGATATCTATTGACAACCCATATAAATACTTAAGAGCAAGGCGATTTCTATGACAATCTGGCACATAATTTCCTCCAAGTAGTTGAGTTATATTTAAAAAGTTTTCCTTTTCTTTGTTTTCCCAAGTTGTTGATTGCCAAACTTTGGGCTAAAAACAAGGATATCTGTTTCTGTTTTTTATCTGTTTTTTTTGCTGGCCTGCTTAAGAGTGTGTTCCGAGCATCGTTTGTCTGGCAGCTAACGAAGCTCGGCGGAAAGTCATGTCTGCCCCGGTTCCTTGGTCCTTTCATCCATTTTGGTGGAGTAAAGTCAATTTGATTTATGCTAGCGTGTAATGTGCACGTGCTGGACTAAAATGCTCCCTCTTCTCCTAGCCCAGGTCATTCTAATTGAAAGGATCCATCGGTGGCAGCCCAGCTTTGTTTTGTTCTCAATGAAGATAAATTGCGAGAGTTAATGCGCAAAATTTGCACATTTTTAAAATGGAAATGGCACACGGCATGGCAGAGAGATCTGCTTGTTGCGCTTTGTGGCTCGGAATGATTTACAAATGCACGGAATTTGCACGGTCCGGGGAATTCTGTATCCCTCAGTCCCAAGTCGATGCTGCATTCTTTTTATTTATTTTTATTTCTTCCCATTACTTAAGGGGCGGTGGCTTTGAATGGATTTTTCTTTAGCTCAATCGGCCGGTAAGCACGCCTGTGTATGGATACTGGATATTTTTTAAATGCTTACATTTAATTCGATAACTAAACGATTTTACCACAGGCTGGCATTTAATTGCATTGTAAAGGTGTCTGGGGTGACTATAAATATTTGCAATTTCCACGCCAAAATAAATGAAATTAAGTTAATATTTTCGAATTGCATTTATACTGAAAGTCTGGCCTTTTGAGGCTTTAGTTGGATTTTATCCTGTTTCTGAGCTGTGGCTTAGTTTAAAAAATTTGTTAGTTGGTTGGCCTCTTCTACGCCTTTAGCTTGATTAACTAGAAAACCATGGACTTCAAGAGCAGGCATTCAAGGCATGACACAACAGTCAAGCCGTAAGCCTTGGGCGCTATTCAATGTCTGGGCTTCTGTGTCTGACAGAAAATTGTGCAAATCCGTTTGTACACTGGAAGTAAAAAATATAAAAATAATATTAATATAAAAAAATAAATAAATTAATATTTAATAAATAATTATTATTATTTTTATTTGTATTATTGATTTGTTAATTAATTAATTACTTTTAAAAGTGATTTGTTCCTAAAATCTAGAATCAATTATACATTCTAGATTTAATTAATAGTTTTCTATTCATAATGAACACTTTTTTGCTCAATAAAGATGTTTTAATACATGATTAATATTAAAATTAAATTAATAATAATAATAATAATAACTACAATTATTTATTTCTGTATTATTCTGGTATTTTATTAGATCAAAATATAAATTTTTTATCTATTAATTTTCTTTTTAAATAAATATTTAAAAAAAATCATAAAACATTTTGAGATATTCCCTAAATATATATAAATATATATAAATATATATATTTTAAGACCTCCCTGGCTAAAAACACTAAGCCCGATGGCAAGGATAAAAAGGAGCTCCTTGTTGCATTGCTTCTTTCTCCATAACGACCGAAGCTTTTTAACACAGCTGCCGCGGTTGGCATAAGCATCCCTTACCTTTGTTTACTGTTTACTTTTTGCCAACTTTGCTAAAATTAAGTCAGCATTTATTTTTTTTAAAGCCAGTTGCTATGTTTTTGTGCTTATAATTATGAACCCTTGTTGGCCTTTTATTACCATTTTATGTCCTGGGAGCATTCGTTTTTAATTACTGGCCCCAAATGGGCGGACACTATTTGCCTGTCAACGTTATTCAAGATTCGTATCTGGACAACCTTTTGTTTTTTAGCTAACTATAGCCATTGACAGCTAGCTGGGCTGTCACTAGATTAATATAAATATATAGAGATATGAGGTGGTTGGCATTGCCCAACTCCATGGGGAACTGACCTGACCCTGTTTCCATTAAATCCTGTTTATTCAATTTCATGTTTCTCGGTTGGGGCCAACCCAATGTGCTTTCTGTTGGGCCACAGGCAAAATATGTAGCTTCATTCCTTTACGGGAAAATTGGTAAATGGGAGCCAGAGATGGGAGATCGATATACTAACGACTTCACCTGTTTCCCCTTTAGTCCCTGCAGCTATACAAGAATTTACTCATATTTAATACGATCTGAAAATATTATATTTCATTGAATTGAAATAATAATTTAATAACTCGGTAGCTTCTCTGCCACCGCGGAACCTGAACATATATATACGAAGATGTTTTTACATAGCTCCGAAGCTTGCTACGTCAGCCTAACAGAATCCCGAACAAACACGAAGCCCTTATACTATATATGTGCCGACAGCGCTGCCTGACAAATTTTTCCTATGCAAAGTGTATACGACGCTGCCGACCCCTGTTTGAAAATCACCAAAACAGGTGTCTAAAAGTATGCTACTTTATGTAGCATGCAAACTTGCACACAACTTGTTAGACTCCTTTTAAAGAAATTTTTTATTCTTGTGCATTTTTGACTATAAACTTGCAAGTTCAGTTCAAGGCAAAAATTCCAAATAATTTAATATCTCGTCAACGTAGCGAGTATTTGCAGAATTTTTAAATAATCAATGCAAAGGATGCAGTGAAAGCATGTCGTAAAATTGTTAAATTACTGACGATGAAACTACCTTATGGACTAAAAAGCAAATAAGCAAATTAATTCCCTTTCCGGCTTCCACTGATAGAGGTTGAAGTGGTTCAATTTGGCCGAAATGACAACTTAAAAGTTCAAGTGTTAACCTTTGGACTTGTCGCTGGCAAAGATCTGGGCCAGCGTTTGCTTTGACTGATTCTCTAAAGTTAGCCCAAAGTCATTATAACTTGGCTCTAATTGTGTCCCGAGCAATTAATTAGAGCAATACACAAGTGTTGGGCCAAGAGATGGACAATAAAGTGTTCGTTCTCCCCGTAAAAGCAATTTATTATTTTTCAGCAAGACGGCAAAGTTTTGCTTTAGCACGTGCCATGCGAATACATATATTTCAATCTTTTTGTTTTTCCAAATTCAAACTTTTACCTCAGTTTGCGTTTCGCTCTCATCGCGTGCGGTGGAAACTCACTCGGTCCTGTTCGAAAATCCAAAAATATAAACATAGATGTGTACAAACAAATAGACAGCACGCATATGTACACAGATACTTCGATATATTCCTATTGGTGATCTGTGGATGTGTGAATTTAAGAAACATTTCAAGCAATTTAGGTACCGAAATGGAATGAAAAATAAATATTTATAAATGAACGACAAGCCATTAACACAAGTGCTAAATGGAAGCTGAAATTGTGAAATATAGTTAAATTTTGATGTTTCTCTTAATGGCTGAATGGGTTATTCTATTTAAGAACTTTTAGTTCAGAGCAGAAATTCCAATTATTTCGACGAGAGAAACTATAAACACGAGTATACATATTCTCTTTCAATTTAATTTATGGGTATTTTTATAGGGAATGCTTTGAGTCCCGCTGGCTAATTATTCATAAAATAAATTGTAGCAAGAATCGGAAATAAATATGCTTCAAATTATATGGCTCTTTTTTCTTAGCTACTTATTATTCATGAATGTTTCGATACAATTGCATTCTGTATAAGAAATTGTATCAAGTGCCAATTCTCTTCCATTACATTCGAGTTAAAATATGCAAAAACTTTAGGTTGTTGTTTACGAAATAAAAATGAAAAACCAAACTCTCAACAGGGTCAATTGTTCTTGTCTTGAATAGCCTGTTTGTTAAAAGTTCTTCAAATACTGGCACATTGTGTTAAGTTCCTTTGGAAAGCGAATTCGGAGAACTGAAGAAGCCAGAAGCAGTGCAAACAAAGCAGACCACACTTCATCTTTTCATGTGCATATTTCATTTTAATTTTCTTCAAACTCAGGCAAATCTTTACCTACGTCTGCGGCTTCCTTTCTGACAGCTTTTTACTCTATGTTTTGCATTTAAAACCTGTACATTTAGCCTTTCTAAGGCTAAACCATACACGAGGTTAAATTACATTAAGAGGATAAGCCGAAGGATACCGGGATTTTGTATGCTTCTCTCCGGATTGTGGCTGTGAACGAAAGTTTGTGAAAAACCTGCAAGTGCCATTGCTATTTATGGTGGGGCCAAAGCCGGCATTAAGCCTCAGAAAAAAGTGCACGAAGTGAACACTTGAACATCATGAAATGAAATAAAATTAACATCGCAAAGTGTTGAATGGCGTTTGGCGACTTGGGATAATGATAGAGGGTTTTCAGCGGATTGCGTACAGAAAAGTGGGCAACTTTTAAAGAGGCCCAGACCCAGAAAGCCGCCGGTACCAATTTGCATCGTTTGAATAATTTTCCATGGAAACTGGAAGAAACTAGGAGCGGGGTCTGTGGATTTTACTCAAGTTCTAAGACGCAACAAAGATGAGTTCAGTGAACCAAAATGCGTTGTTTTAAATTAAGGGTGGTGTATTTTTTAAGTTCATAGTTGGAGGAATTTGTAATACAAAAAATCAATCATAATAATTCATTAAATTTTAAGTAGGGCTGTTACTGAAATTACTATCGTTGTTAAATTACTTTAAAAGGTGTCAAAAATTATTATACAAAATGTTGCATTGTAAAAATAAAGCAAATTTACACCGAATTCGGTACTTCAAACATTTTATTGCATATTTTTAGACATCTTTTAAGAGATCTTAAACCTCTAGTGGTTTCTTGCGTCAACTATGCTTTTTTCGCTGATTTTGATACCTATGAAATTTGATTGCATTCTTTTAGACACCCTTTTAAGTGAAATTCTAATGCCCAGCAATAAAACCGAATGCAATCACTGGTGTTTTGAAATTACTTAAAATGTGGACAAAACTAGGCTGCAGTTAAAATTATTGTGATTGCATACTTTTATGCACCTTTTAAAATTAATTGCTATGGCAAATTTAAAATATTGTATATACGTGTAAGATATTAAAACTATGCACAGAATAAAGTGCCGTACATTTTTTTTTATATTTTTAGACACCCTTTTAAAGTGACTTCAAAACCCTATATTAATTTTATAAGTAATAGGAGTTAAATATGTATATCTTTTAAAGACCATAAAAAATCAAGTAAATATGAAAAGCGTCTGTCACTATTTATATCCCCCCTTCAACCGCTTTTAACACTTGAATTTAATTAAAATCACCGAAGTTAACTTCTCGTAGTGTGAGGCAGCTGCTTCATAAGGAACACAAACTGTTGCCTTTGCTTGTTTGGGCATAACCCGAGGGCAATTACACACACAATCCACACACAGTTGGCTGCTGATTAAACAGATGAAATAGCACACGCAATTACGTCCTGCACATCTCTCCAGTTGATATTTGATTGCCTGCCTGTTTGCTGTTAAGTTCAATGGTGCTTCGCGACGAGAACGACGACAACAACAAGGTCCCAATTTAATGAGCTATTTCCACTTGACACGCTGCACTTCCACGAAAAACCACCGAGACAAAGACATAGTCAATTGACGAACGCTGCCAGCCGCGTATTTATTATTATCCAGCCAACGTTCTTAATTTGCATAAATTAAGGCGTAATAAGAGCTGGCAGCTGGATGAATTGGCAAAGACCATGCCACACAAAAGGGATAAATAAGGCCAACAGCACTCACTATTGTACCGAGCCTGTCTAACACGCAATTGTTAATCCACCGAGTTGCTGGCCTTTTCACAAGCGCCTTTCAATTTATTGCGTCTCTGGGAAAAATACCTTTAACTTGATCATGACTTAACATAATCCTGGCCATTGTTGTCCCTCGCCTGACGGATTACAGGGCATCGAATCGATTATGGCATCAAATAAATAGATTGTTACGTCGTCTCAAATATAAGTAGGCCATAGCTCACAAAGGAGACTAGGTCTTAGAGGCTCAATTTTATCTTGCCTTGAAAGACTTTGCTCACAGGCTGGCATATTTAATACATTTATAAATATTTTATGTCTTAAAAACTAGAGTAAAAGGCTTAAGCTTGCTTGAGAGAAATAATAGTTAACAGATTTCAAGCAAATATCTGGAATTGGTGCAGGCAAAAATAAAAAAAATATAAAGTCTTGCTTATCGGCTTAAATATATAACAGCACTTCCAAGGGCTTAAACATGTGCAAAAATTGTCAAAAAATGGCTTATTGCTGCACAATAAACTTCATCCAGCAAATGCAAAGCAGCGTTTGAAAGCCGTCAAAGGCTTTTAATAATAAAAGGCATTCCGACTGCTCAATTGGTAGTAAGGCAAGACTGACTTACTGGATTTTTATTTTTCTTAAGCAGCAGAGAGAAGGAACACTTTCTTTTTTGCCAAAAGCACTAAAATTCTTTCACAAAGTTCTGAGAAAAATACATAGGCGAACATAAATCTGAATTGTGGCCAATCATATTTTTTGCCTGTCACTTGCAAAAACCCAAAAGTGTCAAATCCCAGCGGCAGGATTCGAGTTATGCGCGTATCTCTGATTTATCTGATTTATCTGATTTATATTTCCCCGAGTTCGTTTGTTGCGCAATAAATGCTTATTGTTTTAACAGCATACTTCGTACCCTTAAATATTTACCGGGTTTCGTGTTACGCAAGTAATCCTACCTGCAATTGACTGACTGGCGAAGCTTTCTCCCTGATTGCTGTCAAATAGATTATGCGAAGCGTAAAGTAAATGGACGCTCCTAGTGGAAAATTTTCCTCCTGAAACGAGGTGACGCACAGTCTCATCCCGATACATATGCAGTTCATATAGATATATCCATGATGATTAATTGGTGTCCAGCATGGACGAACACGCTCTTTGACAGGTGTCGCCAGGATGTCGGCGCCCGCTGTTTTAGCCTATTCTACATTAAAAGGGGGGACCTTTTTGATTTATGATTGCCCATTTGGTGTTGCCATAGAAAGAGCTTCCTTTATGGCTGAAATAAAACTCAAAATACGGGATATACAAAACGGAAAACGTAGTAAAAAATTACATTTCAGATGGCGTCGGCTTAAAATTGTTATGTTGCTGTTGAATGTCTCTAAAGGTATTTAATTTAAAAGGAAACAAAAAGTTGAATGTTGGCTTAAATTAAAGCTTTGATGTTTTAAATTAAATTTAAAAAGAAAACCAAAAATGTTGAATGTCCCTAAGGGTATTTAATTTAAATATTTTTAAAGAATCAGTCATTATTCAACAGCATCCCCGATTTATGCTCATAATTAAGAGGGAAAATCGGTAGAATATCGGCAAGGTATCTTTAATTATGCAAAATAAAATAAATGTGATAATTAATCCCTTTTTATGATGTCTGTAATGTTTTTCTTATCATAAATCATATATAAATATATCAAATTCTCTTCATTTAAAATTCATTCTGTCTCTGCCAAGTTGTGCAGACTGTTTAATATTTAATAATTCAGTAATAACGCAAATGGGCTCACCTTTAGCTTAGGCTGCATCCTGTGGGTCATGGGTCGTTGATTTACAATTTATTCTGACATTAAAAAATCTGTCTGGCAAGTCATCCAACTTTGTCCCATGCGAATCCAATATTCAGTAAATAAGGCATATGGAATTTAATAAAAATTCACTTACAGTTTCTTCACCCCGGCGCCAGTTGTCGGCTGTTGGATTGCCAAGTGAATTGAGAATGCCCTTGGATTATGCTAATAATCTCGGACCGACATTTGTCGACGGGTTCAGCTCAGTTCAGCTCGTGCTCTGGTTCCTTATGTCCTCCTCGATGTAATTGTGATGATTGTTATTTGATTTTCCTTTATTAGCCGGTCCTTTATGGTAGTCGTTGGCGACTGTGGAACAAAGGTCCCATTGCCAAGTCGTTTGGCGTCAGTTTCGTTTATGGTTATAAGTTACTGGGGCTCCCGTGAACCATCAATTTTGATGGCTTAGCCCACGCCAGCACATTGATATGAGAGGAATCTCGAGAGCCAGGGGACTTCAAGTGCCGGAAAAACTGTCACCCATCATCGGGGTTAATGTCGCGTGTCCGCAGCTCACGCATCTTTTTGCACCTCCCCTTGTCTTCCCTCCGGGCATCGTTACGCACATGCCAGGCACTCTGGTATATTGCTTACCTCAGGAGTTTCCGGTTGATTTTCGCCAACTTTTCCATTATGCGGAATGAAAAGCAAAGTTTGGGAAAATGTGGCTTATTCGATGTATCACATGATAATCTGTAAAGACTTTTACTGCCATATTGCATCTTAAATTAAAGCTTTGAATAAAAATTAAAATGAGTAATGCGAAAGGAAGTATATATATTTATACATTTACTGATTAATCTTACCCTCAACTAGTGCAAATAAATTTAATTAATTTATTTAATTTATTTGGAAGAATGTTTCACGAAAAAGCTAAAAATAATAAGATGCATTTCTGTTTTTTAGTTCGCCCAAAACAAATGAAATCAATATTTATTCGGTTTCACAATAATTTTAAAAATATTTCTACAAACTTCTAAGGTCAATGAATTTTTCATAATTTCTGCGTTTGATATTTCACAAATTTTTAGCACACACTTTGGCGCAGCTTTTGATTTCAATTGAACGAAATATTAAATCTAATTGGTAATTAGTTCAATTATTTCTGCTCCGATGCTTTCTACCATCAATTATAAATTAATTTAAATGTAACAAATAGAAAATAAAGAGAATGGTTAAATTGCCGGCAATAAATTCAAACATTTTCATGGTTATTTAAATTTTGCACAAGAAAACACTAATAAAATGTTGTAGCCCATCGAACAAGAAACTTGTCCAAAAAACAAGTAAAATCAAAACAAAGTCATTGACTGATGGGTTGGTGAGAAAAGGGCTGATGGTAATTGATAGCCTAGCATATGGCTTCAATTTAAATATAAACACGTGTATCCTATGGCGAAAAAGTTAATGGGCATGTTGTTTTTTATTGTTAAGTGCTGGGGAGAGTGTATTCGAGGACAGATTTTGCAAAGGAACCATACTTTCACCCATTGAAGGGAAAATAAATAATTTATATTTAAAATATATATTTTATTATAATGGTGAAAATCGATTAATCGATTATTTCACATTGCAATGTGGATGAAAATTGTTTTAACGGAATATATGGGTTTTAGAGAGTAAAGACTTAAAACCCATTAATTGTTAAATAGTTAATATATATGGGAATTAAAATGTAAAATAAGAAAACGTAAAAGTGGGTTATATAATTATCGTTAATGTTTTCATATCGATTTGTTACTTAAACTTGATATAAATATCGATATATATAAATTCTTTTATTAAACAATCAATCGATATGTGTTATCGTGTTATAAATATCGATGTATACAAAATTATTTAATTTAATTAATATTCGGCTTTAATTTTTCATACTCATTTTATATTTTTCATTTGATATAAATATAGATATATACAGATTTTATTTAATAAATCAATCGATAACACATATAAATATCGATATATAAAGAATCCTATTAATCCATTAGTCGATTACACATAAGTCTTAAAATTCCCATCCCTAAATATAAATAACTAAACTTAAAAATTTTAATCCAATACCTCTATTTTTAGTGGGTATTTAACAGTCGTTTTAGCCAGGTCGAAATGCCCATCACTTGCTTTTATTAACTTGTTGGCTGAAACTGATATTTATCAGATTTCTACAAATTTTAATACGTTTGTTTGTCTCTGTCTCCCCTGGATTTTTAGCACGTTCTTGTGGCGCCAGTTATTTGCATAATTAAAGCCGCTCATTAGATGGTGGGCGCGATAAGGAGTGACTCGGAATTCGAATGATGGCAGGTAAGTCACGGTCTATTTATAATGGTTTATTTTATAATGGGAAATGGGAATGAGGATGAGAATGGGGCCAGGCGGGGGGCGGCATTTGCAATGCAAATCGAACCAAATCGATGTAGTTCGAAAGCGACCAAGAAATTTATGCGACTGGCGCATGCTAGAAATCTTTCTTTGTCGCTCTCAATCGCAAAGTTTTGCCTTCCAGTTTTCTGCATTCCACGGGGAATTCCTAATCGAGACAACTTAAGTTTTTGGTAACTCTCAACAGCCAAACAGCTGGCCAAGTTCTGCCGCTTCTACGCTCTAAGCCCGGTCGCAAATGAGCTCGTAAAATCCCATTCGCAGGCACATAAACTTAGAAGCCGACCACAAGGCATGCGAACTAATTAATTGCAAGAGGCTGCTGCCAGTAAAGTTGGCAATTGCCAAAGCGGAACTACTAACTATGGACCAATTTGGAAGCAATTTACTTGTGCGGTTACCCAGACTGCCATTATATCCCCATATTGTCACTTAGGCGGCGCCCCAGAACTTTCAATGTGACTAAGTGGAATGGGAATGTTGTTTTAATATAAAAAAATGTTTAATTAGTCCTTGGCAATTGCGTCAATGAAGTGCCGCGGTTGACATATTTTTTATTGATTAATATTCCCACTTTGTAATAATTAATTTGAGGAGGCTCTTGTGTATAGTTTACGAGAGAAAATTAAAAAATTCAGTAATAAAAAATTCATTTATTGAATTACCATTGAAAACGAGTTTTAATTGTATTTATATTTCTTGTAAAAACGAAACATTTTATTTTCTGATAGAAGCCAACACAATACAGATATCTTAATGTCCGAATGATTTTATAGTCTTTAATAATTTAAGATAAGCACAAGATGCTGTGTACAAGTTGCTAGGCTGACTATCTCACGTCCTGTGACACGTGTAACGAATTTAAGAAAATGTTCCTACACTCACAGGCCATGTTCATGAAAGTTACTGAATATTCAGGAGCTTTCCATAAATGTTTCAGTAGGTGATGCCACATGTGTGTGGATCATAAAAAAAAAAAATACAGAAAGGAAGTTAGCTTTGGGAAGTTGAAGTTTGTATACCCTTTCCAAATATTATTATTACTTGAATATTACTATTACTTAAATTTTAAAGTATGTTTAATAATAATGCATTTTAAAATATCGTTATAACGACAATTTTTTTTATTGTTTTCCTATTAATTTTCCGATTGTTCCTATGACAGCTATATGATATTGTTGTCTGATTTTTATAAAATTGTAAGCTAGGTTATTAAATTGTACAAATAATATATCCTTAGTTATCCTTAGTTAGATGCGTATTTGTTGAAAAATAATTGATAATAATAGATTAATGTCGATTATCTTTCTACATAGTAGTTCCGATGCTTGATTTTTTATGTGATCGTCTGATTTTTATAAAATTACAACCGTAATTCTAAAATCATTTAAAATAGCAATATTTTTTTAAGAAGAAGGAACAATAAAGTTATAATTGTGTTGTTTTTAATTTTCCTATCGTTCCTATATAAGATAAAGTCGTCCGATACGGTCCGTTTCGTTTCGAAACTACCTGCAATAAAAACTATTTTTAAAGATTCATCCATATAGCTCTAGAACTGACGGACAGACTAACCGAACGACATGACTAAATCTAGTTATCCTTATAGGGTCGGGAATGCCTTATATACTGCCTCACGAACCTCTGCCTAAATCATAACACCCTTCAAAGGTCTACAAATAAGGAAGGGCATATGTAGGTTTGGTATCAAACGATATATACTATACAGGTTTTATTATGGCTGAGGCCCTGCAATTTATTTCAGTTGGCTGGCTTTGAAGCACCATTTGCATTTCCCTGTGCACTTATCTAAACTGCATTTATAGTATGGACGGGGCCTGCGAAAATATTCAATATCCAAAGGGGCTTTAACTCACTGGCACTGGCACTGGCATTGACATTGCGTTCGACCTCGCGGATCGATGGCGCTGTAATCGCGATAACAATATTGCATCCTCCTTGAAGAGCTCAAACAAGGCGCTAGTTCCTAGACTTTAGAGCTTGGCAAACACTTCAGATATCCATAGTCCCATAGTCCCGGGGCATCAGGGCAAGATGAGATGCCGACGGAGATGATAACTTTGCCATATGCCTTGGTAATCCACTTGTTATCAAATTGTCCTTGAGGGAAAACTGAGCGGAAAAAAGGCGAATGGACAGGAAAGTTTAGCAGCAGAGCAGTTGGGACAGGGGCTTCATGACAAAACTTTACGTCAAATGAGAGAACTGCAGTTTGTTGGCTTGACTTGCGAAACTTAAGATGAGCTCTCTGCATCTGTTGCCGCAAAATTTGTCAAACTTTTGTGCAACTCACAAAGGGCAAACCCCACTTCCGGCCACAAAAACTCGGTAAAGCTGGAAAATTCAACATAGGAAAAATAAATAATTATCGCAAGAGCTTTGTTGAATAAATACTGACCATACTTTCCACACCGTACCCCTTTTATTCAAACTCAAACAATTAAAGCAATGGACTCTAAGGGCAAGCAATGTAATGGGATTCCTCGGTCAAATATTTGCGGTAATATGAGCATTTTAGCTTTTGGATTTAATATTAAATGCCAAATACATAGGTACATAATCTATTTTAACTAAGAGCTAATTTTATAGATTATTATAATTAAGCCTCTGATGCAGGTCACTGCAATCGCTAATTCAATTAAATAAAGCTCTTTGAATATTAAATTGAGCCAATAAAGTGAAGAATTATAATCTCTTGAAAGGAAAATATTATGTAGTCAGCCTACAATTCACAACACTAATTAAATCATTATTAATGCTCTTTGTTAGCTTGTTTTAATAAACAGATATTTAAGGTATTTATTTGCAGTCCGCGTTCTATGTTTAATTAAGCTAATTATCAAGAAACTATCAGCAAGTCAGTTTATTTTGTTAAAGAGCTTTGCGAGCACACAAATTTATTTTAAATTTAGTTTATTCGAACTTATACATACTTCAAATTTTTATTCACAGCAACATGGAAGTGCTCTTATACTTTATTTATATTATATTTAAGAGTCCACGTGTTAACTTAAAATACTAAAGCGAGGAGGGCACACAAGGATTTTTGTGAAACATTAAAGACATGCCTCTTCCCAATTGTATTCAAGCTTCAACAAGGCTCACCTATTCCTACTAATTAAATACAGCCAGAATTTATTATCTGTTTTTTTAAGAATTAAAACACGTTTGCTTTGATTTAAATAAGGTTTTTAATTCAATTTATTTACGCATTTATCTTTAAGGCAGGTAAGTCAGGTAACAGGAAATAAGTCTAAAAGTGGGCCACAAAGGTGTTGGGGTCGATCACTCGGGCCACCTCCCAGGGGTGGACAACCGAAGGTCCTGGAATGCGGTTGTAGGCATCTGTAAGGACAAGGAATGTTCACCCGTCAGTTGACAGTTGTCCGGAACTATTGGATAACCAGTAACTCACCAATTATCTTCTGAATGGCGGTTTGGGCATCCGAGCAGCTGGGGTGGCGCGGGGGCGGCACTGACAAGGATCAGGACGAAGGCGACAAAGGCGAAGGCGGCGGCTAGGAATTTCGACATTTTCGGTCTTTGGTTTGCTTATCTTGCGGTTGGTTTGGAGTCTAATTGATTCCACCAAGACCGCAGCTATTTATACTCCCCGAAACCGGGATGAATGGAGGCTAGCATCGAGATAAAAAGAGAGTTCGAGCGGCGGGATGGGGCAGCTTGTTCCGGAGCAGCTGTTAAGAAATTGGATTTCTTGTTTTGGTTTTCTGGCGGTATCTGTCTGCGGGATATTTAATCCGCGGAATGTCCGCACTCGAAGCGGGAAAACAAGTTTCGCAAAAGAACAAACGAATTGGTTTGGGAATTCAAAACACACATCGAAAGGAAAGCAGAACAATGTAGAATAATTTTGGGGAAAAAGTAGATGCAAATGTATTATCTTTTTAACTATTCATATTTTGGTTAAAGGTTGGTCTTTTTAAAATTGGGGTTAAAGAAATGCCAGAGTTTTGTTAAGTGTTCAGAGATGGGTTAAAAATATATGACGCAATAATGGGGAAATATTTAGTAATTATTTGAAATATTTTTTAACGTTTTATTTGACAAGAAAGAGCTTTTTACAGACCCCAAAAAAACACTTTAAAGTTTTATTTTTTAAGAAATGATATTAATAACTTGACCTATAATTAATATCCGTGATCATATTATAAAATTTATTTATACTAGGTTTTTTTATTTAAAAAATGTTTTAAAATAAAAATAAATTTAAGAATTGTTTGTTGAAATTTTTTATTTTTCTTTAAGACTTCTTAAGATACATTATTAATTTATTTACTTTTAAACTTTCAACTTCTAAAGTTAGAGCCTAGATATACAAGTTCTTCATATCTATCTTTGATTTGTCCTTAAGAATTCTTCAATAAACATTATATATTTATTTAATTTTAACCTAAACCTGGGTAACAAACCCGTCGAGACCAGAAAACCAAACTTATTGAATTACAATCTGGTGTTGTTTTTATTTTCTTGAATATATTTGCCATAACATAAATGCTTTGCATATGACAGTTCATTGTACGAATGTGGTGAAAAAATCTCTGTTTATATTTTGTTTTGTTCTGTGATCTTCTTTTTATTTCGTTCCTCAGACGGTTTGGGCATTTCCAACTACCCCAAAAAACAAAAATGTCGGCCAGATAAAAGGCCAAATACGAGAATCTTTGGGTTATTTGTCGCCATTTGCCGATGCCTTTGCTGTTGCTGTTTGATGCTGATTTATAAACAAACCTGTTAGCTTAATTTGCCGCTCCGAAGAAAGTAAAATTTTGTGGTATTTCATTCGTTTCATAAATTACGTCAACTTGGGAATTTCTTTTATGGCGTGGCGGCAAATTAAAAAATTCGCCACAAAAAATATAATCACAAAAATTCTTAGGCTTCTTAGAACCATGTCTGCGAAAATTGATTGGAATTGGAATATTTTCTGGCGGAGGTGGAGCAGCGTTTGTTGTGGCCATGTTTTGTAATCAGTTTAAGACATGTAATGCTAATGCAGACACGTGCCGCCTTGACGGTCTCTGTCAAAGGTCCCCCCAAATATACGAAAATACATTCGGATAAGTGCGTGCCTGCCCGGAGGGAGCAGTGCCTCGGAAAACGGAGGTCGGGACACATGGCAATTGTTGGGCGAAAATACGGAAATACCTATTTGCTGGTTGCACTGAGCTGGAGTGGGTGGCTAATGAGGCACCCGTTAAGCCTCTTATCGCTACGTTTATTGGCCTGTCAGACCGGCAAATAATTGTGATCTATGGCGGCGAACGAGTGCGAGTTCATATTAATAATAATAATACAGAGCGCCCCTACTTAGGGCTATTCATATATATTTTGCGTATTTGTGCATCCTATACCCAGGGGAAATATAGCTTTTTCAATTAATTAAGAGCGCTTACATTTACTACCTACAGTTTGTAATTGCACAATTTTAAGCACTAATTAAAATGATTTTAGATCCGCACAATAAAATACCAGGGATTAATTATCACAAATATATTAATCCGCCCAAAAAGTATGCAGTGACTTTTTAAGCACTAAGTACTGTATGGTCGGCACCTATTTTTATTTGCGTGTTTTTTATCTCGCTTAATTTGGGTCGTGTGCAAATCAGACACACATATGGAAATATATTAGCTTTGGGTATTTAAAGCCCGAGAAAGAACAAAACAAACGAGTGAAAATAGCCAAGTAACAGCTAGGCGTAAACCCCTGGGCTTTTTTAAATTATACGCTAATAAATTTGTATTTGTTTCTTTGCTTTTCGGCTGCCCTCTCTTGGGATATTGCTGGAAACTTCAAGTCTCTTAAATATTTTTCCTGTGGCTTGTTTTCCCAAGTTCGCCGCACGCTGCGTATGCGTAATGTGTGAATATTCCGTAAATTCAAAATATGAAATTATGACAAGACAAGATAGCATTTACGGCAGCTTCAAAAGTTGATGAATTTTATATTAATTACGAGAACCATTAGCGTAGAGTTCCCACAACCCAAAATATTTACAAGCGCCAGTCCACATCCTCGGGCATTCAGCTTTCTTTCAGTCAAAAATCCTTTGTGTAAAGATTAATGATAATGCGTCTGTAATTGAGCGTCTTAGTACAGCGTAATTAATTCTACGTGAGGTTAGAGCTGCCAGAAAAATGTGTTCTATTTAATTATGTACAAGCATTGCCCTTTTTTTGATGTTGATTAATTGACGAGAATGTCAATGCCAATTTGTATTAGCCGACAATGTACTATTTATCTTTAATTTCCCTTTAAAGTATCCAAGACAGCTTTGCATTTGAATGTAATTTTTTCGCTTTGAGATTATCGCTCCGGTTTCCTTTTGAAAAGATGAAGCTTTAATCGATTTTTTTTGGCTCGCCTGCAGCCACACATCATATTAAATACACGTGCCGATATGCGGCTGTAAATTAGATTTATTACCATGTCAGCGGCGTGCTGTATTGATGGATCAGACTCAGCTGGCAGGTGGAAATCCTATTATTGGAAAGTTAATTTTCTTGGGAACTTTAGGCAAGGCGTTGAAGTTAGCGAAAAAGTTTCCTGCTAAGTTCCTGGGGGGCCCCCAGGAAGGCCAGGTACATGTCATTTGCATTTACCCGGCCGTTGGCATCTTGGAAATGAATTTCACGTCTTTACTTTGGTCAACAAGATAAGCACTTAAGAAACAAGAGGACACAAGAATACCTGGCTTTTAGCTTATGGAAATCATAGTCCACTTTCTGGCGGTGCACAATTTGATTTAAGCCATTAAGGAACTTTCCTCTACTGCTGCTAGAAAATTCCCTCAGGCGGAAAAGTTATCCCTTCCACTAATGGCAGGGAACTGGATTTCAAACACGTGTAAACACTCAATAATCATGTTAGTGGAAATATATATAAATTTCTCGGAACAAGATAAGCCTTTCAATTTCCTTGGGCAATTCAAACAATTCATTTCCTGACAGTTGACAAAAAATAATATATATTTGAAGATTATAAGATGCTTCCTGGAAATAGCGATAATGTAGCTTGTCTTTATAAGAAAAAATCGATTTTAAATAGATAAACATTTATATTTTTAGGTAATTTAAGAAAAAGGAAAAAAGAAATAGTATATATATATATAAATAAATATATATATAGAAGTATTCCTTAACCCAATTTAAAATCCCCCTTGCCAGAGCATACAGTTTTCCTGTCATTTCAATTGCAACACACGTACAAAGCAAAAGCTTAAGCAAGGGGAATGTCAGCTTTTCACTCGGAAAATTCGGCATGCTGGCTCTTTAGGTCCTCGACAAACTCATTCAATTAACAGCGGCCAAATGCCAAAAACGACGGAGCGAAAAGTGGATAGGCTAAAAGGCAGCATTTAACTTGTGTGCTTCTGGCTTGCAACTTTGGCTTTGCAACTAAGTTCATATTTCTGTGAGTGTGATTTTAATTAACAGTCATTCTGGTTGCCAAGGTACTGGATCAGCTTTACTTCATTTATCAAACTTAAAATGGCTTCATTGTGCGCTAGGTATTTGAGGGCAGAGGCCAATTATTGATTGTGCGTGTAAATATTAAATATAAATTAAAATATGCAATGGAATGGAAAATTTCTCAACCTGGGTCTTTCACGCTTGTCAATGTCGATAAAATCACATTTTCCTTTGCTGTTATGCGGTTGGCAATGACAATAATGTTTATTTAACATCTTAATGAAAAAAACATGGTAACTTTCCGTCAGGATTTACCTGTGCTGGGAAATATCGAAGAAAAGTTGTACCAAAAGGTAAGAAAAATAGATACAAAATTGCATATAATTTAACTTAACTTATTATTTAGTCAAAATAAATTAATAAATAAAAAAAAACCCCATAGACTCGGATATATTTTTTCAAAAGCAATAATTCTTATAATCCCTGTTTATTACAGATATTAAACTTTTTTTGTTTGTGAATCAATTTTAATAGATTTCCTATAATCTAAGCATCTAAAATGTTCTATAACTATCGCTACATTTTGAGTGTTTTGATACAATTTTTGTTTGCCTTTAAATTGTTTGTATTTTCCTTAGGTAAAGTCTACTAAAAATGGCAAACCGACAAGGTACGTACCTAGAAACCTTCCCATCTCCTGCTTGACATTCACGGGACTGCGAAGGAGGCTTAAGCCTTCAGCAAGGAGCATATGCTGCCTGTTTGTCTTTCGGATGAGGCGTTCATGCATAATTAATCACTGTGTGACGCCGCCGGGAGTTGAATCGTGTGTGTCAGTTGACATGGCCATGCTTTTTATCACTGCCACAGACAACGGGCCGCTATATTTAACTTTTCGCTCGCTGCCTTTTCCGCCGGTGCAATCTCTGGCGTCATAAGCGATCCTGCTTGAGACACGTTAACGGGCCGAAGGATAATGCAAGGAGCGGGGAAAACCAAGCTATGAAAACGATGTTAATGTCAAGTGGGTGCCCAAGCACGTCTTGCTGCGATAATTGTCCACGTAAATCATGCAGAAGAGCAACAGAAAAGGAAATGTTTACAGGACGAAAAAGAAAAAATCATAGACTTACTAGTAGGGAAGCTTTCTGAGAACACTCTAAAATAAAAGAAGAAAGAGTTTTAAATCGAAATATGAATAATTTATTAATAAATATATATTTAAGACGAAGAAGATTCCCCAATCATATAAGGTTTAAGTTCTTTAACAGCTCTTTAAAGGTCGTTTTATCCTTGTCTGCTGGTCTATAGATTTCTTTCCTAATACCTATATGTTCATATATTAAATATAATAATTATTTTTAACGTTCTTTGTTGAATTTATTTTTTCTATAATTTAGAAATTTAGTACTTTTTTTTTTCAATTACCCTATATTTTTCCCAGTGAATAGGCAGGACCTGTTGTCGCCATTCTGAATCATGCCAAGTGACATCAGGAAAATCGTTGGCATTAGCGCGGACATTTCCCATGGTCGCCACATCTCCCACATAATTGAAATAAATATCAAGCTCGTGTCATCCTCGGGGCTTTTGGTAGACCGGAAAAGTGGTGAGGTGGCACTTTATTGAAATGTGTTCGCTTATTTGAACACAAACACCAGCGAAGTGGCAGTCGCGTTTATACTGGGAATTGATTTTAATGGCAATATTTACATTTGAGTAATACTCCGGCATTTTGGGGACTTTTTGGCCATTGGAAAATGTCAAAGCCAGACTAAGTGCTGCCGTGTATTTGCCATTTTACGTACAAGTAAAAAAAATAAGAGAGGCAAAAACAAAGTGTTGAATGGTTGATGTTAAAATGAAAGAAGGCATTTCTCAAATTAATGCGCACAACAACAGCGGGTGGAAAATTATGCAAATCACGTAACTTTTATTTCCGCCGTGTTGAAAAGTCAAGACGACACGGTTTTTGTTTCAAGCTGATGCCAGGGCTGGGGGAGGCTTTATCCTGTATTTTTTGCCCAGTTTTATTGCAAACACGCGCATAGGTAGGTCTTTTGCCCAAATATACTTGACTTTATGAGGGATTTTCAAGGTTTTACTGCCCTTGTTTTTTTTATTTTTTGGGAAATATTTCTAACAAAGTTATAAGCTTTAAAAAAATTCATTTAAAGTAGTAAGTCCGCATCACGTTCTTCTTGTTTTTTCAAATTCCCCCGCCACACAGGCAGCGCCGCTATCGTTATCGATTGCTATCGCACATGCGCAGGAGTATCGATAGGCGAACAGCTGGGCGCTGTGTATACTTATCCAATATGGCTGCAAGTAAAAAATTTTAACGCTGCGGGAAAAAAATTGGAAAAAATGCATCTTGCATTGAAATTTGTGTTCGCATTCTAAACAAATAAACCCAAATAATGTAAACAACGCAAGGACGAATACAAAAACACTGGAATATCGAGTGCGCGTTAAAAATCGGTGCGAAAAAGAGAAAAACGTAAAAATACGCCGGTGGCCCCGCCAAAAAAAAGAGACTCCCCCCTTCCACTGTGTGTGCAAAGCAATTTGTCTCTTCGAGAAAAATAAAAAAAATAAAACACAAGCGCAATGGAGGCAGACATAACGCCTGTGGCGGAAACTAATGGAACCACCGGGATTAGTCCGGAGCATCGTGAAGGAGGGCAGGAGAACGCTCAGGGAATCCCAGAGCAACAGCAACAGGAGAGCGTTAAATCCCTGGATGGCGGCGTCGCTGGCGCTGTGGGCGGGATTATAGATTACCTAGAGGTGAGTTCAGAGACCTAAAGACCGGGTAAAGATCCGCACACTTGACGGTTTATTACGTTTACTTTGCAGGTTGACGCCAGTGCAGGTGGAACAACTGGGAATCAGGGGACTGAAGCGGAGTACCTGGACGAGGAAATGCCGGGGGAGGAGGAGAAGCAAGCCGAAGGATTAGGCGGTCCAGAGGAGGCAGAAAAGGCCAAGACAGGAGCTCAGGAAACAAGCAATAACGAGGAATTGGAGCCAACTGCAGCTGCTGAGGGCGGCGATGACCAGTTGAAAGCTGGAGAGGATGTTGAAAAAGGAGCTGTAGATTGTGCAGTAGCTGAGGATAAAGACGAGGGAGGCACTGAAGGGAAGGCAGAAGAAGAAACAACTAAAAAAGGTGCTGAAGTAGCCGCCGGGGAAGAAGGAGACGCCGACGACGAAGCCGCAAAAGGGGAAGACGCCTTAGAAGCCGACAAGGATGAAGAGGATGCCACACTAGAAGGTGAAGACGGAGCTGCAGATGAAGCAGAAGAAGGCGATGATGAAGGGGAGGAAGTCGACGAAGAAGATGAAGATGGAATGGAAGACCCACCGAAGGAAGGAGAGGAAGTTCTGGAGCCCGAAGCCACCGACGAAGAGGGCGAACTGATCACCGGCGATGAGCCCGGCGAACTTGCCGACGGCGATGCCGCTCCCAGTCGCGAGCGCAAGAAGGAGGAGGTGGTGGACGAGAATCAGTGCCGCGTCTGCACCAGCAAGGAGGATCTAGTCTGCCTGTTCAAGAAGCAAATCGATGCCACGCCCGCGGACATGCTGCTGGTCATCTGCCCCAGTGTCTCGATTCTGCCCAAGGACTTCATGCCGCAGTTCATCTGCACTAAATGCCTAACCAGCCTCACGATTGCCATACAGCTGCGAAAGCAGCTGGAGACCACGGACCAGGATCTGCGCAAGCGCTTGTCCAGAAGCAAGAACAAAGTGCGAAGGCCCCGCGGCTACGTGGTCATCGATGCACCAGTGACAGATTCCAGCGAGGATGAGGAGGAGCTCGACGATGAGTTCAAGGTATCGGATGTGGGCGGATCTACGAGTGCCGATAGCGATTCCGTTGACTCCGATGCTAGTGAGCAAAAGAAGGAGAAAAAGAAGCCCGGACGTCCGGGACGTCCACGGAAGACTCCATTGAAGAGGAGTAATGAGGATGACGACGACGAATCGCCCAGTGTCCCGAAGAAAAATATACAACCACGCCGACAGCCTCGGTCGGTCCCTTTGAGTGCGAACACTGCGATCTGACCTTCTCCCGCAAGCAATCCTATGTGCTGCACCGCAAGACCCACGAGCGGACGGAACATACTTGCCCAATTTGCGGCAAGAAATTCAAGGTGGAGTGGGCCTATAAGACGCACATGGAGCGACACGAACAGGAGCGTGCGCAGTTCCGCTGCGAGCTGTGCTCCCAGGTATTCCGACTACGGGCCGAGCTCAAGCGCCATATGGCCGTAAAGCACGATGAGCACGGCTTCATCTACGAGTGCAAGCGCTGCCAGAGGACATTCCTCACATCGCAGCGGTTACAGCGCCACCAAGCCATCGGCTGCCAGCGGCCAAGGGAGGAGGTGCGTATCAAGGAGGAGCCACGGATCAAGATGGAGCCACGTATGAGGGACGAGCCGCGCATCAGCCATTCCCATTCCCACGGCCATGGAAACCACGGCAAACGACGCCCCGGAGAGGGTCGAGATCTATTCAAGGCCGTCGCCCCACCAACCACCACCTACTGGAGCGACAGCTTTTCGGACTAGGATTGCGGAGCGGAGTTTTAATCAACGATTTTACGTTTCCCTCTAGCTGTAAGAAGAAAGTGCAAATAAATCACATTTGTAATAAATACAAAGTAAGATACGTGGACACAAAATGATGTTTAAATACACACTTCTAACTAAGTGGATAAGTATAAAGAAATAATCAAATAAATACTACGATTTATGGTAAACTTTGCGCTGCTTAAATGGTATTTCTTCAGTAAATCTTAGAGAGTTAAAGTAAATGTCTGCAATGCACAACATTTCAGTTCAATTAATCTTAGACTTTCATTGGCAGCCTTCTCCTTAAAGTGTAATAGCATTTGCCCCATAAATTGTGCTAATGAAAATGTAGAGGGTTGATCATCGGGAGGGGAAGTAAGAACATGAACATGAAAATGATGCTTCAAAAGCGCATTATGCAGCTTTATGAACCAAAATTGTGGCCATTTCACCCATTTAAGTCGGTCGCAGCAGCTTTATGCAGTTAAAAGCAGCATTTAATGCTCATTAGAGGACGACAAACTGCATTGCAGCACAATCATGGCCACAATTTAGCTGACGTTTAAACTGCTGCCAAGGGGGAAGCCGAAACAACAAGGATGTAACTGCAGGGATTATATTTTTCCACCACACAAACCAGTCAAGGGGAGGGGATTTTCAGTGAATCATGGATTACCCGCATACATATATGCGGGACGAAGCAAAAATATATTTGGATTTGTTAACTAAAAGGATGCATATATTATTAGATTATTTTGGGAAATTAAAATTGAATGAGACTATAAAGAACATTGGTTTATATTATATGCCAGCCCACAATATATGGAGTAGAATTGTTCTCTTCCTTGCATTTTATATTATTTATTTCAAGTTACTGTTTTATAGTTTGTTCTTCTTATATTATATTCATTTGTATTAAAGGGAAAATCGTTTATATTTTATTTTGTTTTTCAGATTTATTACAATTGAATTTTTTGCTCTGCTGTGGAGATGCTCTGTGGCTTCACAACCACTTAACTTTAAGAACCACAAACGCCGAAATTAAGAGCCCAAGTCATACATTTCAGGACAATTTAAAAATCAATCTGAATGTCAATATTCATATAGAAGTTCCATTTATTTACATACACTTATTTAATTTAACAGTTTCCAGAAAGGAGAATCGATGCAAATATGAAAATCCGGGAATGCTTTTGCAGGATTTCAGGATTCTATTGCTATTTGTGGATGCTGCTGCTGCTCCTGCTGCTGCTGACGCTTGTTCACGCGCCGTCGGACCTCATTAGAAGTGGTGGATGGAGTGGTAGGTGGGCAGATGATAGGACACCGAGGATATGGGATGGTGAGCGATCAGGGGGGCGTGGGCAATGAGCGGTGCATGCGAGATGAGTGGCGCATGCGAGATAATGGGGGCGTGGTGCACCACCGTCGGTGCGGCCACGTAATGCGAGTGTGTGAGCAGCGGGGCGTGGTAGCCCAAGCCCAGGGAGAGTCCTCGCTTGGCCTTCACGGAAGACTCCTGCTGCTGCTGCTGCTCCTCGGCGGCGGGAGCAGGTGCGGCCAAGATGCAGGCAGCGCTGGCGATGAGCAGCAGCAACTGTTGCGAGTCCAGGAATTTTCCATTAGCGTTTAATGAGCGGGCGAGGAAAAACGGAAAATATTAGCAGAAATTCTTGAAATTTTTTGGCTTGATTAACAAATAGTTGTTTGTTATTTTGTGTGTTCTTTTTTGTTATTTTGTTTGTTGCTAAATGCCATTGCTTACAGTGAATTTCATTTTGATTTTCTATATATGATTTATGATCTCGAACACGACTTGAAGCTCCTTCCTTGCTGGCTTTAATTCAACTAACATCGCTGGCAGCCAGAACCACTTTATTTATACGATTTTCGCCAGCTGCGTGGATTGTTAGAAACTCACTCAAAACTAAGTCAAACGCACTCATTAGGCAAAAACTATTTAGGCCCAAAAATAAAGTCAAAAAAGAGACACGCATCGAGAAAAATCTATATGTATGTATGTATGTTCGTAATGCCCACATCAAGCCAAAATTGCACAAACAAGTCTGAGTATCTGAGCGCTGCCTTGTGAGTATCTGAGTCTCTGACAGAACGCCAGCGCCAGGCGTCTGTTTTTTATAATTCAGCAAATTATATCGAGTACTCACTTTGAGTGCCAATTGCCACCATAAATTATGTGCAGCTTTAGTGGCTGCCAAGTTCGTCTCAATAATTTCCAAGACTAAATGTCCAGGCCATAAACAACAATAATTTCGGCAGCAACTAAACTGAATTTGATGGCTAATAGCCTGAGGAAGTTTTGGTGTTTTCTTCTTTAAAGTAATTTAATAAAGTTACAGGCTTCACTTTAGGAATATAAATGGATTTCTAACTAAGTTAAACTATTATTAACTTATTAATTATTTCCTTTTAATGAACTTAATGGATTTTAGGAGTCACTGAATGAAAGAAAAACTCTTTAAAGTAATTTGATAAATTGAAGAGGCCTTTCTTTACAAATGTAAATGGATTTAAAGGGGTTTTAAACTATAAATAACTCATAATTTATTTCCATTTAATTCCTTTATTTCTTTGTATTTTAAAGTTCATGTCTGATTGCAGAATTTATTCGATTTACCGACCACACATATAATCCTTGTTTTAAGCAATAATCCGCCACTCACATGCTCTGGCCAAAATCAAAATATTTCCGAATGAATTAATAAAATCCTAATCCTACCACGTAGGGCAAAGTGCCTGATTTAATTTGCGAATTTATTATTGCAATTATTGGGAAAATTGAGATTTTGCAAATGCAAACCATGGCTCTTAGTTATCTTGTTTATAATCTATGCAAGCCATTTTACAAACTTTTTCATGCAGCTGCCCAGCTGCCCAGCTCCCAGCGACTCTGACAAATGAGTTCAATAAATTTAGAATGAGCATGAATTCCATTATGACTTGAAATGATTTGAACAATTTGTTTGAGCCATTTCGCAGCGACGGCAACAAATGGTTGACAATCCAGACAGACACTTTGTGTGTTTACCTTGGCTAATTGAAAATGGGTGGACTTAATAGTAGTTTGGGGCTGTAGAGATAGTGATATAGATCTGTGAACGTTTAACATTTAAGCGCTTAACGGCCTTTATAATTAGGCCCTTGTTATGGCCTAAGCTGTTTGGGGCTCGTTGAGCCAATTGGCCCAGTGGGAGTTATATGGTCTGAGCCTTATCCGATAACAGTCCTATCTCCCGGAAAATGTGGTAATAAAAAATGAGGATATAAACGCACACACACAGAAGCCATATTTGACAAGCGGAACGTTAATTAACGGCATAGCGAATGGCTGCAAAAAACAAGAAAAAAATAAACGCGAGACGGCAGCTAGCAAAGGAAGAGCCTGAAGTGCCATTGCTGTTTATCTGCAGCTGTCAGTTGATGGCGCCATTTTGTTTCCCCTGTGCGTGTGCGTGTGCGTGAGTGTATGTGTGCGGCTGCTAAGGATGTCTGTGGGTGCGCCACCTGTTTAGACATATTCCTCAAGGCCACGTGCCAGTGAATTGAATGCGACTTAAGGAACATGTCGGCGGCAGAGAGGAGTTAACTAGTTAATTGCCAAAAGCCAAGAACTGGAGAAATGGCTAAGCAAAAAGCCTTAACTTTCCCTAAGAGGTAATTAAAAATTAATGAAAGAAAGCGGCAAAACGGGGAGTTACAGTCCTTGAATATTGATTCATTTTCAAACGCAGAGCTAATTGATATAAATAATTAAATAAGAGTTTAAGACGGGGAAAAGGCAAATATAATGTGTAATAGTTATTATAAAATGTAAGTATTTAGGCCTTGAAAATCTTACTGGTTTGCAAGACCAAAGGCCATAGAAAAATGTAATAATATTCATATTGTTTGAATAGATTTGAATAGATTTCTTAGCTACTTTAAAATTCATTTCAGTTTTCTTTTCTCTAGAAAATCAAGGGTTTATTTACTGTTACTGTAGTTTATTTTTCAAGACAAAAGGCCATAGGAATATTTAAAAATTTACATATTGTTTGAATAGATTTTTAGCTACTCCAAAATGCCTTTGAGTTTTCTTTTCTTCAGAAAATCAAGGGTTTATTTACTGTTACTGTAGTTTAGCAACTTTTGCAGTAAAGTTACAAACTAAAAGTTTCTAAGGATAACAAAAGAAGGTTCTCTTTTAAGTTGATTTTATATACATTTTTTTTTTATATTTAGTTTACTTTAAAAGACCTTAAACTATTTATGCAGCTGGTTAAATACCTTTCAAAATTAAAAATACATACATTTATAGTCAAATATGTTATATTTTTGTTTAGGAAAATATTTCCCTTAAATTTTCAACATTTTTATAACCCCTTAAAGACTTAGAGACACCCCAAGCTAGTCCGGTTGCAATCTCTGACATATTGCAACTTTTGCGCTTTGCTACCAAAAATAAAAAAGAAAAATCGAGCACGTGAAAGAGGAATTGGGGTTGGGATGTTATTGCTTTCGTCAAATGACCCTTTTCCAGTGGCACCGAAATGAGTTTTCGCCGAACTCATATTTCATTTCGATTGAATGTGCGGCCATAAAGAATAATTGCCCCGCAACAGATGTAAGCGTTTGACAAAATCGAAAGGCCAATCGATCAACATCAAATAGCTGACAGCGGCACCGAGCTGCGATTGAGTCCCAGCCCCAAATGAAACTCCGGCGAGCCGGGCCGGTAATTCACAATTATGCATACCAGATGAGGCAACGCACTAGAGTGGAATAAAGTGGTGCACCGCGGCGACGACGGTTGCGAAACAAACAGGATTCAGATACGGATTCGGTTCCAGATTCAAATTGAGGTTCAGATTCGTCGGGGCCATTAGCCAAATGCAACACCTTCGACGACGTGTGGACATGTCGACTTTGATTTGGCCAACTGAATGATCTGGGGTAGGCAGTGTCATATGCCAACGTTTGGATAAGTAGACATAACTTTTCACAGAGAAAACCGGATGGCAAAGGCCGAGAAATGATTATGGCTTAAATTGGATAAATGATTTGTTAAGATACATTTTTATTGGATATTTATAGACCGATATTGAGAAGTGTCAGATAAATTCTTGGTGATAAAAGCACTCAAAATATTTAAAATAAAATTAATATGTATATTTAATACCGCGTTTTAGCAATAACTATTTTTATTTTAATTATAACAAGCGTATTTTCAAGAGTTTCACAAAAATATATATTAATTATAGTAATAATAATAATAATAAATAATATTAAGTTTCATAAATGACCTTGTTTAATTCTAATAATATAATAATAAATATTAATTCTTTCACATCATAAAATATCTTGTCTAAATTTCCCTTTATTTTTATTTTCGTTATCCCAATTAAAATTTGTTTACAGAAACTTAAATAATAAATATTTATTTATTTGTTTATCAAGACATTTTTTCTTCCACTGCATGTATCTGTTTCGATTCGACTTTTCCTTCCAAACTATGTTTTGCCAATTAATTGCCAACAACGCCCAGGCTGCCTCCGCATCACCGGTAGACAGTCGGACAGGTGTGCTCAGCTCCAGTTGAGCCACTCAAAACTCAAAACTGCATTAGATATTTCGTTAATTATGCTGCACAGTTGCGCATTTCCAAAACGACTGGAATGTCGACATCATACAGTCAACTTTGTAAATAAACTTTGGATATTTTCTGGTTTTCAAAAGTCAAGTGTAAAAGGCATTTACACCGTGAGTTTTTGTAAGAAACTTGTTTTATTTAAAACGATCTTCGCTTACAAGGGATTCTAATTTTTTTCTTGTTATCTGGTCATCTTATCTTTAAAGATATCCCTTGAACCCACGCAGGGGTTCAGATTACGTGTCCCTATTTATCAAGTGCATACATTTGTGTTATGTTTAGAGATATGCCCACATGCGTCTAAGCAGATCACAGCTGCATACATTTGTAATAATAATATGCATTGTTTTGGGTTTGGTTTGAGCATGGAAGTGGAATAGCTTGTTATTCTCAAACATGTCAATCGTACAAAATCAAATGCAATGCCAAACTGGTTTCCACACAATGGACTCCATCTCATGAACGAGTTAATTGAGTCCCTTGCGGCTCGAGCAGCGATATAAAGGCTTTTTGTAAAACAACATAGGAGATGTTGCACATGGGATTTTGCAACAATAATAAGAGCATGCAAGCTTAGTTTAGGATGAGTTAGAGCAACCATAAATGTTTGAATTTGTATTTGTATTTATTATAAATGTCATCCTAATGCTACAAGTTTCAACTTATAATTTAATGCGATAGTCACAACAGGCAGGAGTACTCCTTAAGTTATGTGTTTTCTTGATAAATAATTCTTAGAGACTATTAATGAAAGGAACTACCAATGTTTAGCGGCTATCTATTAAGATTTTTATTCAAGATTTATCATCAGAATTTTTTCAGATATTTCCTTAAATTTTAGTAAAATTGTAAGCTAAACATGGGAATTAATAGACATTTATCTTTCAAAATCCTACCTCTACCTGGCTTGCACTCGCCTCAAAAGCCGGGAGTCGTGGGTTCGCTTAAAAATTAAAAAAAAAAAACAGTTGTAGAATTTTTAATAATTTTATCTTTTCTTTTTCAAGACCAGTGGAATTATAGTTAGAGTATAGAACCTTGAGAAATTCCCGGTCATGGGTACCAACTTTGCAATCTTACTTATCTTAATACTTCTCTAAATAATTTGTATATCTTTTTTGTTTTCTTGCAGTCTATTATTCATTGAACTAAATCACTTGTCCAGGGAATAATTCAAGCTGCGACAATGCAGGACACCAGCCTCAACATGACCCAGTCGCATTTGCCACACAAAATGCCGCCGTTTAACAAAACGGTCCTCAATGGCGTGGCAATAACTCAGAATGATATTGACAAGTTCGTGAAGTTCTGGCATGAATTCCAGAAGAAGAACATGTCCACCCAGGTGGACGAATGCCAGGGCTATTGCCAAGGTGAAATTTACAATTGGCTGCGCGCCTACAACAGCATCCATGGCTACGTATCCCTGATGGTAAGTGCACCTTCTAAGAAAACCCAAAACACGCCATTCATGTCGGTTGAAAACAATGGAAACTTTTGACTAATGACGAAGCTGAAGCTGTGGGAGGAGGCTGAGACGTTGCCATGAATGTAACCGAGAAAGGGTCTTTAGCCGACTGTCGCCTGATGAATTCTAGGGTCGCTTTCACCTTTGAGCTCTGGCCCAAGTCCAGGATATCTTGTCCCTTTTTCGAATTAAAGCAATTCGGCTTGTTCGGCTCAAATCGCATTAAGTGGATGGGAATCTGAGCCTTTTGTTTTTGTCCTGGCTTGGGATAGCCTTTAAAGGGATTTGCTTAACGGATACAAATTATGTTTGATGTGGTTAAGGCGTTAATGTGTTTTTCTTTTCATTTTAATTTCCCCGACATTAGGTTGCCTTTTTTTTCCTTTGTGGCCTGAATCTTTTCAGTAATTTGTTAGAAAAACATTTTTCTATCCTGTAGAGAAAGGGAAAATCTAGACAGTAACAAAGCTAACATTTTAATTTAATCATAGAGTTTATTTGGGTGTTAGAGATTTTAAAGGGTTTAATACAATTTTTAAGCAAAAGCATTAACAACAGAATAGTTAAGCTACAGAAGAGTGGTTCCTCCATGAAAGTTAAATAACAAAAGTTTATGGGGGAAAAGTGTAAACTACGAAAAGAAATTTAAATCACAAGAATCCAGTAGCCTGCGAAGCACCGTCGTACATCACGGCCTGAATGAATAAAACATTTACCCACTCTAAATTCCAAAGGGGGGAGTGTGCAATCAATTGAAAATGTGTGAGGGAGCTCAAAGTTTCGTTTCGTTTCATTTTTTTTTATTTTTATAAAAACACACCCACCCTCTCACACACATTTAATATCTACAGCCAGTGAATGTTGCTTCCTGTTATTTGCTTGAATCCTCCACATAGATTTGCATATTCGGGACAATAGCAAACATCTTGAACATAATGGTCCTGACCAGAAAGGAAATGGCCAAGACGCCCATAAATAATATCCTCAAGTGGCTGGCGGTGGCCGACATGTTTGTGATGCTGGAATATATACCCTACACGTCGTATCAGTATATCTACATGGGGCCAGGTGAGTGTGTTTTTTGAATTTGCATAAAGTTTGTATTATTTTTGGAAATATAAATAAACTTCTGGCATTATAAATTTTTGGGATTAAATGTTACTTGGATTTTGATTTTATTTTTGTTTATTCAGTACTTTGCTTAAAGAAATTCTTACCTTAAACCTATTATTTATTTTACTTTTTAATGTTTACCTTTTCATTGGGCTCTTAATTTTTGTTAGCTCATAAATTTAATATTTAAAATATTTTAATAAAGAAAACTTCAAATATTTTTCTTTATTTTTTTTTGCCAACCAGGTGAAAAGGATCTGAGCTACACCTGGGCCGTGTGCCTGCTTATCCATATGCACTTCACCCAGATCCTGCACACGATCTCCATTGGACTGACCGTAACTTTGGCCGTTTGGCGATATGTGGCCATCAGGTGAGCGAATCTACTGGCCAGCATTGCATGCTCTCGCTCCTGGGATACCCTTAGTTCTCATCCATTTTGAGTTTCGGCACCGAATCACCTTCACGCTAATCCACAACCAGCAATTCGAACAGACATCCGGCTAATCTGATTAACACTTCAATGTGGCAATGTGGCTTCTCTTCTCTTCCTCCCCCGTCTTTTGTTTATAGCCAAATGTTACCATCTCTATTCCACAGACATCCCAACGGGGGCTGTGCCAACTTCTGCTCGCACATTCCCGGGAGGCGATCCTCCTGCCCTTCATCCTGTCGCCGATCCTGTGCCTGCCCACGTATTTCGTGTTCAAGGTGCGCGAAACGTATGAGCTGGACAGCGTTAATCCGGAGGCCATGTACCATGTTTACTTTGACCAGGATTCGGTTCTATACAGGTGAGCTTCGGTGGTAAAATACTTATATTTAAGGAAAGCAATTTATTTTATTGTGATTACTTTTTTTAATTTAAATTTGTTTTTTGAGATTTAAAGTTTACCTTAATTCCTTCTAGGTTCAATTTCTGGATACATTCCGTGCTCATCAAACTCTTGCCTTGCGGAATTTTGATCGTGATCAGTGCCGTGCTCATGCATGTCCTGTGCGAGGCCTCGAGACGTCGCTTAAAGCTAAGGGACTACAGTAATCCCGCCAAGTACGCTATTCAGCTCAATCTGAATGAGTCCAAGTCCAGGAAGTGAGTAATTATAACTTTTATAGGCCTTGTAGGTCTCGATTTATTAAATTACCAGGTTTAACCGCAAGAAATCGATGTTTTATCGAATATATCGTATTACAAATATATCGAAATATTACAAATTGTTCCGTATAATATATTTTATAATAAACTCTTAATAAAATATGTGTCTAAAAATTTCAGAGAAAATATTTAAGTAGTTATCGAATTAGGCTTGCAGACCTAGATGTATTAATCGACAGATATCGCTGTTATATCGAAAATATTGCATTGCAAATATATCAAACACTTATGCATTGCTAGAGATTGTATATTTTATTTTAAAATAATCTATTTTTTATGTTTTAGGACTTTATATCGGTGGAATATAAATAAAATATGTCGACGGAAAATTTCTTCAAAAATATTAATGTAGTTATCGAATTAATCGATAAGCAAGCGAAAATTTCATTAGTTATTTTAAGAGATTTAAATTTATTTAAATTTTTGTATTGCTTTGTAATATAACATAATATAATATTCATCGTTTCTTTTAGGCCTCCGCGCTGCGATCGTCGCAATGATCGCACCACCCTTCTCCTGGTGGCCGTGCTGGTTCTCTTCCTGGTCACCGAATTCCCGCAGGGATTGCTGGGCCTGCTGTCCGGGGTGATGGAGAAGTGCTTCTTTGCCCACTGCTATCCACCATTTGGGGAGCTGATGGACCTGCTGGCGCTGATCAATGCCGCTGTGGGATTCGTGCTCTACGGACTGATGTCGAAGCAGTTCCGGACCACCTTCCGGTCGCTGTTCATGAAGCGGCACTTCGGCAGCACCGAGATGACCCGACTTACCCGGGTGACCACCACGTGCGTCTAAGCAGGATTGGGATCTATATATATCTCCGAGATGTGATTTTTAGAAGGATCTACAGATACATCGCAGAATCATTTTGTAGAGACAGTTTAACGGGGATTAGGTGAAGGGCATCCAAGATGTTCAGGGCTTGCTCCAATTGAATTTCAAAACCTTAAACTTTATAAAAGTTTCGTTGCGTTGCAAAACGAAAAAAAAAATAATAAAAGAAGCTACTGTGAGCCGGTAATTAATACATGAATTTGGTTAAAGCAAAATATCGGTTGCTTGCATTATCCAAAGAATTAATGAATTGATTCCGTTTGTGATTTGGCTGTCTAGCAAGTGCCATTTCCTTTCCAATTAAAATTACATTTTAAGAATTATGCATTATCCAATTGGTGTTTCGAATTCGAACGTGTTAGCCCGTAAGTTTTCGCTAGGCTAAGTGACAAAGGTACTAAGGTATTAATACGACACACTTACTTTCCACAGAAGAAGTCTAATAATAACCGGAATCCATGAATATATGTAGCTATGCCAAGAGGACAGAGAAACTCCGAGAGCCCCGAGTTGATTTGACTTCTTGGCTCGAAAGATCAAATGCCATTTTGATTAAACTTCGATCACTGGATTCCAGTTAAGTGCCAATGCATTACACATTGGTTTTTTTGAGAGTCTAACTACAGAATACTATTTAAACAGCTTATATTACGGATTTATAAATAAGTGTGAACACGTTCAAATAAATGTTTGATGTAAGTTGCATTCAAATTCGAGTTCTTTATTTAACATCTCAGAAACTGGTCTATAAATTCAATTCCGACTAACCACCGCGTTCACCTCCAAGGGCAGCTCATCCGGCTGCAGTTCCTGGGTTCCATTTCGCCTCAAAACGGACTCATCCGAGTCGACGGAGTCCAGCAGAATCCCATTGCCCTGATTGGAGATTCGCAGCAAAGACTTCAGCTTGGTGGCTTGGAACTTGTACTGAAGAAAATGGGAAAGCATTAAGGAAAATCCTTCTCTGAGAGTGCGAGGAATATTCGATTTTGTTTGGTTTTGTTGCCAATTATGGGAATTACAGGGACAACGGGAATGGTGATTTCTATTCACGGGCAGCAGCGTACATCCACTGGGAGTGCTGGTATCTCGGGCGACTTACTTCCGTGGGCAGGAGCAGGTCCTGGGCCTGGCTCATGAACCTGTTGTACTGCTCGGCGGCCAGCGCCAGGCGTCCTGTTTCGTAGCAGAAGAGGGCAAAGTTCAGCACCACCAAAGGATTGCGTGCCGCACCCTGCTGACTGCTGACCATGCCACTGGCCCTTTCGAGGGCCACAAACGCGTTCTCCACGTCGTCCAGCTTACGTAAACACACTGTCAAGGCAAGACGGGGGTTGTTATTGTTATTGTTGAGAAGACTTCAGAAAAAAAAGAAATTTTTTGTTCCTTTGAGTGAACCTGAGGTTCGCAAATTATTTTTCATGGGAAATTTTTTTCATTTTCGGGACGGAGAAATTTTGAGGGCAAGGTATTTTCAAAAATAACAAATAAAATAATAAATAAATAACAATAAATAATAATAAATATATAATAATATATTAAAAATTAAAATTAAACGCTGCACATTTTTAAAATATGTAATAGGGTTTTTCTTATGTTTTGGGTGAAACAATTTAGTTTTTAACAAAATAAATTGTGCCTTAGTTGATAATAAATAAATAAATACTTCGGAAAATTAATTAACTACTCAAGAAATGTTAATTAAGCTTAAAAAAGTAATTATAAATTAAACAAATTAGAGACAACTTCAGCGGAAAATATGTTTCCTAATTTTTTCTTATGTTTTGGCTGAAAAAATTTAGTTATTCAACAAAATAAAATGTATTTGGTATGCCGTAGTTGATAAAAACAAAATAATACTTTGAAAAATGAATGACTTACAAAAGAAATGTAACTTACATTAAAAAAAGAAATTATATATGATACAAAAATAGGCACAACTCGATCAGAAACATTTTTCCTTGAATTTATAAGCTCGAAGTGAATTTCTAGAATTTTTTTCCAAGTGAATATATGTTACATAGGTATACAAACTTACGCCCCAGGAGCATGTAGCATTCGGCATTATCCTTGCGCAGGTTTATGGCTGCGGCCAGCGTGTGAAAGGCACTGGCGTATTGTTCAGCTGCGGCCGAGTTTGGGTAAAGAAAACAACAGATGGTCTCTTAATAGAAAAGAATAACAAAATAGCAACTAACAATGCTGAGAAAGGCATGGCACCAAATTGCCTAAGGCCCTGGCTTTTCTTGGCACTCTCAAGATATTTATGAAAAACCTCCAGCCCTTAGTTTGGCTTGAATTTTGTTTGTCTTTACCATTTTACCCTTTTCATGCCGCATTTCCTTTCTAAATTCTCCACTTCTAGTCCAATATTTGGCTTTTGCTTTGGCCAATAACTGCAGTAATTGCAATTGCAGTGATTTGGCCAAATGCCAATCGTTTGTTCAACAAAACAAGCAGAATATAAATGACTTTCGGGCCTGCACGCTTCCCTGTCTCGTTTCATGGAAATGCAAATATTTTGTGGAAATTCCGAAAATGTTATTGCACACCTGTTGAGTTTTGGTAGGCAAATAGTGTGTTTGTTCTTAACTTTTGGCTATGCGTATTTATTTGCGTGTGTGTTTCCACAAACAACATCCTTTTCCCGAAATAACCAAATTGAGAGCTGAGAAGCTTTTCAAGATAAATATACAAACACTGCCTGTTGACTTTAAAAAGGATGAAAGCAAGAGCTGGAATTCATGGGAATCACTCACAGGCAATGTAGATTAAGCTCAAGTTGTACAGAGCGTTGTAATTAAGCGGCGAGAGCCAAACGGATTTGCGCAGCGAGGAAATGGCCTGTAAGAATATTAAATATTTAAATGACAGCGAAATGATACATATACCGATGACTTGGTTTGGCATTTTAAGTACCACAATAAACTTTTGCTTTTTGAAGAAGCACAATCCAATGTTATTCCAGAGCTCGGCAATTTCCGGCTCAGCGTTTGCGATTTGGCTGTATTTGCTCAGGGCGCCATCCACATCGTTGCGGGACTGCCAAGAGAAATACAGAAAAAAATAATAAACACATTATATTGTAAAATTTAAATGGCACTGACAGCCTCCCCAAGTCACCTGCAAAATGGCGCCGAAGGCCAAAAGGCCCTTGGGCGAGCATTTCCTTTCGATGCTGACGACTTCCGCCAGCCGATCGTGAGCCTTTTGGGTCTCATTGATTTTCAGGTACAACACACTGATTTCAATCAGCACCTCCGAGTTCTCCGGTGTCAGGCTGGAGGGGAAATGGCCAAATCTTAGTGTCAACCCGAAACGCGTGTCATTAGCAAACCGACTGCAGGCAGGTCTCCAGCACCTCAATGGCCTTTTGATACTGCTTATCCTTGCGATAGAGCTCCGCCAGCCGCACATAGCTCTCCAGCTTCCGGCCGGATTGAATTGCCAGTTCGAAGTAACCTTTTGACTCCTCCTGCTGCTGCCGAGCCACCTCTGAGTGGCTCTGAGTGGTGGCCGCCCGGTACAGGAGCTCGCCCAAGTAATGGAATATCTCATGGTCTGGCCGGCTGCTGCGCTGCTCTGCTTCCCGGAAAACGCCCAGGGCCTGGCTAAAGCGGCCCATTAAGTAACTGGAATGCAGGATTTGGCATATCAAATAACAGTTTAACCCCTCAAAGGTGTACTAGGAACTAACTTCCCCCCAATTCGGTTTACACATTCCAATTAAGCCTCTTCTGCGAACAAGAAATTCACGTTATGAGCATATACTTCGGACAATATCTGTTGGTAGACCCTCTGAGTGGGAAATTAATTGCTCTCAAACTCTTGAAACTACTGAAAATTAGTCAGAGGTAGCTGGAAATGCATTTTAATAAGCTTGTTGGAAACAATTAATTCACTTTTACTGTCTCTTGGAATAAGCAGAACAATTCTAATACGAAATGTACTGTTAGGGAGTCTTTTCTCCAATGAGAGAAAGTAAAAACATTTAAATTGTCTTAAATATTTAGAATAAACATATAACTAATAAACAAATAACTAGTTCACAATCCCTGGGAATTTCTGAAAATTACTCGGAGGTAGCTGGAAATGCATTTTAGTTACTGAATTGTTGCGAAACAAATTAATTCTGAATGTAAAAATTCTTGGGATTTCTAGTTCTGAAACTCCGAGTTGTAAACGCAACTTTCTGGGAATTATAAAATGAGAATTTCCGGTAAATTTAATGCCAGTGTTAATTTTCAATGAAAGCAAAACATTTTTTAGTGGAATTATATTAGAGAACACCAACTTTAAATGAGATATCCAGGCAAATTGACATACGGACATTAATTAAATCTTATTTTGAATGAACAAAGATAATAAATGAGTATTTGAGTTGAAAACAACTCCTTTCAGAATATAGATAAGCTCGTGAATACAAAATTAAAGGCTCTGGTTTACTTTGACTGTTTTTAATAATTACATTTTGGTTTTATCCCATTCGAATTCGTACTTGGGAATTATATAAACTTTTTTTTTTGTTCATTGTTTAAATTAAAGCAAAAGTAAAATATTTAAATAAATCCTTTCAGAATAAAGACAATCATAAATAAGAAATAAAAAAGCTCTAGTTGTTTTTGATTGTTTTTTAAATTTAAATTTTGGTTTTACTCTATGCCGAATTCGTACTTGTGAATTTTATGACCTTCTTCCTTCTATATTTTCTGTTAATAGCTTAAATAAAATTAACTACAAAATACTTAACCCACAGTGTTCGACCGATTTCCTTGTACGTCTCAATATTCCTGGGATTGAGCTCCACGGATTTTTGCAAGTGTCGCAGAGCCTCGATGTTATTGCCCTCTTCGCGGTCAATTAGGCCCTGGGCGAAGGGCAATCAATTAGAAAAGATACTCGGCATTAGCCGCAAAACCTCAAAGGCTCAGGCTCACCTGGACAAAGTACAGGTACTCGGGATTTAGGTGTCGATTCAGCTCACGTTCGATGAGGCGGCGACAGCGCGTGAACTCGCGACGAGTAAAATAAATGTGGAGCAGCCAATCAATGTTGGCATCGCTGGGCATTTTGGGAGCTGTTTTTGTCCTCAAATGAAATGAAACGAAATAGAAAAAAGCCGTTTCCAAGGACTTTCGGGGACGCTATTCTTGCCTGGTCGCACAACCTCCAAGCTGGGCAATTCAATGACTCTGCCGTTGCAGTTGATCTGCTCCGTTCCCGGCTCGTACATGGATTACTCTGCTCCTTGTCCTCGGCCAGGCGAAAAAGCTCAACTTCAAAGGCAACTTGCACAGAGATACTTTGGAACTCTTTTCGTTTTCGACCGACAAAACTTAGTTTTTTTGTTGTGGCAAAACTCGCGTTGTCATGGCGAGCGTTTGTGTGTTGAGCGTTTAAGGGTTGCCAATGTCGACGGGGGCTGGAAATTAACTTGTTAACTGAATTAATGCACGTTTGGGCCGGGCCAAAAAAACTAAAACAACCCGAAACGAGTCTAAGCAAATTCCACGGAATGTATTTTTAATTTGCTGCGACTAAAATGTCCAAAACCCATTGGAAACCAATCGAAATGCAATAAAAGCCAACTGAAAACGGGCTAAATAATTGGCAAGACAAAAAGAGCAGCCGCCAGATCTTGGGATAGACCAGTTTTGTGGGCTCCCAACCCAGGTCCCGGCTCTGGCACCGCCTAATTACTCAATTTAATTCACACCGATCACACACCGAACGAGCGGTGCCAAAGTGGCAAAGTCTGTTGCACTCGTTTCCATTTTCGGGCCGCAAGACATGTGATCGTGAGCTACAAATTTCAAAAGTAATTAATGCATGAAAAAATATCGTACAAGATCACCGCGATATCTGAATCGATGCGGCGCCGATCTCAGATCTTTTTTTTTTCGAGATCTCAGATCTTGAACGGGAAGTGCCACCTTTTCCCAAAAGGCATTGCGCCGGCTACGTGATCTGTGGCCAGAATTCGCTAGGAAGTTGTGCTCTCGCTTTAATCGTTGATCATAGACCGTAAAGATTGACACTCGTGATGGTTTCGCTCCTAAAGAGGGCCTTAAATTGCACGGAGATTAAAATCGAATTACAAACATGACAGCTAATGTGAAAAACATATATTTAGGCATTTGCCGAAGAGGGTTTTCGGTTGCAAGTACAGTGAATATCGAGAAAATGACCATTATAGTTTTTAAAGTGCTAGATAGCTATTTTACTTAAAATTTTTTGACTTGTTTACATTTTCTTTATTTTAATATTTTGTAATTAAAATAATCTTTTCTTGACATATTCCTTAAAAAAAATAACTTTTATATTTTCATAAGTTTATATTCGGATCTTTTCGGATCTTTTATAACTTTTTATTTATTTTTTTTACTTTTTTATTTTGATATTTGTTATTAAAATAAATAATATATATTTTTTAAATAAATAATATTTTTTTTATTTTAATTGGTAATTGCTAATCGATTATTTTGTAATCCTCTGATATGTCTATAAATGTAGCTACATATTTATAATGTAAGATATTATTTTTTGAAAAGTATTTGCTAACCCAATTTTTAGATAACACAGGTCTACGGTTTTTTTTTGTCGAAAAAAAATGTTAATTTGGAATCATTGGATGTGGGTTTTGACTCATGTATTATTACGAAATTAACGGTGCGTATACTTGATATGTATACACTGGTGAAAAGGTTGAAAACTTTAATAAGGTGGGAAACTTTGCTATGAACAAGCAGTGCACTGCTTTCACCGTTTTTAATCTAAGATTTCCACCGGTTTCACTGCTTGCTCGTCAAGTTTTGTATTTTCCCCATAGGTGGCGTTTTGTTCATTTTGGCATTACTTTTCCAAATAATAAATATAAGGAAACTAATAACAAAATAACATAAAACATAAATATTTATCTATTCATATTTTTCAGATTTTTGTTTTCCGAAAAATACAGATTTTTTCCTACCTTTGTTCCGCTGGAAACAGTTTTTCTGTCTCATTTACACAGGTGGCCAGCCGCTAAAGCACACATTGATTATAATCAAGAATATATTTGTTTTAGATATATGTCGGAAATAACCTTTACTGGCAGATAGTTCTTTATAATTAATTATAAAATGAAACTATTTATTTTCATTATAAACTTTAAAATTCAAAAAACCATCAGGAAACAAACCGATATAAAAAATTTATAGTAAATTTAAATATATAATTTATTAAGGAAATAAAATCAATACTTCAATGTTTCCCGATTGGAGCTAAACCAAGCATTAATGTCTTCGATGCCAGTTGGTGGTCAGAGAAGGTCAAGTGCTCTCGCCCTCTTATTGCCGTGAAATTAAATTCCCTTTTTTTGTGTGTCTTCACGCTTGTCGCGGCATCTGGTGCTTCTCCGAATGGGGGCCGAGGCCTAATTCAATTACAGTACCACTGTAAATATGATTTACACCCGATGACATGCCACGGCCTCCTGACCTCTTCGCCGCTTCCGCATGCCTTACGCACATTTTCGTGGGGCCAAAGGTCATAAAAAAGCGACTTACACAGCATACCAACAGCGGCCTCCCTGCAGGCCGAGAAGGGGGCGTCATTCATGGGAATTGCAAGTGCCGCTCACGTCTGCTTCCTTCTACCCTCGGGAGGAGGAAGGTCGTTATTCACTGGGGAAATACGGAGGGCGGAAAGGAGAGTGCTCGCCAGTCAGTCGTAAAGATATGTATTGTGCAGCGAATACGCGACTTGGCCTAAATCTGGCTTTGGCTTTCGAAACTCGGTCTCAATTTATGCAATGCCAGTCAGTGTCCACTTTATTATTGCGAGAGGAGCATGGGCTTTACGAGGGCACACGACGGACACCTAAATATAGTCATGGGCGACTTGTTTACCAAATTGCCGTCTAGTCCACGTCCCCCTGAGCCTTCCCTTCTTGGCTTGTTCGCCAATCTGTGCAGAGACAACAACAGGGACAAAACACACGCACACACACACATATTTGTGTATGCGTGAGTGACCCAAATAAGTATGCTTTGTTTCTGGCCAGCACTTGTACTTTCTCCTTCTCTGGACTACTCCGGGCTCCGGGTCTGGCTCTGGCTCTGGGCCTGGGCCCTCCACTTCCGATAATATTTAATCGCAAATTGATGTTTACACGTTCGATAGTCTCCATTTCAAGCCTGTTACACAAGGAACATAAAGGGGAAAAAGGACAGGAGGGTTTAGGGTGATCAAGAAACTAGGTGAAATGTAACTTTAACATAATTTTTTGGTAAGTAAAAGAATTATAATTTTCTTAATATTTTAAATGAATTAATATAAAATATAGTAATATAGTAAATTTATTTCAATTTAATTTAATTGTTTTTACTGCGAAATTTCTAAATATGATTAAGTAAGTAACCTTTCCAAGGTCTTTACATCTTTTCTGATTAATAACTTCCATAAATTTTCTTCTAGATATTTTATCTGATTAATAATTAAGCTCAATTTCCCTCTAGATTATTTTTTAAACAAATTCTACATTATATTTCCCTCTAGATTATTTTGTTAACCAAAATTAAGCTCAATATCTCCCTAGATTTCTTTTTTGAACAATATTTTATTATCCGTATATTTGCTAAGTAAATAAATTTCAATTTAAATTTGTTGATTTACCTAGAAAATGTCCAATATATTATTAAGTAAGTAACCTTTCCAAGGTCTTTACATCTTTTCTGATTAACAACTACTTTTAATTTCCTTTTAGATATTTTTTCGGATTAAAATTTAAGCTTAATATCCCTCTATATATATTTTTTGAATTATATTTAAGCTCAATTTCCTCTAAATTTCTTATCTGATTAATATTTAAGCTAAATTTCTTCAGTGCAGGACATTCCCTAGTGTTGGGTCATGGTATCCTGCTCGGCTACTCCGCTGGCCGCTTTAATGAGGTAACCTTGTTTGTTTTGCACTTGTTCTGGCCAAGTTATCCTTTCGCTTTTCCTGTTTGGCCCCTCAACGTGTTAGTTTGTGTGTGGCACATTCAATTTTGTGTTGGGCGAATCTTTGACACATTTCCAGAGGGCCAGAGGTGATATAAGGAAGGCAATGGCATTAGCATAACTATGGAATGTCTGCAAAGCAGCAAAAATATGTTTCGGTTTAAGAATTGACAAAATTTTTGACAAAAATGTATGCCCAGGGCGAATGTTTTGCTCTGTCGTCTCTGTTGGGTGGGAATGTCAATGAAAAGTCCTGCATCCTGTGGCCTGCGCCTCGGCACCGAATAGCTGAATAGCTGAAAGCTGGAAAATATGCGTGCTGAACTTTTGCGTGCTGTCGCTGTAATTTATGTCAAGCCAAACAAAAAACAATGAAATTTTGTGGCACAGGCAGCACACCACACACATTTGGATGCAGATACCCAGAGCACTCGGGCTGTGCAGATACAGATACAAATACATATAGAATGGGATGCGGCGATGCGGAATGTTTATTTGCTGTAAAATTTGAGGCATGCAACGCTTATGAAATAGAATTTTGCGACCATGGACAGTGGACAGTGGACAGTGGATTCCGGTGCTGAAAGCCAAGCGACCACTTCATGTAATAACTCCATTTGATCCGGCATGGCACAACATTTTCCGAAAGCATAAATGCAAATTGCTTTAAATGGCAAAATGCCGAAATGGGAACTGGGAAATGGGAAATGGGAAATGCGATAGCCAGCAAACATCAAAGCAAACGGGGCCCATTAAACATTTACCAGTTGAGTTTTCCGAGGGCCTCTCTGATGTTGCCCCGTTAATTTGACTTTAATATAACAAATAATGCAATTAGCAAAGGGTCGAGGGAAGGGCGGGCTAGGCCCTGCCTCTGCCTGGGCCCTCATTGAATGTGATATTCGGGTTCAATGAGTTCATCGAAGGGTTAGGCGCCTGCGGGCGAAGATACTGCCTCTCATGATTGATGAAAACCACCACCACCGAGTATGGGAATCGGGAGCCACTCGAGGAGCAATCGAAGTGGCTGCTCCCTGCCTCACATCCATCCAGTTTGTGGCTTTTTCGGTTACTGAATAATAAGCAGGGCCAAAGGGCCAAGTCAATGTGTGTGTCTCCTAGGTTGCTCTCTAGCTCTTCCTTCCTGGAATAACACCCAACCCCACATGCCACATGTTGAAAAGTGAGTTCTGAGCTCTGTGCCGTTAATTAATTAAATTGTCATACCCTCTGGGCGCCGCAGCGACAATTGAGAAATCTTCTGCTCGGTTGCCATTTGAACTCCACCTTCGGCGGAAAAATACGGAGCAGGGGGCCAAGCGGCGTGCTTGTCCCGAAAAATTAATGAGCTCGGCTTGCCAAGAGAGTTACTTTTAACCGGAATTCACTGGCACAAGCCGCATCCCCACACGGCCCCATAAATAATCATTTATTGAATGATACACATATTTTCAGCACTATTTCAGTGACACTCAACGCTGGGACGCTGGCTTCTGGCTGCCGAGTGCTTGGGTGAATCATTTACGAGCGATTCATTCATAAAAACCGAGTAAATAATTCAATTTAGATCGAATGCGTCATCTGGTCTTAATTAAAAGAGGCTTGAGAGTTGTCAACGGATTGATACCTGGCTTTTATAGGGGCTTTAAATATTTAACTTGATTTTATATTAATAATTCTAGGATTCTTTTTTACTTAATTTTATAGTATTCTACTTATATTTCTTACTTAAATATTCTTCTAATTTTAATTACTAACGAACTTCGGCTTTCTTTGATATTCTTAAATATTCTATATTCTAAAAAGTTGATCATAAAAAAGGTTGATACATTTTTGTTTGAAATTATATTTTGAAGATATTTTCATATTAAATATAAGGTGGCTAAGACCTATTTTAAAAGTTAAAAAATATTTTGTGCAACTTTTTGGTACATATTTTTAATATTTAATATAATTTTATTCAGGTTGAAAAATGAATAGAAATACTTTTTTTGGTTTGAAATTTTATTATTAATTATTGAATATTATTTGTGTAATTTATTAAAGTAATCAGTTTAGTAGACTTGGTGTTCAATTAATCTAGAGAGTTCTTTAATATATAATTGAATATTTAAATTTGATAATTCAACAATTTTTGTGGATTAAACATAAAAACCTATTGCAGAATCAATATGGATTTGAAATAAATTTGTATGATGATAATTATAAACGAAATTGTATTTTAATTAAATAAATTTAAAAATAAAAGGTGTTAAGCAAATTTATAAATTGTAATATGATTAAATACTTGTAGTAATATTTAGTATCTCATTTGATATTTAAATATGATTCATTAAAAATTCTAACACATTGGAGTATAAAAAAACACAAATGTCCTCTTCCCTAGCAAACCCCTAAAAGTTTCTATTAATTGTTTTTCCATACCCCTAGAAAAACCTTTATCTGATTTAATTAATTTTTGATAATTCGTACTACTTGCAAACCTTTTATCTTAGCTATAAATCTCCCTTAAAATGCGATCATTTTAAGTGAATTAAATGCCCTTTCCTCGGCTGATATTTTCCCATACCATCACCCCTCGCCAAACACTCTTCAGCCGATGTAAAGGGTATGCGGGCGGCTGGAAAATCCCCTTGAAAAATGAGTGACAGGCGGGAGGTCGGCGGGCGTGAGTGCAGCCCTTGAGTGCAACTCTCCCTCACTCACGAACACGGAGATGCGTACGAGTGAGTGTTTGTCTGGGTGACGACGACGACGACTACGACGTCATGAAGGTCAACAGACAAACAATCCCCATCCCTCAAAGGGGCCCGGTCAATTGAAGAGGTTAAATTTGTGTGTGCCCCCGCCCCTCCTCTGGACATTATTCCGTATGCTGTGTCAGGGGCTTAGTCATGTCCCCAGGGTGTTAATGTTAATGCCCCAAATGCCACTGGCGTGCGCTGTTGCAGTTATACGGCCGGCAATTATAATTTGAACAAATTATAAATTAATGTGTGCTGGTCATACGGTCATCAAAGCATAATTGTAATTGCTGACTTATATATGGGTGGAAGAGGCTAAGAGCGGCTGCCCGGCTGCCCGGGGGTTAAGAGCTCCGAAGAGCTGCCTCCGCTTATTATAATTTAATCAACAAAATGTTGCAGAGTGTGTGTGAGAAGTCAACTATGCGGGCCTCGCTTTGGTATATTTTTTTTGCTGGCTGGCCTGCCAAGTTAAACATTGTCGAACTGCCGCAATTTATTAATTAGTCGCGGTCAATCAAACAAACAATGTGACGAAGGGCTTAACACAACCAGCGCGGGCATTTAGCGGTTTAAATGGATTTCGAGTGGCATGGCGGTCCTGGGTACCAAACCCTATTCAAGTTCCTATTCCCTATTAAAGCCCAAAACCTCTAAATTCATTTGAGTTTGATACCATTGTCGTTGGTCTGCCCCGACAAAGGGTCACTCGTAATTATGCATGGGCCTGGTCATGTGACAGTAATCGGTAGCAGAGAAGTTTGCATTGGACTATTGTAGGGCAGAGTCCGGTCACTGGGAAAAATAGAGTACTTCTTTTGGTACTGTGTATATTTTTAAGAAAGTTAAATGTCTCCGTAAATAATATTTAAAATTAATAATAATGTAAAAGGCTTAACTTTAAACTTTTTGGATCTCATAATGTCAAAATAAAAGTTGTAGAAAAATTGTTCAATGATTTATAGTCATAAACCAATTCTCTACAAATAACTAGCTTACAAATATGATTTACAGAATTACTTAGCTGTGATTTTTCATATATATAAACTTCTGCATATTGAAATAATATTTGCTTTCATCAAACAAAATTTATAAGCTCTTTTTAAAAGTTAAATTAGCACTAAACAACAATTCCTGAATACTGAAATCATATATTTTACATTAAAATAAATATATAAATCATCTTTAAAAATTTTTCTACCACTTAGCTACAAATTGAAAATCCTTAACTTAAAATTTTAAGGACTCTTTTCCTTGCAACATCAAAACTTTCAGCTCAGTGTCCCCTTTTTGTTTACGATTTGTTCTTTGATTCCGACCTTCTTGTTTTGACCACAACAACTGTTAATCCTTGGCTACAAATTAATCCAATTGCTGTTGCAACTGGCTCAAAGGAAGCAAAATATCCGATTGCCAAAAGTTCGGGTGGTCCAATCGATGGCATTATGGAAAAATAGTTCGCAGTTAATAAACAGAATTTTCCAAGAGCTTTGTTTGTGCAAGGATATACGGGTGAAACTTGGGTCTTCCTTTTTGACCAAGAAGACAAACATTGCACAAAATCTGCCAATAAAGTGCAGACTCGGTTCAGTAAACCAATGTAAATGGAGGCGACCCAGTCTAAGGGGATATCGGTCTTACTATTGCAAAAGGTAATTAAAAACATGAAAGTCCAGTATGTGTACCTTTGAATTTGAGGGTCTAAAGCCTTAATAAATTAATCTTTGCCTCCATTTTGAGGCTGCTTATTGGAAATAATAAAGAAGACTAGTTTAATTACCCCTGTGACTGTAATATTGCTTCGATTTAGTTGTTATTTTATATTTAGGTAGGTGTTTATGCCAAAACAGATGGTGTCGTAACGGTGCCAGGGAGTTATTGACCACAAACACTGGTCCTTCGAGCCGGATATTAAAACAGACTAACTTTTCCTTATCAACTCCTATTTTTAGCAAAGATTTTATATTAATTTTTTATACATAGTTTACCGGAAGAGGCTGTAAGAGTACCGTGTTGTGGCTAAAAATACTTCCATAAAACATTTAATATAATTTTTTTTTGTGGTCCTGACCCTTGAGAAAGTTTATAACACGGAACGGCCTTTGTATACTGTTTGTGCCATGTTGTGTTTGCCCAAAGTGTCTGCAAAATCTTGCGGTTCCTTTGCTCAGTTGGTACCAAACCATGGCTGCTGACAGCTCATTAGACCAGGTGTGAGGCGGTATGGTGGGAAAGTGACTCCCCATCCCGCCCGCCTTCGACGCCACTATGCATGCATGAGTGTTGGCCAAGTGACAGATTTTGACAATGTGCGTCGGTCGGGGTAGCCTGGTGGTGGCCATTGGCCATTGCATTTGAAGCCTGCTCTGTCCACGACCCACCGCCACCGCCACCCACCCAACCGCATCCGCATCCGAACATGGAGAGTTGTCAACCGGCTGACATGACATGGAAAAACAGCGTTAACCACATGTCCAGCCGAGTCTTAGGTACCTTGTGTGCCGGGCAATCACTTGATTTGATGACCAACAGCTAGCAGGCAGAAGCATTTAGGCCACATAAAATGCAGTTTCATTTTTGTGGAAAATTGTGTGTTGCACACACATTCGCTCAGAGGACGGACACGCACTCGTTCACACACGCTGGCAAAGTTGTTGCATTTCAAGCAAATTAAGTTAATTAAAAAGTTGCAAGATTTGTGAAGTAATTACCATAAACAAGGCAACTGTGTGCTATGCTCATGCTTCTGGTCCTACTTTTGCTTCTGCTGCTGTTTTTGGTCCTGCTTCTGCTCCTGCGGTTCCTGGTTATAGCTGTAGCCGTAGATGTGGCTACAGTTGCTGTTAAAGGTAGACTGGAAAAAAATGTAAATTAAAAATATGTATAAACTTCACAGAATTTAGATTAAAACTCTTTAAGGAGATTTCTCTCTCTCTTAAAATTTAATAATATAAATAAATAAGGTTTATCTCGTTGGCTTAGTTTATCACGAATCAATTACAATATGTAAATAATTATTATTAGTTAATTTATAGAAAACATTTAAATGAGACTATTAGTTACTTGCCAATGAAATAACGAAATAAAGAATTGAAGAAATACCAGAATTACAGAATTACAGAAATACAAAAATACAGAAATCAATAAATATACAAATAAATAACTATATAAATAAATAAATGAATGAATGAATATTTAAATAATTATAAATGTAAATAAATAAATAAATAAATAAATAAATATATAAGTATGTAAATAAATATATAAATAAATGAATAAATTAATAAAAAGTTAAAAAGACAAATAAATTAAGAAATAAAGCAATAAAGAAATAAAGAAATAAACAAACACAGAAATAAACAAATACAGAAATAATAAAATAAACAATTACAGAAATAAAGAAATAAATAAATAAGGAATTAATAAAATGAAGAAATAGAGGAATCAAGAAATAAATAAATAAAAAAAGAAATAAAAATAATAAAAAAAAGAAATAAAAAATAAAGAAATAGAGAAATAATGAAACAAAGAAACAAAGAAATAAGGAAATAAAGAAATAAAGAAATACAGAAATAAAGAAATAAGGAAATATAGACATAAAGAAATAAAGAAATTAAGTAATTAAGAAATTAAGAAATACCGAAATAAAGAAATAAAAACAAAAATTCCTACAGAAATAACTACATAAATAAATAAATAAATTAACAAATAAAATTAAATTAAACCACAATTCCTCAGATTTTTTCCAGTGCATAATAGAGGGTGTGGATAAAGTTGCCGGCATGGAATATAAACACTTCAAGTCGGTGCGCCTGATGCGCTCAGCTCAGGGCTTCAAAAGACGCCCGGCACACGTGAGAAATTCCACCAGTTAAGTGGCAGTGGGTGGCGGGAAGGGGACTAAATACGAGAATGGGGCAGGATGTAATGCCACTTGCCGAAGGCAGCTTCGAGGGTGCTCCAAGTCCAAATTTAAAAACCTTTCACCGGCGACTGAAACAAAGGCGACCGAACGGGGGGGACACCTAGAAGGAAGCAAAGACTGAATTCAGAAATTCAGGATTCAAGAGAGAGATATGTCAGCCGGCAGATGGCAGTTGGCAGCTGGTTTAGGCCATGTGCGATGCGGGAAAAATGAGCAACTGCAACTCCAACTGCACACGCACTCAGGACCGATGAAAGGCGAGGAAGGACAGGCGAGCAGGCTCTTCCTCGTGTACGTCGCAAACAGGTACAAAATGGAGCCGCAGCAGGCAGGCAGGGAATCCTGGAACTCGACTCGACTCGACACTCGGTTTGTTATTGCCGACAGTTGCGGCCAGCCTTGGTGACACTTGAACATAACTGGGTTCTGTTCTCCGCTCCGCCTTTTGTGCGCTGCCTGAGTGCACTGATTATGCACATGGGAGGCGCAGATCACAGACAGGGACGACGTCGGCGAAGGATATACATAGTACAAGGATATGGCACAACAATGCCCCGCCAAGATTTACAGCCTCTTGTCGGATTGCATTCGGCTGTGGAGTAATTTGTTTTGGGGCCACAACTTCTTGGCCAAGTCTTGGGAGCTCAAGCATTCTTTTGGCCCGAGCTGTCATATCCTATGAGTTGCAAGAATGAGGCTTTAACAAAAGCATTTGAGGCATCAAGGGGATACGAAGGGATTTTATTTAAATTATTGAAGGTTTTTTCAGAGTTAAACATAAGCTTAAACTTTATTAATTTCATTATTTACAGAACTCCTTTCCCTTGAAAAGAGAAGGGTATCAAAGGGTACTATGACAACTAATTTCTTGTTATCACAGCTGTTATCACTCATGGTTTTCGAACAAAATATTCATTGTGATATTGTGAACTCTTAGAGCCAACTGGACGTATACTTGATATAAAACTGCCAGTCATGCTGGCTTGCAAAATTCGACGTGTGAAAGTATTTTTGTTTGTTTATTTTGTTTTGCTTTACCGATTCGCTCTGTTTTGTGTTCCGAGACCTCGCTCAATTTTTCAGACTCTCTGTTCTCTATACTCTGATAAGGTGGGTCTATAAAAGAACCCGGTTCTATTTTTCAGAAGTCAGTCCACAATCAAAAGTTGAATAAAGAAATATAATGAATATTTTGCAAAATGCGCAGCGGGCGGCCTTTTCAAGTGCTTCGATTCGCGTTGTGAGGTCAGCTTCCACACAGGCACAGCCTATGGTCAATGTGAGTTAATAAAATATCAAAACGACTTAATAATTATAACAAATTATTCAATTAATATCAGCAGGTAACAGAAAATGCAACCGCAGAGGCCAGGCCCTATGGCGAGATTCCGGGCCCTGGAAAATTTGAATTTATGCGAGCATTCTTGCCAGGCGGCGAGTTTCACGATGCTTCCATAGTGGACTATGCCACGGCTATGAGAAATCGCTATGGCGATATCTTCATAATGCCGGGAATGTTTGGCCGGAGCGACTGGGTCACCACCTTCAGTCCCAAGGATATCGAAATGGTGTTCCGCAACGAGGGAAATTGGCCCCAGAGAGAGACCTTTGGCTCGCTTACCTATTTTCGCACACATAAGGCCGGATGTTTATGGGGACACTCTGGGCTTGGTATCTGCGTAAGTTTGGACCAGACAGTACCTTTGAATTAAATTATTAAATCTTGAATTAAAATTACAGGCAATCAGAGGCTTGGGGTAAGCTGAGATCAGCCCTCAATCCAATTTTTATGCAGCCCAAGGGCTTGAAGTCATATTACGAACCACTTTCTGATATAAACAATGAGTTTATTGAACGGTAAGTGTTTAGCATAATTCTGTAAAATGTACCTAACTTTTAATTATTATTATTACAAAATTATTATATTTTTAATTCTTTCCTTAACCAGCATCAAAGAGGTTAGAGATCCTAAAACCCTAGAGGTTCCCGACAACTTTATTGAGGAGATCAACCGCCTGATTTTCGATTCCCTGGGACTGGTGGCCTTTGATCGGCAAATGGGTCTGATCCGAAAGAACCGAGATAATCCCGATGCCCTGAAAATTTTCAAGCAATCAAGGGAGGCCCTGAGATATGTCTTCGAGTTGGATGTTCAGCCCTCGATGTGGAGGGTTTTCCCAACGCCAACATATAGGAAAATGATGCGATTGCTGGACGAGAGCTTGAATGTGGCACAGAAAATCCTGAAGGACACCCAGGATGCGTTGGAAAAGCGACGCCAAGCTGGCGAAACTATAAACAGTAATAGTATGCTGGAGAGGATGATGGAGGTGGATCCCAAAATGGCAGTGGTCATGAGCCTGGACATTATATTTGCCGGAGTTGATGCCACAACCAATTTGCTCTCGGCTGTGCTGCTCTGCCTGGCCAAACATCCGGAGAAGCAGGCGAAGCTCCGAGAAGAACTACTCAGGATTATGCCCTCGAAGGATACCCCGCTCAATGAGGAGACCATGAGGGATATGCCTTACCTGCGGGCTGTGATCAAGGAAGCCCTCCGTTATTATCCCAATGGCCTGGGCAACCTGCGCTCGTGCCCCACAGATGTCACCCTGTCGGGTTACAATGTGCCCAAGGGCAGTACCGTGGTCCTGGGCTCCAATGTCCTCTTCCTGGACAACAGCTACTATCCGCAGGCCGAGAAGTTCCTGCCCGAACGCTGGCTCCGGAATCCGGAGACTGGCAAGAAGACACCCGTCCATGCCTTCACTTACCTGCCCTTTGGATTTGGTCCTCGGATGTGCATTGGCAAGCGACTGGTGGACCTGGAGGTGGAGACGAGCGTGGCCAAGGTGATCAGGAACTTCCAGGTGGAGTTCAACTACGACGCCAGTCGCCCTACAAGACCTTCTTCATCATGGAGCCCGCCATACCTTTCCGCTTTAAGTTCACCGATATTGATAACTAAATATAATTCCGAATTGGCTGATGAAATATAAGTGCTACTTATGGCCGTAAAGACTTTCCCACAAGATTAGATTAGTTCCAGTAGCCCGAGCACACGCGACCGCTGTTATCTGTGCGTGGCTCCTCTCGAAATTGATTTTTAATTGTGAGAACCAGAGCCAAAACCGAAAGCCGAACAGCATTTACGGCCCAACGGTTCCCGTAATGTTTCGGTGGTTTTGGCCAACCAGGTGGCGAGTGTGGGTGTGGATGTGGATGTTCCTGGTGGCGTTGGTCAGGTGTGCACCAATTTGGGAAATTGGGGAAATGCAAATTTAATTAGCGGCTAATTTCGTAAAACAGCCGTAAAATTGAAAATTAAGCAGCATGTCAATGGGGCTGTGCCTCTCTGATGGTGCTTGAAAATGTGCTATAAAAATGGGAATCCTAGTTGGTATTTCAATAAAATCAATGGGCTTGGATCAGTTTTAATAGTCAGGCTTGGTTTTATTTAATATTTCTTTAATTTAAAAATGAATTTTTTATTTTTCTTTAATTTAATTTGATGTTCTTTCTCTTTTATTGGAAAATAGAAGCAAGGCACTACAAAGTGTTACAAAGACTTGCTTTAAATTTTTTTTATATCATAAACTCTTAAATATATTAATAAAAATATGCTTAATAATTTCCCTAGCTCCCAAATATATTTTTACCGGGAATACTCATTTTTAGATTTTTAATCGATTTCTAATGCATAAACTCTTAAATATATTGAAAAAAATATTTTATTATTTCCCCAGCTCCAAAATATATTTTCTACCGGGCATTCTCATTTAAGATCATCAGCTGTTGGTTTATTTTGTTCAAATCATGGTGATACGTCACCTATACTTGATAAAAACTGGAATGTCATGCTTGGCAGGTTTGTTTTGGTTTGAGAGCTTTGCTCTCTAATTTTTCCCTCTCTCTCTGTTATTTTATTTACTTTACAAAGATAAGAAATATCTATAAAAGCGTTGTTTCAGTGTCTACAGGTTTTCAGTAGTTTGCGAGCTGTAAAATGAATACCTTAAACAGTGTGCGATGTTTGGCCGTTGCCGCCGGCCCCTACCAATCTCTGAGATCTGCCTCGGCCTTGGCCCAGGCCCAGGTCAAAGCCCATGTAAGTCAAACCCGTTTAAAATAATTAGAAATTATTACAATGTAACTTTCTTTTAGACAAACGAGGAATCAGAGACCCTTTAATGAGATTCCTCGACCAAGTAAACTGAAATTCATGAGGGCCTTCATGCCTGGTGGGGAGTTCTACGACTCCTCGATTACGGAATATACTTCCACGATGCGAAAGCGATATGGCGACATCTTTATAATGCCAGGCATGTTTGGGCGCAAGGATTGGGTCACCACGTTCAATACCAAGGATATAGAGATGGTTTTCGCAACGAGGGAGTGTGGCCACATCGTGATGGCCTGGACTCGATAATATATTTCCGGCAACATGTACGACCCGATGTTTACGGAGAGGTTCAGGGCTTGGTGGCTTCGTAAGTTCAAAAACCTTTACTAATTCCCAAAAATATAACTAAATTATTTCCCAGGCAAGATGAAACTTGGGGCAAGCTCCGCTCAGCTATAAATCCCATATTTATGCAGCCCAGAGGCTTGAGAATGTACTACGAACCCTTGTCGAACATCAATAATGAGTTTATAGAGAGGTAAGGGATCGATTTATGTCTCTATAATAAAATAAAATAATTATTTTAAATATTTCCCTAATAGAATCAAAGAAATACGCGATCCCAAGACCTTGGAAGTGCCCGAGAATTTCATGGACGAAGTTTCCCGTTGTATTTTCGAGTCCCTGGCCCTGGTGGCCTTCGATCGGCAAATGGGTCTGATTAGAAAGAACCGGGATAATCCCGATGCAATGACTCTGTTCCAGACCACAAGGGATATCTTTCGGTTGACCTTCAACTTGGACTTCCAGCCCTCCATGTGGAAGATCATCTCGACGCCCACCTACAGGAAAATGAAGAGAACGCTAAACGAGAGCTTGGATGTGGCCCTGAAAATTATGAGGGAAAACCAGGAGGCTCTGGAAAAGCGCCGTCAGGCGGGGGAAACTATTAATCCCAACAGTATGCTGGAGCGACTGATGGAGATCGATCCTAAAATAGGCGTGATCATGGGTCTGGACATCCTCTTTGCTGGCGTGGATGCCACTTCTACTCTGCTTTCTGCAATCCTGCTGTGTCTCTCCAAGAATCCTGAGAAGCAGCTGAAGCTACGAGAGGAGCTGTTGACCATTATGCCCTCGAAGGACACGGCCCTCAATGAGGAGACCATGAAGGAAATGCCTTACCTTCGGGCTGTGATTAAGGAGGCTCTGCGTTACTTTCCCAATGGCCTGGGAACTCTGAGAACCTGTCCTAATAATATTACGCTATCCGGCTATAATGTGCCCCCGGGAACTACCGTCCTTTTGGGCTCCAATGTCCTCATGAAGGACAGCACCTTCTACTCGCGTCCCGATGAATTCCTGCCAGAACGCTGGCTGAGGGATCCTGAGACTGGCAAGAAGATGCAGGTCAGCCCGTTCACCTTTTTACCCTTCGGCTTCGGACCTCGGATGTGCATTGGCAAGAGAGTGGTGGATCTGGAGATGGAGACCACGGTGGCCAAGCTGATCCGCAATTTCCATGTGGAGTTCAACAGGGATGCCAGCCGGCCCTTCAAGACCATGTTCGTTATGGAGCCGGCCATTCCCTTCCCCTTTAAGTTTACCGATGTTGAGCAGTAATTCGAGGTGTTTATATTTATATATTGCACCTTTAACTTTACTTCATCTTTAATAAATAAATAAATAAAACATTGCAACTTGTGGTGCAATACGTTCCTTATAGTGGTAGTCGTCCTTGTTGCTAACAATAAATGGTTTTGTTGATATAATTTGTTTGTTGATAAAGACAGGTGACATTAAGGTTTTTTTTTTTTGATTTTGTTGTGCAATTTCTTGATAAGAATTTCTTTGTGTTTGGGTATCCCTATCGCAAGTGTTTTATTTTTTTTTATTCTTTCTTAAAATATATATTTAACTGAGAGAGTTAATAGAAGGTTGTCTGAATCTTTTGGTAACAGCTAAGTGCTGTGGGAATTATGAGACAGGTTAGTCACATTATTTCCCTTTTACTTTTTATGTTAAAGAAAACAAAGCAAAAGTATATAAAATATTTATATAAATAATAATAATATTTATATAAAATTATTTATATAAATTCAGGAGACATATTAAGCTACATTTTACTTAGAGAAAATGTTCATAAAATATATATTTAATCAAGGGTGGTCTGAATATTTTTGATAAAATGTTAAGTGCTGTGCGAATTATGAGACAGGTTAGTCATATTATTTCTCTATTACTTTTATGTTATAGAACACAGAGCAGAAGTACACAGGTAAAAATATATATATATAAATTCAGGAAAGATATTAATCTAAACTTTATTTAGAAAAAATGTAGCTTTAAGATTTTGTTATATTAATTGTAAAATATAAGTTAAGTTATCCGATGTGATAAGCTAAGATGAAAATTTTCTTAGCTTATCACATCTATTAACTTAACTTTTTATAAAATAATTCCATACTTCTATCATAAAACCTTCATTGCAAAAGAGATAAAATTTAAATTCTAGTATTCAATTAATTTTTATAGTCAAATCTAAATATATGTTTATATTTTCCCATTAAAATTTCTTCTCTGCACTTGATTTCTCTAGTTTAGAAATTATGTAGCACGCTTTTAGCCAGCTCACTGCTTCTGTTTGGCGTTGGCAGGCAGGTGAGAGGCTGTCCTTTGCTTTGGCGGAAATATTTCTAACAGCAGCATCAGCAGCAGCAGCACCCACAGCAACATCAGGAGAAGCAGGAACAGGACCCAGAGCAGCAGCAGGAGCCGGCAGGAGCGGCAGACATATTCGCCTGCGGCCGGCGGAGTTATGCTAACTGGCACTCAAAGCAAAGCGCGGCCAAAAGCTCGGGCGGTTTGCCCTTTGCCTGGCTGTTGTTCTTGCCAACGCCATAGCCAGCGTTGCCGCCACTCTCTGCAGTGGCAGCTGGTAACAATAATTTAAGCGATTTTGCGCTTTTTGCGAGTGGGTTAATGGCATGCCCAGGAACTGGGAGCCAGCATTCGGGTATCCTTTGCCGTGGCGAAAATTCCACTCTTGTAGCAAACGCACATAGCTTATGAATTCCGCAATCCAGGATGCGGTGCAGCAAAGTGGTGATGGTGATGGTGGGAGTTAGGAGTTCAGGTCCTCTCGTCCAGTACAAAGAAAAATGCAGAACATGTGATTGAGATTGGGAAGAGGGGGAGGACTCTTCTGTCTCCGGGTCCAGTCCTTGGCCAGCCGCCATATGGCTCTCTTTGTGTCTGTGTCTGTATATTAAAATTCAATTTTAAAACCCACCACGCACAACCGGGCGTATGCGTAATGCGGCATGCAATCATTTGCGTGCGCCTTGGCTTGGAAATTCCTTTGCCATAACTAATCTCGAAAGCTAAGCAAGGACCAGTCCTGACGTTTCATATTTCTAGCTGGCCGCACTGCCAACCCTTTCCCTAACTGGCCCCATCGTCTTTCCCTTTATTTTATTTAATCTTTTTCTTTAGGTTTTCTTTTTTTCTGAAAAATTTCATACTCATCAAGTTGACAAAGAAAAAGTTTTTCATTATTACATTTCGCTGTCATTTGGGCGCAGAAATAGCTTGGAAAAGTTCTCAGGAGTCCCTTCTCCCTGCTGCTGGTGTAACTCGAGTGCAGCGCGTAAATGAGCCACTCCCTTAGCTGAGGCGCCCGCCCGCAGCAGTCAGCGCTCATCATCAGATTTCCAAGAGGAAAATGGGTTAAGATGGGTTGCGGGTTGGGGTTGGGGGCTTGGGTGAAAGCCTGCCCAGTGCGTAGCTTGACGTAATTTTCTTGGCCCTCGTGACGAGTCGCATCCTTGCACATTAATCCATTGGTGCCTGGATCTGAGATCTCAGATCTCTGGCTCGGGCTCGCTCGGGCTATGTCTCTGGCTGTGTCGCTGCCTCTGTCCCTGCTCTGTCTCTGGTTCTGGTTCTGGCTCAGCCTCGGTCCTTGGTCCTTGCTGCACGCAAATGAGGGTATGGTCAAATCACTCACTGTCAGCCTGTGTCCCAAGGAATGCGTTCAGCATGTCCTTTAATTTTTTCTCTTCCCCCCTAAGACTAGCTCTATTCCCTTTTGTGCAGGGCAAGAAAATTTAATTTTAAATAAATTAGAATAAAGTAGTTTAAAATGGAAAATAAAAAATTGAGATTAAGGAGGAATGTAAAGGGAACTCAAAATACAAATTAAGGATTTTGTAGACTTTTCTTTAGGTAAATGTCGTTAAATAAATAAAACAAGTTTCTATTAGGGATAAATATTAAAGTATTAATTATTTAAAGCTTGAATAACTTTGTTAAATTAAAATGAAAAACAGAAAGTATTATTTCTAATAAAATTGATGATTTTCAAGAATTAATATATTTCGTTAAATAAATAAATAAATTACTATTAAATAAATACAAATGAATAAATTATTTAAAGCACACAAAATATTTAAATAAAAACACAAATATTTTTAATAAACCAGCAATGAATGACAATTTTTTCCCTTGTGCATTCCCGGGCATTTTCTATAACTTGACGTTTGCCACTGGCCCCACCCCAACCATTTCCCATTTGCCATTTTCCAGCCCAACCTCCTTTGTCCGGCTTGTACTTGTGTTGCTTCGCTTGCCGCTTTGCTGCCTGTCAGCGCAGCTTAAGATAAAACTTTCCTTTCCACCCGAAAGGGGCAGAATAGCACCAGAACCGGCACCAGCAACAGCACCGCCACCGGCCAGATGAGAGGGCACAAAAAAAAACAGCACGAAAGGGTTGACTCTGACATTTAGCTTTCGCATATTTGCACACACCCCGCGCTCTGTGAGGCCTCACCCTCGCCCTCACCTCACCCTCCGCCAACAATATATTTTATAGACTAAGGCGAAGACATGACAAATGCTCAAATAGAAATTCTTCAACAAGATTCTTGGCCGAAACTTAAGTTCATTTTTTGGTTGTGAGCATCGCAGAGCATCGCATCGGGGCTTTGTTAGAGCGATACCAGAAAGAATTCAAATTAAATTGCGATTGCTCTCGGCTCGGCTCGACTCGCCTCGATTTTCGTGTGCCTCCGCCTGACACGGGCCTGTCAATGGTTTTGCATTTGCCAGCTCGGAGATGAAGCAACCATTTCCATTTGTATGTGATTCCAACAATTCGATGGACTTCTTTTCTTCTTTTTTGGTAATTCATGCTACGTAGTACTAGCCAATTTGTAAAGAAATACCTTTTTAGGATTTTTCGTGGTATATGTGGAGACTGTTATAAAGGATTAATCAAGCTAAAATACAATATGTTTAAAAGAATTATTTTAATTAAATTAAAAATTTTTAAAAACAAATATTTAAAATATAAATAATTTTGGTATATTCTTTTCCATTTCTAGAACTAAGATCAGTAAGAGATTTATTTAAAAACGAAAATAAATGAGTAATATCAGTATCTCACAAAATAAGTTTAAAACACTGAAAACTTGGTCCAAATTAAATGGTTCCGCTTGGAAATATTTATCTGAATATTTTATTTATATTTAATTATTAAATATCCATGTTCATACAAAAGTATATAAATTAAATCAATTGTCACTACCAATTCATTATTATTGTTAAAAGGTTTAAAAGTATTTTGAAATCATTTTCATTAATCTAGACAGTGATGCCAAAGCACCCGCCACTTATATTTAATTTTTTATGAACTTACTTATCTTTACATTATAAACGTCAATGTTTTAAGCAGCAAAAGAGATAAACTATTTTGTGGTTGCACTAGCACCCAAAGCATTAAATTTTTGTATTAAATTTTAATTTAAATTTTAAATATTTGTTATTAAGCTTGAGTCTTGGTTTTGTAATATTATTTAAATTTTCAAAGTCATGCAAAGTCATGAAATGCAAATAAATGTTAAAAATAAATCCAAAAAGGATATAAACTAAAAAATATCCAGAATATTCTGAAAACCCTTTAGAAACCCCTCATTCTCCTCTTCAATCGTGCGTGCAATTAATATCACTTGGCCTGGCATAATTCGGAACATATGACCGTGCAGCTGCTGCTCCGATGCCCCCTATATTTTCCTTTTCCCCCCTTTTGGACAGAGGGAAAATTTCATTCATCAGTGCAGCGCACATTGCCAAATTTGCACCAACACCAGCACAACCGCACACCCAGCACCCGCACACTAGCACCCGCACACTCGCTGCCTCCACACAACTCACTCACCCATTCATATATTTTATGTTTTGTTTACATTGCCGGCTTGCGCAGTCACAACAGCAGCAACAACAACCCAAGCTTCAGGGGGTTGGGAAAAGCCTCGTGACGTCACTGGAGAAATGCAAACTTTATAGCATCTATAGAGAGTATAAGAGAAAAGTGTTATACAAAAACAGAAGGCAGAGAGCGAATTTTTCACGGAAACGAAGGAAAAATACGAGTGCGCAATTAAGGAAGGAACTCGCAATTTGGCTGCTCATTTCGAGCATTTTGCGGTGAGTTGAAGCTTCCGCAAAATGGCCGAGAGAGTGGGAGAGAGCCTGAGAGCCTGAGTGAGTGTGCGACAGAGAGGAGTGTGCGTAACAGAGTGAGAGAGGGACCGAGGCAACGTCATCGGCACAGCATCAACAAGCTTACTGGCTGCCGCTGCCTGGTATCGTCATTACGCCTTGATCATCATTTGCCATCGGCGAGGAGCGAGTGCCGTGTTGTCGCAGAAACGAGTCAACGCTCGAGTACGTCGGTCATTGCGCTGTGTGTTGCACTTTGTCGGCTAACACGCACACACACACAGAGTCGGGCTAACACACACACACTCGCTAACTCGCGCGGCAACGAAAGAGAAACAGAAACTATTGCATACCGCCAGGCGCACATGGCGCTAGTCGCTGGCTCGCTGCTGGTGTGCGTGCTCCTTTGTGCTTTGTGTTTGTGATACGTAAAAAGGGTTTCAAGGAAAAGCCAGGGGTTCTCCTACCAACAAAAAATACAAAATATAAAGCAGAAGGCCGCCAACTACATGAATATATGAAAATATATACGAGTAAGTGGTTTTTTAAATGATTTTTAATTACAGAGATTGATTAAGTCGGGAATATCGTAGTTAAACATATATTTTAGCCCGAAATTTAATCTATAACTATTGTAAATTAAATACAAATAGTTTTAGGAAACCTTTACATATTATTATAATTGCATTTAATAAAATAACTTCATACAGAAGGATTTTCTATTTGATTCATAAAATCTAAAATTTTTTGGATCCCAAGTTCAGCCAGAAAGTCCCTGAAAAAGACTATTTACAAAAATCTACCAAGCTTAGTCAACTTGTTCTTTTATTTTTGCCGGCTTGCCAATGGCTTAGACTCTCTTAGTTGCTCTCTTAAGCTCTTATTGGCCTAAACTTATTTAAATAAGCCTGGCTAAATGCTATCTTAGCTCTTAAGAAATAATAACTACTTTATAAACTGTTTGCCTTCTTTAAAAATATATCTAAACAATAATATATTTATTGCTCCTCTAGTTAGTTTCTAGTTTAAACCAACTTGCTTGTCTATTTTTGCCGGCTAACACACTCTCTTTTAGCCGCTCTCTGGCGCTCTTTTTGGCCAACTCGCCTGCGCCAGAGCCATAAGTACGAAGGCATAAAATGTAGGAGCCGGAAAAACAAACCAAAAAGAGCGCCAAGAGCGTAGTAAAGCGGCGTAGTTCAAGTGCCGGTTGTACTATACGCGGGGTCCTTTGGCAGGTGGAAAAAAATAAAAAATAAAATCAGGGGTGGCAGCAGGCTGAGCACCTTTGGCCGTAAAAATATTCCGATGGCGCGCCTTCTCATATCATTAAAATTCCATTTTGTCTGGTCCCGCGCAGAGCAGAATTTTCTTTTTATTCTCTTTTTTTTTTGGCTGTTGTGTGTGTGGAGGCGACTATCTTTGTTGTGGCATTATTGTTATGACGCTGGCTGCACTGTATCGCCCAGACTCGACTTCCGCTGTTGCACGTGTCGCATGTTGCTGCTCCTGCTCCTTGCTGTGAAATTTCCGCAGTGGCGGCAACAAAAGTGCGAAATAATGACCGACTGCCTGTCACATGGCTGGCTGACTGCCTGCCTGCCAGCCTGGTACTCCGGGCCTGGCATTCCGGCCCGGCCACTCGTATGCCCACAGCTCCTGGGCATTTTCTCCTGGCTTCCACCGGCAACAATTGTCGCCGCCGTGCGCGGATGTTGTCTGTGAAGTTGGTTAAACAATTTATTTGCCCAAACAATGGCACAGTGCACTGGGTATCCGAGTCGAGTGTGACGGTTCTTTGACCTTTGACACTGGCCGGTAGCCGGTAGCTGGTAGCCTGACCTGCCAGCATAATTAATATGCTGATTAATATATTGCTTAACCGACAAAGGCGGCCTGTCATTAAGAGGTACCCGGCCGGCAATTGCCGTCATCAGAGCCAAAGGAGTCGTGTCTTTCCTGGTTTTCCGTTTTATTAAAAATTCTTGAGCATCATTATGGAGGGGAGGGAGTTGCGAACGAATTCCAGTGGCAAGTAAAATGATATGAGAAATGGGTGAAGAGGGCACCCAAAGAAAGGAATGTCTTAAACGCAAATAAATAAAATTAAATCAGAGCTGCTTTAAGCTCTCACCTTTCAGGGTTTCTTCCTAAATATTCCTAAATACTTAAACTAAATTAATTTAAATTAGTTCGTATTATTTATCCTGAGTGTACTCAAAGCGAGTGATGAGCATGTAAACGTCCATAAACTAGAGAGTCAAGTTAGCACCATGGCTGTTACCTATGCTTGCCAGCCAAAATCGTCAACAGGCGCCCATCGCAGCCAGCAAACCGAAACCGAAACCGAAACCAGAACGTGGCCTGCCAACTTTCAAGACACAGCAGCAACACCAACAGCAACAGCAACATCTGCAGGAGCAACAGCAACAGCAATATGAGCACCGGAGCAACATCAGACAGGAAGCCTGGCCTGGGGGCGCACTGGCAACTACAAAAGGCCAGGAATCGGTGGAGTTTGCAGGCGGGGATACGTGGATACGGGGATAAAGCAGATATGGAGATATATCTGTGTGTGCCGGGGTAAATGGCAAAATCAAATCAAATTCAAGCGACTAAAGCTGAATGGCGGCGGCAGCTGAGAGCTGAGTGTGTGCTGGCAACTGTGTGAAAGATGGCGCTTCCCATTCCCACCTGGTTGCAGTGGCAGCTGCTGCACTGCAGCAATTTAATTGTTTCAAAATTAGTCCTGGCCGAGTGAGGTGGGATTTTCGGATTCTGTTTCGGTGTAAACACAATAATTAGCTCACCAGGATACTTGTATTTCATAACAGCAAGGAGTGATTGCCATGTCGCCCTAATTGTTCGGATTCAGGTTTCGAATTATAAGTCTTCATCAATCTGCAAATTGGCGGCTAATTGATGGTTTAAATAGTCAAATATATTGCCAGCTTGAAAAGCCTATTTAATTGGTATTTCATATTGATTGAAAGTCGATATATAAGCTTTAAATTAATGCAGGCTTTTAATTATCTGGAAATTAAGTTAAAGTCTATAATTAGTTCAATTTGAAGTACAGATTTTTCGATTAAAGTTTTTTTAATTGGGATAATATTGTTATTGTATTATGGGTATTATTATATTATATTAATTATTAATATTAAGTGTATACGTTTTATTTAATTTAATTGAAATAATTGATATTAATCTGCTGACAAATATTTAATATATATATAGTTAGCTGAAAGGGTTAATTTTTCTTTTAATTTTTCTTTTCTTAACTTTTAACTTTAATTATAAACAAACAAGAAATATGTTTAATAAGGTTTGGGTAAAGTTTTATGGTTAAGGTTTAAAAATAGTTGAATAAAATATCTAAGGAAGCACTTTCCTAAGATTAATTATAAGTTTATTATAAACAAACATATTTCTGCTGTAAGAAAATGTCTTTAAAGTTTTAAAATATTTAATTAGTTAAATAAACCATCAATAAAAGCACTTCTGCTAAGATTAATTATTTTTTTATTATAAAAAAACAATGTGTTGAATGTTTTAAAATATTTAATTAATTGAATAAAATATCTATGGAAGCACCTCTCCTAAGATTAATTATTTTTTATTATAAACAAACATATTTCTGCTATAAACAATGTGTTGAATGTTTTAAAATATTTAATTAGTTGAATAAACCATCAATTGAAGCACTTCTACTAAGATTAATCATAATTTGATTATAAACAAAAATATTTTTGCTATGAAAAAAATGTGTTTAAGGTTTTAAAATATTTAATTAGTTGAATTAACTATCTATGGAAGCACTCCTCCTTAGATTAATTATTTTTTATTATAAGCAAACATATTTCTGCCATCAAGAAATGCTTTTAATATTTTTAATTACTTAATTATTTGAATAAAATATCTATGGCAGCACTTCTCCTAAGATTAAATATTTTGTTGGGCTTAAAATATATATTTTTTTAATTTTTAAAATGTGTGAATAGCATCTCCTTATTGACCACCACTTCAATCCTAATGAATTAAAACCCTTTCAGAGTGCAACTACCGAAAATCAGGCGTCAGAAAACATTATTAACGCCGCCTGTCCTTCTTGGTGGGCGTGGCCGGTTCAATAATTCGAGAGTGTGTGTGTGTGCGTGTGGGGGCGTGTGCAAATGCAATAAATGAATGGCCATTAAGCAAAGCGCAAAGGTTTTAAATTATGCGTGAATATAAATTGTGTGTGCGCGTGTCCGGCGAGCATAAAGTTCGGGGCGGGCATCGACAACGGCCCGGTGGGCGTGGCAGATGTAATGATGTGCCCACAGGCCAAACACCAGAGGAGACTAGGGAGACTCTTTGGGGGGACAGAGAGTGAGAGAGTCAACAAAAGCTAATTGAATAAAATCGGGAAAGGCTGAGCGCAAAATTTACATTTAACTTGTTGCAAGTGATTAAGCTTCGTTTGGCCTGGGCGCATGCCAAACGAAAAATTTAATTAAATATGAGTTTCAGGCGGACTAGAGGGGAGTTCTCTATGGAACAAAAAATTATAAACAAGGGGCTCAACGGGTTAAAAGTCAATACAAAAGTACACAAGAACACATAGGGAAAATAGTTTTAAACCCAGGAAAAGCTGTAAAAAACCTAATAACCCAAAAAAATAAACTTCATAACAGCTAAAAATATAATTCCTCAACAAGACCTTTGACTTTTGATCATTTTTTGTGGTTTTGGTTAGTTTGCTGCGTAATTTATGCACCATAGCCGCTTTTTCAATTAGAGAATTAATGTTCTCTTTAATTTTTATGAGCATGCAGACACAAAAAACGATGAAAAGTTAATTCAATTACCATGAAAAATATTTTGTGTTTATGGCAAATTACTTGCCATCATTATTCAAGTGAATCATGGACAATATTTTGGTGGGAAAGCAGCCGCATTCCTTGGAGAGCAAATAAAAATTCATAATTTATTTGGATTTTCTTATTAATTCGATAAGCGAAATACTTGCAAGGACTACGAAAGTTTTTAGCATTTTACAAGCAATTAATGTTCCTTAATTTCTTGTTTAATTGAATCAGCAGAAGCAGCAGCAAAATCAGCGAAACGAAGCGAGACAAAAGTTTGGCGGTCCAAGTTGAAACATTACTGTCAACGGGCGACACTTGCAACATCACGGCAGCCAGCTGCAAACATGAAAGAAAAGACAACAATTAAATATTTTTGCCATAGTCGAGGGGCTGGATTTAATGGGCAATGGGCCCGGCATCAGCTGGGGGTTTTCCAGGGTTTAAACCAATATTTGCATTGCTGAAAGTCTGCGACAACATTGACGGAACTCTGCCCGCCCAGCAATGTGTTTGTTGACTATTGAATCATAATTAAAATTGTTTAATTTAAAATTAATTTTATAAGCAAGCAGACGCCGCAGCCTCCACCGTCAACCTTCCGCCGCATCTCCTGCGACATGACATAAAATTATACAAACATTTTTATTAAAATGACGACCGCCGCCGGAGACAAATATGCAAATTTTGCGGCCAAAGCAAAGAGGTGGAGGCAGTGGCTGTGTGTTGACAGCTTTCTGGTATTTGTTTTTGATACTTTAATAACAATTTCAGCTGAAATTCTCGTATCTTTTGGGCCAGTCGCAAAAGTGCAAATTGCATACAAATCCCATCAGCCTATAGGCCGCCGGCCGTAATTATGCGAATTTATTTCAAAACGTATTAAATACATGATGACACAATTTTAATAGCTTTCCGCTTTACAGCGGAAGATAAAAACGAAAAAAATCGAAAAAAAACTGTTTGCTTTTAATTAAATTGCATTCGGCATTATTTATGAAAAAGTTAATTAATCTAACGTGGCGTGAAATCGAGGATTACACAGCTCTCTTCTAAGCCAACTGTTCGTTAATTGCTCTCCGTTAAATTAATGGCTGAATTAATCCGTTTTTAAGCCCTTGTATAAATGCAATGACTCGAGAGGTCTCTCCATGATCGTACAAATTAACGCTGCAAACGATATTCGTATAAATCAATTGGCTATCATAATTAAAAGCACTTCTACGCGGCTTAAAAAAATATAAGTAATTTATTAAAAAGTGAGGCAGATATTAATGGTATGCGGGATATTATAGAGCTGATTATTAAGCTGATTTTGTTTTAAGCTGAGTCCTGTTTATATTGTAAATTATAGCTGAAGACTTTTCTAAATAAGTATATATTTTATTAGATTAAAATCAATTTAAAAGAGGCTTATTTATGCCTTTGATTATAGTAGATATAAAAATATTAATAATTTATGTATAAAGTATAAAATTGTAACTCTTTCGTATAGATCCCCCGTTGAACCCATCGACTTGTAGATTATAAATATAAATATTTATTTCAGAGGAATAAAAACTGAGAAAAGCTTAGTGAAAACTCCAAGTATTTTCCAGTAAATTCTCAAAGCAATGTGTGAACAGATTTACTCCGAATTTATGTTCGATTCAAGTAATATCCTGCTGTCACTTACCTTATGGCTTCCCCTTAATATTTATTTGAAGTAATCAATCTTTTTGTGTATTTCTCACTTGCGCTGGTCAGTTTCGAGTGAAATAATCGCTATCGATGGCTGTAATCTTTTTTGATATGCGAACCGACATGGTCGTTAATTTATTTGTAGCTTTTTATTGACACTTGACTACATTTCTTTATCTGTTGCTTGCCATTCTGTACATTTTGTATTTGTATTTTCGCCCCTTTGCTTGCTTTTATTGTTTCTGCGCCTATTTGCATGCTCAACATTTTGGAATTGTCAAAGACATGAGCAAATATAGACGCTGAAAAGTTGGCCAGAACAAGTTTTGCAGCTCAGAACTTCTTCTGCCGGCGGAGTGTGTTTACTTGAAGCAATGAACTGCAGCTAAGTGGATAGCAAGTGTTTATATTTGCCAAAATTAAATTAATTTTGGCACAAAGCAGGCAGGGGTGAGACGAACAGTTAATGAATGAATGTACGTACATTTGTTTTGGCCATTAACGGGGAAAATAAAAGAAATCAGGCAGAATGTGTGTGTGTTTAAAGCCCAAAGCTAAGCCGGAAAAGTTTCACCCCGAAAGACAAAGGGGTTTTCTGCCGGCGACATGCAATGAATATCAACAGATTTTACGAGCCACACATGTACATCTCCCAGGTCTCTTTGCGTTTCCCAGGCAGCCGTCTCTTTCTTGAGCTCCCTTCTGGATTTTCCCTTGGTTTTCCCTTGGCTTTCCACCCTCTCTGCCTAAGAAGTAGCAAGTCCCCCGACTGTCCATGACAGAGATAATGATTAGTGTGATGTGCATAATAATCATTCTCATATTCCACGATTAGTTTCCAATTCATATGCGTCTGCCTTGCTTTTGCCCCGTCTCTTTCGCTTCTCTCACTCACGCACGCACTTTGTTGCCATCTCTTTCGCTGTTTTGGCCACTTTTCCACCTTTAGCGCGTCTTGGGTTTTTGGGCACAGGGAAGCTTTCATGAGTGGAATCTCTTAAGGGAAAATTTAGCTGTTGCTGAGATTATTTCTGGGTTTTATAAATATTTATTTTAAAACCAGAAACTTACTTAAGTGAAAAAGCATCAACAATTTAGAATAAGTTTAAAAATATTGCAGATTTGTCTTAAATAAAATAATAGTTTTACCAAAATCGGTTGTAAAAATTTGTTTTAATAAATATTTTGCTTAAAACAGAAACATTTTTTTTACAAAAGAGTATATATCAAATATTTTTGTTTATTTTAATATATAAATTAAATACCTCTGATGATATATGGTCAGTATTTTCATAGCTAATCGTTTTTAAAGCTAAAAAATAGATTAAAATCAAAATTATCTTATTGAGATAATATTATTAAAGGTGCAGCTTCAAGAATAAATGTTTAGTAAAAAAATTATATTTTATTTATCTCCACAAACTCATGTAAGATATTTTTATTATTTTATTTCCAAGTAATGAAGTTTAAGATACATGGCATTCAAGTACGACTGTACCTCGTTCCTCCATTGTTTTTGTTATATTTTTTTTCTGGAGGGGTAAGAGGCAACAGAAATATTACCACGTAAATTATTAATCAGTCGAATGGGCCACCTCCGTCCGCCTCCACTCCCCGGCGTAGCATAAGTTTCCGTCGATTTGTCTGTTACTTAACATGCATAAAATGTTTCCATGAATACATCAAAATATTTTCGCTTTGGCAGCAGCAGAAGCAGCATTAACCATGGCACCCAACCTGCTGCTGCTGCTGGCTTGTTGTCGCTTTGGGTTTAGGCCATTGGCTTAGCTGGAAAGTGTCGTCTTGGCCCCGTCTGAGTCTGAGTTGGTGTTGGAGTCGGAGTCGGAGTCAGAGTCTTCGTATCGTCTGCTTGGCGATTCCGACTGCGAGCGCATATTGTGCCTGTTTTTGAGCAATTTGCTTTGTGATTTTATGCACTTTATGATTTCCTTAATGGCACAGTCGGTCGTCAGTCGTCAGTGGCTGCTTGCCGTTGAGTAGGTGGCTTCCACTGGACTGTGCGAGTGTGCGAGTGTATCTGCGAGATACATTCGTACTCAAAGTGCTGTTATTGATGGCTGATACGGACAGGCGCCTCACTTGAGTCACAGATTCGAAGTTGGTTCAGTGGGAAATAAAATTCCACCATCTTAAGGGGGCCATTAAAAAATTCGGAATTCACACACAGCTTGGATTTTATAGTTTAAAGGCTTTCGGGATTATATTTATGTTATTTTCTTGATTAAATAAAGGTATATTTATATTCACAATATTTTAACTTCTACATGTTGAAAAACTCCTATAAAATAATTCAGAAAATTAAAAGAACGCTTATAGTCTTTAATTTAATAATTTTTCCAAGAGTAAGCTTCCTTCAACGACTCATTTCCAACTCCTAGGCCTCCCTTTAACTCCTTCATTAAGTTCGAAACCAGAGCTCAATCCCAAGCACAAGGCAAACCGCTCTGGACGCCACTTCATCTGCATGCCTGCCTCCGTAATTGTTTCCCCCAAAACTCCAAGACTCCGGAGAGAGCGTTCAATGCACGGCCCCAAAGGCGGGCAGCCGCAGCAGACACACCTGTAATTAAGGCCAGGTGGACACCGTGGCGACCTACAAGTGCCTGCTTTCCTGGCCAACGAACGGACACACACTCGTAAATTTCCATTACAATTGCACAAATGTCACATTAGACGCTATCAAAGCGCAATTTGCAGCGTCTACTAAATCAATAAGCCAAACTTGGCAACCCAACGGATGCGCCGGCACAGACACACAGATACAGATACGCATTAGCATGCATGCGTCGGCGTGAGTGTGTGTGTGTTGTTGGGGCCAAAACCAAGAGCACTTTGCATGCAAGCCTTCGTGCAAACATAATAAATTGTAACGCGCTTTACATTAACATTTACATAATCGCAATTAATCGAGAACATCGGAGGAGAAGTTCGGCTCGCATCCCGTCGCCACTTTATGCCCCAATCAATATTAATAACCATTGCAGTGGGCGCCGACTTCGATTCCGTTTCCCCTTTCGACCAAGTTCGATAATGGCCAAGTGCTCCTTAGTTGGCCAGAACTTCGAGGGGAGCTTTTGGTGGCATAAACTGTGCCATTTACGGATTTGTGTGACTTCCGCCTGTAGTCGGTTGGTTCTGGGGGGAAACCTAGGGAACACGGGGTATTCCGGAAAATCGGGAGAAGCCGGGCAGAGAGGGGTTCTGGAACTGGTTACTCGCAGAACCCCCAAAACGTAGCCAAAACGTAGCCAAAACGGAGAGCAAGATGTCAAATTGTCAACGCACCTTTGCCACAATCAAATCTCCAAAAGGGCTGCACATGTGTTTATTTACAGTGAAAACTCCTTATTGGAGTTGCAGTGTCATATGTAAGCAAAGACTACTTTAAAACCTATTTTTGTATGTTAAATATTGAAATAAAATACATTTAAGATCTTAAAAAATATTTTGTTTAGTTAAAAGTTTAAGGTTTTTAACAAAGAATAAGTATTTTTATATATTTTAAGTTTCGTCAAAAGCTTTGTAAAACACTTAACAAAATATTTGTAAAAAAATGTTTAAAAATACAATTATTTCATGTTTTAAAATGTAAAATAAAGTACAATTTTTTAAGAATATTAGTTCTAAGAAAATATATTTTTTCTGGTAAAAATTGCTGTATTCCCGGCCAAAGTTTCACTCACAGAACTAAAAAAAATCAGATTTTTAAAACGTTCTACTTAGTGACTAATACCTGTCGCTATTCAAATGCCTGGGTGGCTGGCAATGGTTGCTGGTTTATTTGCAATTATGCCAACTGCCAGCTTGCCAGCTGCCTGCACATTACACGCTTGTCATAATTCTGCTGGCAGGCGTATACGCAATGTGATTGTCAATTATTGAAGCGGCATGGTTGCCACCCAACGACCGCAGGAAGTGCAGATATATTTCAGCAGGACTTTTGGCCAGTTTTAGGCTAATTAGCTCAAAATTATCGCATTTATTGCCGCAAAATAAAATCATATGTTAACTTCCTGTTAGCTTACATACCTGCGAATATCGTACACGTATAACAGTCTTCTTTTTTGGAACTAAAAACCTCTTTTTGTATACTTTTGCATCCAAAATTAGCAAAACATTATACACAAGTTAGAATGCATTTTGTTTTGATTTGCCACTTGCAAATATTTGCAAACAATTTAATTTCCCGCGAATTCCGGTTTTTATGTTCAACAAAAATGCAACGCACAATTTGAAACACAAACAAAGAGAGCGCTGTTAAGAGTCTGCTCGCTCTTTTTCTCTCTTTGCTTCGGGCCTCGCTCTGCTTCGTTATTAGATGCCTCTCACGACTGGCCGAGCCGAAGGGTCGTTAACAGCGTCTCAACGTTCGGCTAACAGAGTTTCGTTGAGTTTTTATGGTGGTAAATTGAAATTCATGTTGGCGCCAATTTGCGGGATTATAGAGATTTTTAATATATATATATTAATATAATATAATAATAATAAGTAGTAGATTTATTTATTAAATAAATAAATATATCTTTTTGGAAAAATTAATCTACTTCTGTGGACTCATGAACATTAATATTGATTTTTTTTAAGTAGTATTTATTTGTAATAATACATAATGGAATATACTTTATTCTTTTTCGTTTGCCAGGAAGTCTTGGCGGTGGTTGCGGTAACATTGGTGCGTGTGGCAAATTGTGCCACCAGACCACCGTCCCAGGAAGCCTGTCACCGTCTTTTTTTTTTGCTAACCACCTTCACGGTACAATGTTTTTCTTTAATTGGATAGGAAGTTTATTTAGTGGGATTTGGGGCCTCCCTCGATGTCGACATCATTGTTATCCTATCTACCTCGTTGTCGTCGTCGGGGCGATCACTGTCGTCCATCTCGTGATCCTGCCCATTCGAATCGATTACGACGATAGTATAGATAACCTTTTGGTTTGACGTGCAAACGATCTGGCCGGATTTTAAAGTTTGTAAATTTATTTCATTGATCTGGCATCTCATCTTTTCCATTAAAGCGCTCCACACGTGTCTTTTTTTGTGAATTTTAAAATTTTTAAAAATGAATGAGTTTTTTAATCTCGGGATCTTGTAATAAATACAGCCCTCATTCCGGCAGCTCCGGTTGCAGCTCCCCATCCAGCCCTGTACCCTAGTTCAGGCAGGAGCCCTTCTTCGCTAGAGCGCCGGTTGCGGCGGAACCCGTGTTCCGGTTGCAGCTCCAGTTCCGGCTGTAGCGGATACTGATGAGACCATGAATTTAAAGGAAGAAATTGATGAAATGTTTGAAAGTTTCCCTGATGCCACGCAATGGGCAGATACGAATTTTTAAGCATTTGAAGAGGCTCTACGACACACTAGCGTTTGGGATAAAAACTCCTAAGGCATGCGAAGTGTGCCGTGCGGTACCCATCTTCCCTTAATTTAATTCTAATTCAAACAATCCGACTCGAAGGACTCAATCCGAGTCTATGACTTTCTTGGAGGTTCACAAATCGATTGTTTTTTTGTAGAACATTTTTAATTCTACATCCCTCAACTTAACACTTAAATTATTATAGCACAGATGTGGCAGGAGTCGCCGTCCCATGCAGCCCGCCGCCGCCTTTTTTTGTTAACCACCTTGGCGGTACCATCGGTAACTAAGAGGGGGGGGATTAATATCCCCATTTTCTAATCGAAATTAATCCGAATCAAAAAGAGCCAGGAGGAAATGGAGCGCAAGTACTGGAAATCGTTTTATGCTCGCTGTATTTAACATTACTGGATTTGGCACCGCTGTTGGGGCAATTTAATAAATATTAGGTTCGCAAATTTATTTATTTAATTTAAACTAACATTTCCTCCTTTCCTTATCTCTTCCTCTGGTTCTTGCCTCCTAGCACTTAAACAATCCGGCTCGAAGGACTCAATCCGAGTCAATGACTATCTTGGAGCTTTACAAATCGATTGTTCCTTTGTAGAACATTTTTAATTCTACATCCCCCAACTTAACACTTAAATTATTACAGCACAGATTTGGCACCTTCTATGGCCGTAAGCAAAGTATCGATAGTATCGATTCTGCTCGATGTCTTGCCAGCACTAGCTTGCAAAGTCATAAGGCATGCAAAATTAAGTTTATTATTTTCAGCAAGAGCTCTCCTCCAAGACGGGAATGAAATGATGCCCGATTGATTTTAAATTGGCTCTTTTTAAAGCCACCAAAAATTTCGAAAAGAAAAATAAACTAGCCCTGAGCGATTTAAAGGAAAGCTGGGCAAGCTTCGAGGATGTCCGCAAGCCCCTCAAGAAAGTGCTCGCCTTGCTTAAGGCTCTCCCAGTCGCTGACCCTGACGAACCGAAGGAACTGACGGCCAAGACGATGGGCGACACTTGCAGGCTGTTCAAAAATTGTTTCAGCGCCTCTCGCTGTCCCTGAATCTGATTAAGGATGACACTCCCATAGTTCCGGAAAGGGACTCAGGCTGCCAGGGTGACGCCAGGGTGACGCCAGGAAGAAGGCAGGCAGGAAGCCAAGCAAAATGAATTAATTGCAAACCAGAGAAAGAATGTAGATGTAGAATGTAGAGACACTCCATCGAGGTCCATGTAGAACTTCCACACTTTTAGAAGGAAGTACCGTACTTTATTCGGTAAAAATTAAGATTCTTCCCTGATGAACGACCAGAAGAAAGATTTTATATGGTGCTAGGATTGAGTCAAGTGAATTGTAATTTTACACATTTTTTAGATGAATGAATATTTGGTTTCTAAGAGCTCAAATCGAAATTAATCCGAATCAAAAAGAGCCAGGAGGAAATGGAGCGCAAGTATTGGAAAACGTTTTATGCTCGCTGTATTTAACATTACTGGATTTGGCACCGCTGTTGGGGCAATTTAATAAATATTAGGTTCGCAAATTTATTTATTTAATTTAAACTAACATTTCCTCCTTTCCTTATCTCTTCCTCTGGTTCTTGCCTCCTAGCACTTAAACAATCCGGCTCGAAGGACTCAACCTGAGTCCATGACTATCTTGGAGCTTTACAAATCGATTGTTCCTTTGTAGAACATTTTAATTCTGCATCCCCAACTTAACACTTAAATTATTACAGCACAGATATGGCACCATCTATGGCCGTAAGCAAAGCATCGATAGTATCGATTCTGCTCGATGTCTTGCCAGCACTAGCTTGCAAAGTCATAAGGCATGCAAAATTAAGTTTATTATTTTCAGCAAGAGCTCTCCTCCAAGACGGGAATGAAATGATGCCCGTTTGATTTCAAATTGGCACTTTTAAAGCCACCAAAATTTCGAAAAGAAAATAAACTAGCCCTGAGCGATTTAGTAAAGGAAAGCTGGGCAAGCTTCGAGGATGTCCGCAAGCCCTCGAGAAAGTGCTCGCCTTGCTTAAGGCTCTCCCAGTCGCTGACCCTGACGAACCAAGGGAACTGACGGCCAAGGACAGTCAGCTCCGGATAAAGCGCAATCCTCAAGAAAATCGACACCTTCAACGAGGTCTATGGGGAGTGTCCCGAGACGATGGGCGACACTTGCAGGCTGTTCAAAATTGTTTCAGCGCCTCTCGCTGTTCCCTGAATCTGATTAAGGATGACACTTCCATAGTTCCGGAAAGGGACTCAGGCTGCCAGGGTGACGCCAGGAAGAAGGCAGGCAGGAAGCCAAGCAAAATGAATTAATTGCAAACCAGAGAAAGAATGTAGATGTAGAATGTAGAGACACTCCATCGAGGTCCATGTAGAACTTCCACACTTTTAGAAGGAAGTACCGTACTTTATTCGGTAAAAATTAAGATTCTTCCCTGATGAACGACCAGAAGAAAGATTTTATATGGTGCTAGGATTGAGTCAAGTGAATTGTAATTTTACACATTTTTTAGATGAATGAATATTTGGTTTCTAAGAGCTCAAATTAAAAGGATATAGTACAATGATCTATGAATTTTTACTTTATCAGGGTTTATATTATAGCTTTGAAAATCGGCAAATAAATTGCGTCATACCGATTAGCCTGGTTGTCATCGCTGTTTTTCAGCTCTGCTTTAGAGAGACTTCTTTAAGAAGTAATAAACTTTGAAATAAAATAAAAAAAAAGTGAGGAAGCACAGTCGAGTGTGACCGACTGTGAGATACCCGGTACCCAAAGTATTGTGCGTGAAATTAAATAGCACACGGACATGGAAAAAACAAAATGTTGACAAATGAAGACAAATGTTGCTAAAAACATGTTGAGCAACGTTCAAAATAGACTAATTCTGCAGCTGTACGCAGCTGCATTACGAATTAATACTGCGCCCGAAAGCACGCAACACTTTTCTTCGCTACTGCCTTTGTGGCTCAGAAGAAGAAGAGGCATTCACGGAAACTTTATTGTTTAATAACTTCCATGTTTATTATCCGATTTTACTCAGATTTTCAGAAAACGTCCGCAAATGCCTACTTATTTATTTTATCTATTTACTTTGAGCCATAAGTTAGTACTATAGCTTATATAAAGTTTTTTTCGATTTTCGGGGGCGGAAGTGGGCGTGGCCAAATTTTAGAACAAACTTGTCAATGTTGTCACCAAATTTGGTAACTCTAGATCTTATACTCTCTGAGATCTGTTGTTTCACACGGACGGACGGACGGACAGACGGACATGGCTAAATCGACTCGGCTGGAGATGCTGATCAAGAATGTATATACTTTATGGGGTCGGAGATGCCTCCTTCTGCCTGTTACATATATTCTCGGTTGGCATTAACTTAAAATACCCTTGTACCCTATGGGTACCGGGTATAAAAATAGGCACGCTCCTCAGGGAATGTCTTTGAAATGTGTTTTTCTTGAGTTTTAATAGGCTCTATATTTTTTAAAATTATATTTAAAAACTTGCAATAGTCCTTATTTTTATTACTAAATAGTACTTTTTTATTACTTAAAAGTATTTGTTTATATACTTATAATCAATGCTCGGATACCGGCGTAGCTCAAGCTGTCGAGGGTCCGGTAAGGCCCGATCGAGACTCCGTGAGCAGAAAAGCTATGCATTGGAAGTGGCAATCCACAGACAACGTCAAAGACAATTTTCGCAGCCTGCTGCTGATGCACCCAAAATCCTGAGCCAGACTGGCTGGCCTCCGACCCGAGTGTCAGGCTGAAAAATCTAGCCGCGAGCCATGGATCTCCTCCGGGCTGGGTGTGTAACACTCGAAGTGCGCCTCAGCGGCAGAGTCCCACCGGAGGTGTGTCGCAGCATTGAGGGGAGATGCCGCGGAGCAAGAAAATATACACTTTATATTGGGACTCCCAACCCGGGGGAGATCCATAGCTCGCGGCTAGATTTTTGTTGAGGCCAGCCAGCCTGGCTCAGGATTTTCGCCGCGTTAGCAGCAGGCTGCCAAGCCTATTCTTACGGTGATGTTGGTGTGCGCCGCGGCATGTGCCACCGAGTCACCGTCACGGCGGCCCAGCTAAATTTATCTCGGCGTTTTCAGCTGATATTATTAATGTTACTTTAACTTTTTTTTGGTTTTTTAATTTATTTAATATTCATTTTTTTTTAGGTATTTTTATTTTATTTCATCTGTTTGTTTAATCTTCTGGTTGACAACATGATTGCGATTCCAGGAACAAGTGCACCGATTGTATATTCCATTCACTGTGGCCGTCATAACAACTAGGCTACTGTTCTTCCCATATAAGAGAGCATCGGTCATAAGGAAAAATGGCGATGTTAACTCATCTAATCTTTCATAGAGAGTTATTAACATGGGTTTGTCTAATTTGTCAAATTTACTTCCATATACTCTGGCTCTTAGGCCTCTTTTTCCAGCCTGGTATCCAAATGGATCGAGGAAGGATAGCTTCTCGTATGATTTCATGACTATTTTACCTGTAAGCAATTATAATTGCAAAGTGCGCTGGTAATTACTTATTATTTATTTAAATTATTCGATGATAAAAGGTCTATGTTAGTGATGATCAAATAATACAATTTTTTCTTTGGCATTAAAAAAGTAAGTTGGCCCAGTGGACTTCGACCATGCTTGAAACTGGTCCTTTTTCTTCGGTTTCTTTTGGGCTTTGGCTTATTTGTATTATACTCCGGCCGATCCTGCATGTGCAAGAGCGCGTGGTGTTCGCCGGTGTGCGGCAGGATCGGCCGGAGTGTTCATGTGCCAGGCAATACAGTAAATTTTTTGCTTTTACAGCGCTCAACCGCATCTTAGCATCTAGGCTTAAGAATTTTCGACAATTTTTGAGGGGTCCCCTGCATACTCGGCAGCGGTATGAACCTTCGTTTTATTTTTGAGGCATATCTAAAAAAAAGGCAGCGGAATTCCAATAATGCGAATAATTAGAATAACAAAATTATTATAAAATCATTAAATACTGAAAGCATAACCCGATTCTCTAGCGTTGCTGAAAATTGGGCGCACGCACAATGTCAATGAAGCGCTTCAGGAGATTAATTCCGATCGGAAAATGGGAATATCGATCCCCCGTCTAAGTTGCCGATTGTACTGCCAAGGTGGTTAGCAAAAATAGACGGCGGCGGGCTGCCTGGGACGGCGACTCCGTGTCAGTGGCACAATTTCCGAGAAATCTTCGAAAGATTCCGAGGCTTCTCGGAAAAAAGACAGACACGCGACCGGCACACACCCTCACATAAACAGCTGCGCACGTTTATTTTTTAATTTACATCACTTACATTTAATCCTTTTGCAGTTGAAAGGAGATTGCGTCCACACAGTTCCACAGTCGAAATGCAAAGGACCGGAAGATAACTTTTTATGGAATCGATAACTTTCTGGTGTGCGTCAAATTAGCGACGGTGGGAAATGGAACACGGAGGGCTGTTTATTTTTAATTATAGCCTTGTTCCCGTAGTGGAGAGCATCGGTCATAAGGAAAAATGGCAATGTTAACTCATCTAATCTTTCATAGAGAGTTATTAATGGGATTGAATAATTTTTCAAATTTACTTCCATATACTCTGGCTCTTAGGTCTTTATTTCCAGCCTTGAATCCAAACGGATCCAGGTAGGATAGCTCCACGAAAGATTTCATTGGTAGTTAGCCTGTTAATTATTTATTATATATTTTAATTATTCGATGAGCAAAGGTCTATGTTAGTGATGATCAAATAATACAATTTTTCTTTGGCATTAAAAAGTAAGTTGGCCCAGCGGACTTCGACCATGCATGAAACTGGTCCTTTTCTTCGGTTTCTTTTGGGCTTTGGCTTCCTTGTCTTACACTCCGGCCGATCATTTATTTGCAATAGGGTGTGATGTTCGCCGGTGTGCGGCAGGATCGGCCAGAGTGTTGATGTGCCAGGCAATACAGTAATTATTTGCTTCTACAGCGCTCAACCGCATCTTAGCATCTAGGCTTAAGAATTTTCGACAATTTTGAGGGTCCCCTGCATACTCGGCAGCGGTATGAACCTTCGTTTGATTTTGGAGGCATATCTAAAAAACGGCGGAATTGCAATAATGCGAATAATTAGAATAAAAATTATTATAAAATCATTAAATACTGAAAGCATAACCCGATTCTCTAGCGTTGCTGAAAATTGGGCGCACGCACAATGTCAATGAAGCGCTTCAGGAGAAATCCTGGCTCTTTTCGATTCGGATTAATTCCGATCGGAAAATGGGGATATCAATCCCCGTCTTAGTTGCCGATTGTACTGCCAAGGTGGTTAGCAAAATAGACGGCGGCGGGCTGCCTGGGACGGCGACTCCGTGTCAGTGGCACAATTTCCGAGAAATCTTCGAAAGATTCCGAGGCTTCTCGGAAAAAGACAGACACGCGACCGGCACACACCCTCACATAAACAGCTGCGCACGTTTATTTTTAATTTACATCACTTACATTTAATCCTTTTGCAGTTGAAAGGAGATTGCGTCCACACAGTTCCACAGTCGAAATGCAAAGGACCGGAAGATAACTTTTTATGGAATCGATAACTTTCTGGTGTGCGTCAAATTAGCGACGGTGGGAAATGGAACACGGAGGGCTGTTTATTTTTTAATTATAGCCTTGTTCCCGTAGTGGAGAGCATCGGTCATAAGGAAAAATGGCAATGTTAACTCATCTAATCTTTCATAGAGAGTTATTAATGGGATTGAATAATTTTTCAAATTTACTTCCATATACTCTGGCTCTTAGGTCTTTATTTCCAGCCTTGAATCCAAACGGATCCAGGTAGGATAGCTCCACGAAAGATTTCATTGGTAGTTAGCCTGTTAATTATTTATTATATATTTTAATTATTCGATGAGCAAAGGTCTATGTTAGTGATGATCAAATAATACAATTTTTCTTTGGCATTAAAAGTAAGTTGGCCCAGCGGACTTCGACCATGCATGAAACTGGTCCTTTTTCTTCGGTTTCTTTTGGGCTTTGGCTTCCTTGTCTTACACTCCGGCCGATCATTTATTTGCAATAGGGTGTGATGTTCGCCGGTGTGCGGCAGGATCGGCCAGAGTGTTGATGTGCCAGGCAATACAGTAATTATTTGCTTCTACAGCGCTCAACCGCATCTTAGCATCTAGGCTTAAGAATTTTCGACAATTTTGAGGGGTCCCCTGCATACTCGGCAGCGGTATGAACCTTCGTTTGATTTTGGAGGCATATCTAAAAAACGGCGGAATTGCAATAATGCGAATAATTAGAATAAAAATTATTATAAAATCATTAAATACTGAAAGCATAACCCGATTCTCTAGCGTTGCTGAAAATTGGGCGCACGCACAATGTCAATGAAGCGCTTCAGGAGAAATCCTGGCTCTTTTCGATTCGGATTAATTCCGATCGGAAAATGGGGATATCAATCCCCGTCTTAGTTGCCGATTGTACTGCCAAGGTGGTTAGCAAAATAGACGGCGGCGGGCTGCCTGGGATGGCGACACCTTGTCGGTGGCACAATTTTCGAGAAATCTTCGAAAGATTCCGAGGCTTCTCGGAAAAAAGACAGACACGCGACCGGCACACACCCTCACATAAACAGCTGCGCACGTTTATTTCTTAATTCACATCACTTACATTTAATCCTTTTGCAGTTGAAAAATTTAAGAGTTGAAAGTTGAAAGAGACGTCCACACAGTTCCACAGTCAAGATGCAAAGGACCGGAAGATAATTTTTTTATGGAATCGATAACTTTTTGATGTCCGTCAAATTAGCGACGGTGGGAAATGAAACACGGAGGGCTGTTTATTTTGTAATTATAGCCTTGTTCCCGTAGTTCCCGTAAGGAAAAATGGCAATGTTAACTCATCTAATCTTTCATAGAGAGTTATTAACATGGGTTTGACTAATTTGTCAAATTTACTTCCATATACTCTGGCTCTTAGACCTCTATTTCCAGCCTGGTATCCAAATGGATCGAGGTAGGATAGCTCCTCGTATGATTTCATTGCTATTTTAACTGTAAGCAATTATAATTGAAAAGTGCGCTGGTAATTACTTATTATTTATTTAAATTATTCGATGATAAAAGGTCTATGTTAGTGATGATCAAATAATACAATTTTTTCTTTGGCATTAAAAAAGTAAGTTGGCCCAGCGGACTTCGACCATGGTTGAAACTGGTCCTTTTTCTTCGGTTTCATTTGGGCTTACAGAAAGTATTTGCTTTTACAGCGCTCAACCGCATCTTAGCATCTAGGCTTAAGAATTTTCGACAAATTTTGAGGGGTCCCCTGCATACTCGGCAGCAGTATGAACCTTGGTTTGATATTGAAGACATATCTAAAATTGGCGGCGAAATTGCAATAATGCGAATAATTAGAATAAAAAAAAATATTATAAAATCATTAAATACTGAAAGCATAACCCGATTCTCTAGCGTTGCTGAAAATTGGGCGCACGCACAATGTCAATGAAGCGCTTCATGAGAAATCCTGGCTCTTTTCGATTCGGATTAATTCCGATCGGAAAATGGGGATACCAATCCCCCAGTCTTAGTTGCCGATTGTACTGCCAAGGTGGTTATACGGCTATGATACAGGGCACAAGTTTTCATTAATTAGCTACTTCATTAGAACCTTGAAAGAGACAAGTATATGTCTTTTTTGGTTCGGATTTTTTTCGTAATGCGACTACGGTCAGACTGACTTAAAAGGTAAACAATAACAATGGCCGGAATTCGCAGTGCACAATTTATTCATTTCTGGAATCCTCATGCCAATACTCCTGCAGAAATTAATATGAAAACCATTAAACTGATTTTTACAGCTTTTCTTGTACATAAATTTTGTTAATTCATAATAATTGCAAGATTTCACGGCAAAAAAACCATGCCACCGAAAACTTATTTATTTTGTTTATTTATTTTGCTTTTGTGCAGATACAATTTTTTGAATTAGAGTCGGTATATTCTATCGAACTCATTTTTTGTCTGGTATTTTTTTTTCGATAAACCGATAAGTTTTTCAATTAATGAGAAATTAATGTATTAATCTCTCATTGAAAGTGCCGTATAGTCGTCTTGCTCGCACTTAGGCAAAACCCTATGGTTGCTGTCAAGCCTCTAATTAATGAGCCAATTAATGAAGTTTTTAATACAGTGTCATAATGCTATTAGCAAAAATAGACGGCGGCGGGCTGCCTGGGACGGCGACACCTTGTCGGTGGTGTATGTGTGTGTGTGCCGGCCGCGTTTTCGTATTTTTCCCGAGAAGTCTTTGAAAGATTACGCAACTTCTAGGAAAAAATACGAAAACGCGGCCGGCACACACACATACGCAGTTGCGCACGTTTTTTTTTTTTAATTGAAATCACTTACATTTAATCCTTGAAAATCGTTGAAATTGTTGAAATTTAATCCTTGAAATCGTTGATCTTGTTGAATTACGTCCGCTGGTTGGCTGTCAAGATTGCAAAGTAAAGGTAGTAAAGACCGGAAGATAACTTTTTTATGGAATCGATAACTTTTTATGTCCGTCAAATTAGGGACGGTGGGAAATGGAACACGGAGGGCTTTTTATTTTTGAACTACAGCCTTGTTCCACTGCAAATGTTCTCGGAGCTTTAGAATCTTGGATATCAAAGAAAAATCGGTTGATTTTTCATTTAATTTTTCCAACAAAGGTGTGAATACATCGTTGCGCGCCTTCGGAATGTAAGGGACCATCGCTCCTGCCAAGCTATAAACAATAGACTGATGTTGTGAGCCTCACGGAATCTTTGGCTAAGACTTTGCTGGCAAACGGAAAAGACGACGTACAAAGACACAGTTGCGGGCTGCAACCCGGGCTGCTACCGGCGCCATTTAAAAATTATAATTTTAAAAGTGTAATGGCCAATTTCAATTCTAACATTTGTTCATATATCAAATTGCGATAGTGGCGCATATAGCTGGCGCGTGCGATTAATACTGCCTATCGGCTAATCGTTACTAAGCTTTGGCGTTATGGTATTTTTATGACGCCAGCACACATCCACACTGCAGTGCCAATTTGTTTTTCTTTTTCGGGCCGTGAAATTTGCATTAAAAGTGAAGATGAGTGATTAAATTCAGGGTTTTCTCAAGGAATGAAATGCGGAATCCGTTTAACTGCGTGGTATGGACCCCTCGGGAGGTCGCATCAACATATTCTGATCGGGCGATGCTGACGCAGGACTTTCGCGCGCAGCCAATTAGAGCCTGCGCAGTGTATTGAACTCTGGCCGGGAATTCCAATTGGGAACTCAGTTCCTGCTCGCTCATGTTTGCAGCGTTGCGCGGCGTAAGTACGGCATAGCTGTGTAAAACACTTGTATTTTTGACATACAGTGGCTCGCAGCTTATTTCGTGCAGTTACCTAAAAAAAGTTCAAGTCGTTATTCCTGCTAAACTAAGAAAGATAACAAAAAAATTTAAACGCAGTATTTTAATAGGGAATATTAACATGTTTATTCAACGAATACGAATTTCTTAATCATAAAAACAAAACAATAATTCAATAAAAACAAAATGTACAGGCTTTTTTCATGCCGCAGCTTATTTCGTGCAGTATATTTAAATTCAAAAAATCGAACATTTAGTCTTAAAAATCGCTAATTTTTTTTTTATTTGATCATTTAAAATACTAACAAATATATATTTATGAGTTTCCGAGCTTGGTCACACTAATATAAAGAGATTCCCGGGAATTACCGAAATGGCACCACGCACAACCATTGAGCAGCGCGAACTTGTGCTTAAACACTTTAAAAGTGGAAAAAGTCAGCGGGCCATTGCAGAAATGGTATCCCTAAGCCCCAGCACAGTTCAATACATCATCCAACGGTTTGTCCGAGAGAACCGTATTGAAGATAAAGGCCGAAAAGCTCCTAACAAAATTTTCAACGATCATGAAGAGCGCCGTATTGTCCGGAAAATTAAGGAAAACCCCAAGCTATCGGCCCCAAAAATAGCTGCAGAGGTCGAGGACGAGATGGGCAAGAAGTGCAGTCCTGATACGGTGCGCCGTGTGCTGCACGATCATAACTTTAATGGTCGAGTAGCACGGAAGAAGCCGTTTATTAGTAAGAAAAATATTGCTGCTCGGCTAAAGTTTACAAAGGAGCACATCCTTTTGCCGAATTCATTCTGGGATGACGTTATTTTTGCTGACGAGTCCAAATTTAACATATTTGGTTCGGATGGACGACAATTTGTGTGGCGGCGACCAAATACAGAGCTGGAAAACAAGCACCTCAAACCTACAGTCAAACATGGCGGGGGTCACGTCATGGTTTGGGCCTGTATGGCAGCCTCTGGCGTGGGCAACCTCATTTTTATTGATGGCATCATGGATGCCAAAATGTACCGTAACATTTTAAAGGATAACCTGCTGCAATCTGCTGAAAAACTGGGCATACGTGATCGATTTAGATTTTATCAGGACAACGATCCGAAGCATTCAGCAGGAATTGTGAAGGCTTGGCTTGTCTGGAACTGCCCTCATGTCGTCATAACGCCAGCACAGTCTCCAGATTTAAATGTGATAGAAAATTTATGGGAAATATTGGACATTGCTGTAAGGAAGAGGAAGATTTCAAACAAAAACGACCTGAAAAGTGTTCTTATGGAAGAATGGCAGAAAATTCCAGTGGAGACCACTAAAAAGTTGGTTTCTTCCATGGGAAATCGTCTTAAAGGTGTCCTGAACCAGAAAGGAGGACACACAAAATATTAGCTGTTAAATTACAAAAATTAAGTTAAGTGGAATGAACTGCACGAAATAAGCTGCGGCATGAAAAAAGCCTGTACATTTTGTTTTTATTGAATTATTGTTTTGTTTTTATGATTAAGAAATTCGTATTCGTTGAATAAACATGTTAATATTCCCTATTAAAATACTGCGTTTAAATTTTTTTGTTATCTTTCTTAGTTTAGCAGGAATAACGACTTGAACTTTTTTTAGGTAACTGCACGAAATAAGCTGCGAGCCACTGTATAGTTTATTTGGTCTTAAAAGATATTTTCCGCAATTGCTTAAAAAAAAAAACTCTTGAAATCAGCTGTTTTGTACAGTCAGCAGTTCCCTAAATAAATATATCGGCGATAGGGAACACCCGAAATTAAACAATTTTTTTTTATCATTACATCGGTACTTTAAAAAGTATACTTGTACAGATATTTTTGAGAAATATACTTCATTTCAGACTTTGGTCACTTCGAAAAAAGCTATTCTCAGCGCATCGATTTTTTTCGATTTTTTTGAAAACAAATTCGATTTATCGTAAAAAAAGTGAAAGTTTCAAAATAAACAATATAAATTTATATTCAGATTATACGAATACATAACAAACCAAAAGGCTTCCTTGTGGTAGAGCTGGAAACAATTCGATTTTTTAATCGATTTAATCGATGTTTTTGGTTGAGCGAAGAAATCGGTTCCTGTTTTAGGGAATCGATGCATCGACCGCTTAAGTATTTGTGCATTCCAGCGTGTTCAACGGAATCAGAAAGGACATTCAACAGGGCTGTATCTATTGTAACTGACCGGCGAGCTGCCTTAAAGCCAAAAAATGTTGACAAGTTGGTCCTTACCAGCAAGAACCAATAAGTTTTAGGTATTGAATAAAACCATTTGATCTCATAAAATATCTTTACATTGAATTATATTTTGGTTTACAACAATTCGAAATTTGATGTTTTCCTTCAATATTTTAAGCTAAAATATGCCTTATTCCTATTTATTTTTTTTTTAAATTTTTTTTTCCATTATAAATCGATTTAATCGATCTTTTTCAGAATTTAATCGAAAAGAATGGATTCACAAAAAGTAGAATTGTTCCCAGCTCTACATTATGGTTTCTATTTCTAAATTTTATTGATTTTATTTTTAACGTTCTTTCCGCCAAAAATGTTCAATAACAACATCAATTACTTTATATAATTTATTAAATATGTATTAAAATTGTCCTCTAATATTCCCGTTGAACTTGCACATAACATATCTTCGTTAAATTTTAACAGATTTGTCTAGCCGAAGCTAGCCGAACGCCTCTCCTAAGAGCCGACACAGACCGAGAGAATAAGGGGGAGAGCTGAGAGTAACAGGCTGTTATTAACAGACTGACTGTTATTAAAATGTAAACCCACTTGCGCTTGAATCCGTTGCGTTACTCTTAACATTTTTGCTCTCCCACGCGTCGCTGTTGCCGCGCTGTCACTGTCGACGTAAGCAGCAGTTTCCAAACGTTTCGCAGTTACGAGTTTCAGTTACGTTTCAATTTTTCAAACGAGGCGTACACGCGTCGGATGATTGTTGCCGCAAAATTCAGGCGAACTGACTTCAAACTGGGAAAATTGCCGAAAATTGTATTTTCTTTCGTTTATTGAATTAATTCCAAACAACGGTAGCCTGTTGTCGAAGTCGAAGCGGAAAGACGCGTTTTGCCATTCGTCCTGTTTGTGTTCTGTTCGCCGGTCAAGAAAGTAACCACTGAGTCTCGCACTACAATTATTTTCGCCAAAAATATTTAACATAACAGCCACAATAATCACAGTATCCGGAAGATATACGAAGTGAATTTCGGATTTGTTTATGCCGTTCGTCTGGGCGAGAGTGTGTGTGCGAGCGAGTGTGTGTGCGGGCGGGCGTATCTGTGTGCGTGTCGAGCGCGTGTAAACAAACAACAAACGAAGTGTAGCTGCCGTATCTGTAGCTGTAGCTGTATCTGTATCTTTGTATCTTCGGCTCTGATAAGGTGACAAGCTTTGATAACAGAGATAAAAACGCCAGAAGTCGCGTTAAACACAAGTGCTAACCACAAGTGCAAAACCACAGTGCAAACTGCAAAACCAAACAAAAATATCTTGGAAATCGAAGAGAAAAAATATCAAAACAAATCGCAAAAGGCTAGGAAAAACCGGCAAATAGGAAAGTGAAATTCAAGATACTTCGACTACTGTAAATACAGCGAATTATTGCGTACGTGATTGCGGTATCCCAGAAAAATGCAAATTAAAGCCGTGACAAAATTCGCCTGTAAATTATGCGCTAGCCAGTAACAACAACAGCAACAACAACAACAAATTATTGTGTAAAATATACAGCATAAAATTCTTATCGGTGTGCGCTATATGGCTATGGCTCTATATATATAAAATATATATATATGTTTATGCTGGTTAGTTAAGTTGTTTGCGTTTTTGCGATTTTACCGGCATCCGCGACGCGTCTACGTTGAATATTGTCTCGGTGTTAGTGTGTCGCTGTGTCTGTGTGCAAACAAGTTTGCAATATTTTCGCAGTTACCTGTGGCAAGTGTTGCAGCTACACCAACAACAACAACAACAACTGCCAGTCCAGCCAAGCAACAACAACAAAAACAACAACGAGTTAGCCAGGTAAAGGAAAATCTACACGTTGCACTGTGAATGCAAAGTTAAAAATGGGGAAAAAATAATAACGAAATTGAAAGCTCATTAACTGGCCAGTGCGAATTTGCGACTTTGATTTACCGCTATTCCGGCAGACAAGTGCAACTTATAGCACGTCCGTTGTGAATCACAAAACACTCCGCGTTAACCCTTTGCCAGCCCCTTACCCGGCTTTTCTTATGAGTAATACGAGTTATAAGGTGTAATAAGCAGAGAAAAAAATCTATGCTTATATTTAGAGAACTAAAAGTATCAAGAAATTTACGGGAGTATTTTATATATTTTCTTATAATACATTTAATTAGCTTTGTCAACAAAAAACTTAAATTTAATGATGTACCTAATACCTTAATATTTTTTATTTTTATTTATTTTTCAGACAAAATTGTGGCATAATTTATAGGTATATTAACTTTATTGTTTTTATTCATATTTATTTTGGATACAAAATTGTGACTTAATAATTAATAATATTTAGTTAATAAAATTCTGTTCTTAAGCAGTTTTTTTTTCTGCCTTACCTGTTTACTTTCTTATCTTTGTTGCCATAAATCATATTCATATCAAATATTGATACAAACTTGCGACACGATAAAGTCTTTCATATTTTTAATGTCTGGTAATAAAACTTTAATTTTACGTCAGGTTTTCCATGAGTAATCTTGGGAAATCTATGTTTAGCAAACATACAAAAATATTTACCCAATGATTAACATAGATTTCCTGACCCTGAACTATATAAACATATCTTTCTTGTATAAAAAATACAACAATAAACCAAAAACCCCAACAAGAAAAGTTGATAAGCCTTTTTTAACTTTTAGCATAATACAGTTTCCTTTATCAAACCTAATAAAAGCACTCATAGCTTGATTAGTAATTATGTTTGGGGAGCTAAAAATAATCATGTTGGCATTTCGCAAAAAACAAAGCACCTTCAAATGAAAATAAAAACTATTTAGCTATATTTTCGCTATCTGTAACAAGTTGGAAGTATAGAAAAACACACTCATCGCTCGCCACAGGCCAAAATCGAGACGTCTAATCGGTTCCGTTCCAGATTCTCGTTCTGTGACTATTATTACAGCGAAATATTTTCAGCTGGCGATGCAAATCATCGATAGTCGGGATCACGTAGTACGGTTCCAGGGCGCTGTTGATTCACCCACCGAGCAATATTCAATTTGAAATGCGGTTGACTCGCCGGCGCCGCCGCCGCCAATAATCGTATAAATATGAATAACTAAGGAAACACATTTATAGCTGCAGCTCTCTTGGTGGTGTTTGTGTGGGGAATACGATCGAACAGGCATTGCACTTGTTGTGCGATTATTTCGAATCGCCTTCGTCTCGGATCGGATCCCCTTACGCTTTCAGTCGAATGTCAATACAAATAGAAGGGGCAGGCACAGGCACAGGCACAGGTTGCCGTCCAGAGCCCGGTG